>OZ030026.1:1876700-2256700 GCA_964023405.1 Apodemus agrarius
GAGCTGAGATTAAGGGTATGTACCACCACACCCAGTTTTCTTTTTCTTTTTCTTTTTTCTTTTCTTTTCTTTTCTTTTCTTTTCTCTTCTCTTCTCCTCTTCTTTTCTTTTTCTTTTCTCATTTCTTTTCTGATAGGATTTCTCTGTGTAGCTCTGGTTGTCCTGGAACTTACTCTGTAGACCAGACCAGAGTAAGTTGAACTCAGAAATCTGCCTGCCTTTGCCTCCTGAATGCTGTGATTACAGATGTACGCCACAACTGAGTTTGCTTTTTTTCCTTTCCTTTCCTTTCCTTTCCTTTCCTTTCCTTTCCTCTTCTTTTTTCCTTTCTTCTTCCTTCCTTCCTTCCTTTCTTTCTTTTCCTTCCTTCCTTTCATCCTTCTTTTCTTCTTTCTTTTCTTTCCTTTTTTTTTTTTTTTTTTTTTTGGTTTTTCGAGACAGGGTTTCTCTGTGTAGTCCTGGCTGTCCTGGATCTTCTTTCTTTTCTTCTTCTTCTTCTTCTTCTTCTTCTTCTTCTTCTTCTTCTTCTTCTTCTTCTTCTTCTTCTTCTTCTTCTTCTTCTTCTTCTGATAGTATCACAAATAGCCCAGGCTGACCTCAAACTCTTCCTGTAGCTGAGAGTGACCATGAACTCCTGACCCTCCTGCCTTCACTCCCCCCCCCCCCCGCCCCCAGAATGGAATTCTAGGTATGTAACACTAAATCCAAATCTAAAGTTGATTTTTAAAAGTGTGCAGCCCAATTTGATAGCACTAGCACGCTGCCTTCGGGGCGGTGTGTGGGGAGGAGGCCGCATGATCAGGAATTCGGTCATTTCTCTCTCCTTGGATGCATTTTAAGTTCAAGGCAAGCTTGTGCTGCCTGAGAACTTAATTCACAACAAACAAAACCAGCACTTAGGTAGCTCAATGAGATCATCTACTTATGCTGGAGGCCCTGGGTCGGATCTCCAGTGCCCTTATAGACAAAGACAAAACAAAATAAAACCTAACTATTTGGGGGTTTGAAAGTGCCTCAGTGATAAAGCACAGGCTTAGCATATGTGAGGTCCTGGGTTTAGCCCTTAACAGTCCCCACCCCACCCCCAGGAGATTAATGTTTTAACAGCTTTATTGAATACAACAAAGAATGCAGTGATGGGGGCTAAACACCTGTGATCCCATGGAGGGAGTGGGGGGGGGATCCCATGGGGGTGGATATTTGCAGTATACAGAGGAGGGGAACTGAGACATCTCCATAAAGTCACCTGTTGTCAAGTCTGACAACCTGAGCCATCTCCAGAACCCACTTCGCAGAAGGAGAGAACCAACTCCCATGTATATGTGTGTACAAAATATATCCTTAAATATTTTTCAATGTAATTTTTAATGCGTATAAATGTTCTGCTTTCTTGTGTGTATGTATGTTCTGTGCAGCCAGCTTCAGTATGTAGGGTAAGTAGGTAGTGATATCTGTGTGGGTGTGTGTGTGTGGTTTTTTTTTTTTTTTTTTTTTTTTTTTTTGATTTGGTTTTTTCAAGACAGGGTTTCTCTGTATAGCCCTGGCTGTCCAGGAACTCACTCTGTAGACCAGGCTGGCCTTGAATTTAGAAATCCCCCTGCCTCTGCCTCCCAGAGTGCTGGGATTACAGGCGTGCGACACCACAGCCCGACTAGTGATGTGTTTATAAAAAGATAAAGATATATACGATATGTTCTATGGGGTGTGTGGTGAGGTGTGGGGGAAGGGCATGTCTCAGTGGGCCCATGCAGAGGCATTCCTTCCCCCTACGGGACCAGCCACAGATGGTATAGAATAGAGTTTATTCAAGGCATGGATGGGGAGGGGAGTTAAGAGGGTAGTAGAGGCAGAGAAAGGCAGAGGGTAAGAGTAGAGAAGAGAGTAGAGGCTTGCCATGACCACGTGGAGAGAGGTAGAAAGGGAAGGAAGAGAAAGGGGGAGGAAGAGGCAAGAGAGAGAGGCAAGAGGGAAAGAGGAGAGGGCAAGAAGCCCCTTTTATAGTGAGCCAGGCCTATCTGGCTGTTGCTAGGTAACCGTGGGGCAGAGTTTAGACAGAATGCTAACAGGTAGGCAGGCAGGTAGGTAGACAGACAGACAGACAGCAAAACCTCTGATGAGGGAAGCTCCTTTAAGACAACAGTTGGAGTTCACTGAGACTTCTGGGCAGAGCAGAGTGTCCCCTCTGGTGAAGCTTCCAAGCAAAAGAACAGTCATTGTACTGGCTGGTTTTGTGTGTCAACTTGACCCAAGCTGGAGTTGTCACAGAGAAAGGAGCCTCCCTTGAGGAAATGCCTCCATGAGATCCAGCTGTAAGGCATTTTCCCAACTCAAGGAGGGGAGGGCACAGCCCGATGTGGGCGATGCCATCCTTGGGCTGGAAGTCCTGGGTTCTACAAGAAAACAAGCCAGGCCGGGCGGTGGTGGCGCACGCCTGTAATCCCAGCACTCTGGGAGGCAGAGGCAGGAGGATTTCTGAGTTCGAGGCCAGCCTGGTCTACAGAGTGAGTTCCAGGACAGCCAGGGCTATACAGAGAAACCCTGTCTCGGAAAAACAAAAACAAAAACAAAAACAAAAACAAAAACAAAACAAAAAAGCCGGGCGGTGGTGGCACACGCCTGTAATCCCAGCACTTGGGAGGCAGAGGCAGGCGGATTTCTGAGTTCGAGGCCAGCCTGGTCTACAGAGTGAGTTCCAGGACAGCCAGGGCTACACAGAGAAACCCTGTCTCGGAAAAGAAAAGAAAAGAAAAGAAAACAAGCCAGGCAGTGGTGGCACACGCCTTTAATCCCAGCACTTGGGAGGCAGAGGCAGGCGGATTTCTGAGTTCAAGGCCAGCTTGGTCTACAAAGTGAGTTCCAGTACAGCCAGGGCTATACAGAGAAACCCTGTCTCGAAAAAACAAAAAAGAAAGAAAGAAAGAAAGAAAGGAAAGGAAAGAAAGAAAGAAAGAAAGAAAGAAAGAAAGAAAAGAAAACAAGCTGAGCAAGCCAGGGGAAGCAAGCCAGTAAGCCGCACTCCCCCAACCCTCCATGGCCTCTGCATCAGGTCCTGCCTCCAGGTTCTTGCCCTGTTTGAGTTTCTGTCCTGACTTCTTTTGGTGATGAACAGCAATGTAGAAGTGTAATCTGAATAAACCCTTTCCTCCCCATCCTGCTTCTTTGGGGGGGGGGTTGTTATATGTTTTGTGCAGGAATACAAACCCCGACTAAGACAGTCACAGAGACACACATTAAACCCAGCCCTTAACAGCCACAGAAGCTGGCTTCACAGGACAGCCTCAGCAGGACAGATGCCTCTGCTGAGTTCCAGGCTGAGCTGAGATTTCCTCCGCTCCAGGGCTGTTTCCCAGTTCCCTTTCCCACTGCAGGTGTTTTAAGATCATGGGATAAACAACTGTGACCTCTGAGAGGCATTCCCCTTCTGGCTGTTCTCAAGGGCAGTGGTTTGGTTTTGTTTTGTTTTTACCAGGCCTGTTTTGCTGTTCTCTTCCCGCCCTGTCAGAGTTAAGAGGGCAGTCCATGCCCAGTCAAGGGACCTTAGAGGACGCGTGAAGACAATCATGCTCATGTCTGAAAGTGGGAGGCAGGGCAACCCCACCGCCAGGCCGTGTTTTTTTGTTTTTTTGATATGGAGTTTGTTATGTGGTTGGGAGGAGTCCCCTTGAACACACAGTGTGAGCCAGGTTGGCCTCAAATTTGCCATCCTCCTGCCTCCTCCTGAATGCTGGGATTACAGGTGTGTGCCAACAAGCCCAGACCATATAACGCTGAAGATCAAATCAGGTGCTCGTGCATGCTAGATAAACACTCTGTGGCCTGAGCGACACCCCAGCCCGATTGTTTTCAGTTAGAGTCTCTCAAGGCAGCCCCTTACCCACGTTCACGTCATTTTTTAAATTTTTTGGGGGGAGGGGGATGGTATGTGGTGTGCAGATGGAGTCTCCTGAAACTGAAATAAGATGAAACAGAAAGCAAACATGGCATTGGTCTCCAGTAACCCAAGGACATCGGTTCAAATGTAAAGGCAGTCGGGTCTGTTTGGAAAGTTCCAGACCAAGGCTTTATAGTGTGACCAGATCTTATCGAAACAAATAGAAGGTGAGGAGGATGGGGCTGAGGAGGAAGTGGAGGAAGGGAGGAGGAGGAAGAAGAGGAGGAAAAAGAAGCTAAGGGTATACCGCACAGCCATAAAGTGCTTGCCTGACTCATAATTTCATTTACTTTCATTTTCTTTTCTTCCTCTTCCCACCATTTTCTCTCTTTGGACAGTTTCCCATAAGCCAGGCCTACCCTGAATACCTGATTCCCCCTGCCTCCACTTCCCAAAGGCTGGGTTATAGTTTGCACCACCACACGGACCTACAGCTTCCGAGGCTGTGAGTGGAGACCCCCTCCGGACACCTAAGTGATTGTGTGGGTGTGAGAGAGATTTGGCAGCAGCGGAAGTTTTTCTGGACACGCAGAGTCCAAAACCGAATTCAAAGTCAAACATGAAATGAATCTGATGTGTTTCTGACAGCACGTGTCCATGTTACACCACTGGCCTTGGTACAGTCTTGCTTCTGAACACATGGCACGCTAGTATCCACCCTGCATACCATCAGGCCACAGTAGCGTTATCTTTAGAGTATATTATGTTAGAATGTTTGCTTTGTTGTCCTCCTGGCTGTCCTGGAATTTGCTATGTAGACCAGGCTAGCCTCAGACTCAGAGATCCACCTGCCTATTCTTGGGTGCTGAGATTAAAGGTGCTCACTGCCATGCCCACAGAATGTTTGCTTTTTTAAAGTGCTATTTGTGTTGTTCACTTAAGTTTTATTTAAAGAAAAGAAAGAAAATCACTGAATAATAGATCAGGTATGACGGCATCTATCTTTAATCCCAAAACTCAGGAGCAAAGGCAGTCAGTTTTTTTTTTATAAATCCAAGACCAGTCTTTATACAGCAAATTCCAGGCCAGTCAAAGGTACATGGTGAGATCCTGTCTCCAAAATAAACAAATACCATTGACTAAATTTTAGCTTAAGATTAGAAAAGAATTTCTAAAAATTTCTGGAATGATCCTAACCAGCCTATCATTTTTGTGCTATGTATTATACAAAATGTCATCAAAATATAAATCAGCTGTGAAAAAGGGGAAGCTACCCTGTGCCCCGAAATTTGAAATATTCAGCCAAAGGGACGTGGCTCATTTGGTTGAGTTCCTGCCTAGCAGGCAGGAAGCCATCCCCAGGACCACAAAAACTGGGCGCAGCAACACGTGCCTGTAATTCCAGAAACAGGGATGTAGAGACAAGATCAGAATTTCACAGTCTTCCTCATCTACCTGACTAGTTCAAGGCCAGACTGGGCTACAATAAATAGGATAATAAAAATAGAACATAGTCCAATGTTCCTTTCATATATGTCCTCCTGTTTGTTTTGAGATGGGATCTTCCTGTAGCATCCCGGCTGTCCTCACACTCACAGAGATCTTCCTGTCTCTGCCTCCAAAGTGCTGGGATTAAAAGTGTATGCTACCAGGCTCTGCCTCTCTTGTTTATTTTTTGGTAATTGCCTTAAGCCACTTTTTGTTGCTGTGAGAAACCACGTCGAGCAGGGGAACGTGAAGGGCTTAATTTCTCTTGAGTTTCAGCGACCTAGAGTCCATGATGGCAGAGTGAAGGTCACACCTCGAATGCTGAGGAAGGGGGAGAACATTGGGGAGGGCGGGAGGCTTTTGACACACCTCCCCCAACAAGGCTGCACCTCCTAACCCTTCCCAGTCTCACCAGCTGGGGACCAACTCTTCAGACGTGAGCCAGTGGAGCCTGTTCTCATTCGAGCCACATGAGAACGCTTGGCTGGAGTCACCCGAAGGCTTGGCTGCTGATTGGGCTTCAGGAAGGGACTGGATCTTAAAGGCTCTGACTTCATCCATAGATTCATCAACTGATAGTTGCCATTTTTAATTTATTTAAACCTTTGTTTGTTTTTGTTTTTTCAAGACAGGGTTTCTCTGTGTAGCCCTGTCTGTCCTGGAACTCATTCTGTAGACCAGGCTGGCCTCGAACTCAGAAATCCCCTGCCTCTGCCTCCCAAGTTCTGGGACTAAAGGCGTGCGCCACCACTGCCCAGCTATCTGTGTTGTTCTTAAATCAGTTCAGTTCACAGGTCAGCAGCAGCAGCTCCATCCACTTGCAAACACTTCATGAATACACCAGTGGCCCAATTGGATAGAGTTGGGATAGTAAACAACACACAGTGGTGGCACTACCTAGCAGACACCCAGACCTCAGCCTTGGCACAAGGGACCAGCATGAGGGACCAGCAGGAATACCAGAAATTCTCCACGTGCCTCTCTTAGGGAAGAGAAGATCAGCAAAGACTTGAGACCCAAGCATTGCACAGCTAGCTGTACCAGCAAGCCAAGCTCTCTTCAACACTCTGTCAAGCCCATTTATACCCTCCAAACATCATGTGTCCTCTACATGCCTTGCCACAACACGTGTCCAATCAGCCCAAGTCCTCAGAGTCCTGAAGAATGGAGCTCAACTACACAATATAAGATGCATGGACCAGTGCATGCCTGTCATTAGCAAAGAATCCTTCATCACGTGTCTTTTCACGTGTCTTTTCACGTGTTCTCCTGTGTCTGCTTCGGTGAAGCATACCTTCAGGAGTCTGCCTTAGCCTTCCACCTCTGTCCACTTCAGGAAGACACTCCTCCACACATTTGCCCCAGGAAAGCGCCATCCAACACAACTGACTTTCCAAAGAACCCTTAAGTTTTCACTTCAGATAGTTTCAAGTTGACGAGGTTTTCTCTCGGGAAAGAGAAGAAAGTAAGACATGGACCCCCATCTGAGAAGGTAGATCTTCTAAGGACAGTGTCCTGGGATGGTAGGTCCTACCCCGGCTGCTTGTGCTGGATCGTAGCCTTCTCTCCATCATGAAGTGAGATTTTTCACTTCATCACATTTTCCCATCATGACGTTCTGCCTCAAGATGGATACATACGCCCAGGAACAACAGTACCAATGGACCCAAACCTCAGCAGCCTTCTGGAATGGCCCAGAACTTACTCTGTAGACCAGGCTGGCCTTAGATTTGCCTGCCTCTACCTCCTGAGTTTTGGCCACAGACCAAAGACTCTGTAATCACACACATTAGTTCCTAACTCAAGGTATTATGTTACAGGGGGAAGGACTGTCACCCTAGGAAAGGCCTTCCTTAGCCTACCTCCTGGGGCTACACTACACACAGGCCTGGACTTATTTGCTAGGGTGATGGAGAGGAAGAAGGACCTGTGTTGTGTATAAGGTTCAGCCTTTGTTTTGTAACACCCAAGCTTTAGATTTCGTGAAGTGATTGTGGGTGATAAAAAGTAGAGATAGGGCTGGGCGGTGGTGGCGCACGCCTGTAATCCCAGCACTTGGGAGGCAGAGGCAGGCGGATTTCTGAGTTCGAGGCCAGCCTGGTCTACCGAGTGAGTTCCAGGACAGCCAGGGCTACACAGAGAAACCCTGTCTCGAAAAACCAAAAAAAAAAAAAAAAAAAAAAAGTAGAGATAGAGGGTTGGGATGCAGCACAGCTAGTACAGTACTCGCTTAGCATGCACAAAGCCCTCAGCTGACTCCTGGCACAGAGTAAAACCAAGCATGGGAGGGCACAGGCTTGCAATCCTAGCACTCACATGGTAGAATCAGACCAGAGGCTCAAAATCAAAGTTCAGTGTATGAAGTATGTGTGTCCCTGGTGTCCGTGTGTGTGTGTGTGTGTGTGTGTGTGTGTGTGTGTGTATGTGTGTGTGTTACAGTGTGTCAAGTATATGGAGCTCAGAAGACAACTTTGAGGAGTACGTTCTCTCCTTCTATAGTGAGTTTAGGGACTTGACGTCGGATCATCAGGCGCATGTGGAAAGCACTTTACTGCTAAGCCAGCCCTGAGTTTTTATTAAGTTCTCTGCCTTCACAACATTTTATTAGATGTTATTAGAGATTAATATAAGAAATATAATTAATTTGTATTTCAATAAAAAAGAGTTTTAGTGCCTGGCATGGTGGTGCATGGCTATAATCCCAGCAGGTAGGAAGTAGAAGCAAAAGAAATCAGGCATTGGAGGCTAGCCTCTGCTACAGTAGGGGGTTCTGAGCTTGCCTGGGCTACATGAGACCCTGAAAAACAAAAAAGCAAAGCAATAGAAGTTTTTTGTTGATTATATTGGTATACAAAAGTCTGTACACATACAGTGTTTACCTTTTATATCTCTAGTATAAGACTACATTAAGGGTTAGAGAGATGCCTCAGGGATTAAGAGCACTGACTGCTCTTCCAGAGGCCCTGAGTTCAAATCTCAGCAACGACATGGTGGCTCACAACCATCTGTAATGAGATCTGATGCTCTCTTCTGGGGAGTCTGAAGACAGCTACAGTGTACTTACATATAATAAATAAATAAATCTTTAAAAAAAAAAGACTAAATATTTTTCTGGGTCAGGTTGTTACCATTACTGTTCATACAGAATTGGAAGGCAACTCTGATCACCCCATATTACCAATACTGCCCGTCATTTATATACTACATTGACCAAAACAACCTAACCAAAACTCTTTTAGAACAAAGATTTATTCAGTTTATTTGGTTTTTTGGGGGGGGATTGTTATGGTTTGTATATGCTTGGCCCAGGAAGTGACCTCATTAGGAGGTGTGGCCTTGTTGGAGTAGGTGTGTCAATGTGGGTGTGGGCTTAAAACCCTCACCCTGGCTGCCTGGAAGTCAGTCTTCTACTAGCAGCCTTCAGATGAAGAGATAGAACTCTCAGCTCCTCCTGTACCATGCCTGCCTGGATGCTGCCATGTTTCTGCCTTGAAGACAATGGACTGAACCTCTGAGCCTGTAAGCCAACCCCAATTAAATGTTGTCTTTTATAAAACTTGCATTGGTCATGGTGTCTGTTCACAGCAGTAAAACCCTAACTAAGACAGGGATTTTTGGTTTTTTTGAGACAGGGTTTCTCTGTATAGCTCTGGTTGTCCTGGAACTCACTCTGTAGACCAGGCTGGCCTCAAACTCAGAAATCCACCTGCCTCTGCCTCCCAGAGTGCTGGGATTACAGGCGTGCGTCAACACCGCCCAGCTTATTTACTGGTGTTTCGTCTGCATGTATATCTGTGAACTAAATACTGTCTGGTTCCCTGGGAGGCCAGAACTGATACTGGATCCTCTTGTCTTGTGGGTTCAGGGACTTGAACCCAGTTCCTCTGGAAGAGCAGCCAGTGCTCTTAACTGCTGAGCCATCTTTCCAGCGCCTACAGTTTCTTGTTTTGTTCTGTTTTGTTTTAATTTTCAGTAAGTATACGTGTCTCTGTTCAGGTACATGCACAGGAGTAGAGGTGCCTGAGGAACTTAGACGAGGAAGTCAGATCCCCTGGAGTTAGAGTTACAGGTGGTTGCTGGGAACTGAACTCAGATCCTCTAGAACAACAAGTACTCTTAATTACCACTGAGCATTTCTTCAGCCCCCCCCAAGCATATAACCATTATCGAATTATTAAAAATTTGCATTAAAAACAAAGACAAACAAACAACAACAACAACAAACAAACCACCAGGCAGTTGTGGTGCGCGCCTTTAATCCCAGCACTTGGGAGGCAGAGGCAGGCAGATTTCTGAGTTCGAGACCAGCCTGGTCTACAGAGTGAGTTCCAGGACAGCCAAGGATATACAGAGAAATCCTGTCTCGAAAAAAAACTTTTTTTTTTTTTTGCATTTTGAAATGTATGCTTCTATATAAAATATTTGTTCTGTGTGTTATCAGTTCTTTTTTTTTTAAATAAAGGATTTAATTGGGGGCTTGCTCACAGTTTCGGAGGTCAGTCCGTTACTGCTTGATGTTTCAGACATGAAACATATTCCTTTGTTCATAATGAGTCTCATTTGTATTAATAAGACGAATTCTGCAGCAAAGTCCCTCGATAACCACAGAACACTGGCCTGTTTCCAGGGTAAACAACCAGGTAATTAAAGGTTGGGACTTTTAGTCCCAGCCTGGAACCTCCGGGAAGGGGAGAGGCACTACAGTTAAGTTGCTCATCAATGGCCAACAGATGAAACCGATTGTATGAACCTGTTGCTTTGATAAAGCTCTACAGCACCGGCAGTCTCTAGAAGCAAGACAATGTGGATTTATGGTTCCAGGGGGGGTAACGGTCCATGACTCTCACAGCGGGAAGGCGTGGCAGTGGGCAGGCGTGGTGACCTAGCCTGGGAGCTGAGAGCTTACATCCTCAACCACAAGCAAGAGGCAAAGACAGCAAACTGAACTGGAAGTTGGTGAGGCTTTTTTTTTTTTTTTTTTTTTTTTGGTTTTGGTTTTTTCGAGACAGGGTTTCTCTGTGTAGCCCTGGCTGTCCCGGAACTCACTCTGTAGACCAGGCTGGCCTCGAACTCAGAAATCCGCCTGCCTCTGACTCCCAAGTGCTGGGATTACAGGCGTGCGCCCCCACGCCCGGCTTTTTTTGTTTTTTCAAGACAGGGTTTCTCTGTGTAGCTCCGGCTGTCCTGGAACTCACTCTGTAGACCAGGCTGGCCCTGAACTCAGAAATCCCCCTGCCTCTGCCTCCCAAGTGCTGGGATTACAGGTGTGTGCCACCACGCCCAGCTTTCTCTAGCATGGCTATACCAACTAAACCTCCCCAAACAATGCAACCAACTAGAGACCAAGCATTCAAATGTCCAAGACTATAGGTAACGTTTCTCATTTAAACCACAAACCGTGCTTGTGTGCCAAAGCTACCCAGCAAAGCCAACAGCAGGGGAGCATCCAGGCTGTTCAGCACACACCACCTACACCGGCTCTGAAGCTCTGGGATTAATGTCCTTCCAGACTCATCCTTTAAAATATCATCCTAGGCCAGGCACGGCAGCACATTCTGGTAATTTCAGAAGCTGAGGCAGGAGGCTCACAAGTCTGAAGCCAGCCTAGCATGGTGACAGATGCAGTGTAATCAAAACACTCTAGAGATGGGGTGGGGGTGGGGAGATAAAGGGATTAGGAATTCGAGGCCAGCACTGCTACATAGCAAGTTCACATTAGCCCGCACCACATCCACCCTGTTTCCAAACACAGGTGATTTCGGTCCAAGGGGATCCAACCTCGTCTTCTGGCCTCCATGAGTATTCGTTCACACTTGGTGTATACACACACACACACACACACACACACACACACACACACACGCGCGCGCGCCACAAGTAAGGTAGACATAGAGGTCCATGGCTGTAATCCCAGCATTTGGAAGGTTCACGCAAGAGGACTTAAGGCCAGCCTAGGCTACAGAGTAAACAGGCTATCTTGGGCTACATAGAAAGACTGTCTCAAATATCAAAAAACAGGGCAGGGAGGAACCTCAGCTGGTAGAATGCTTGTCTAATATGCAGGAAGCCCTGGATTTGGTCTTCAGCCCACATAAGACTGGGTCTGGCAGCTTGGGCCCGCAATCCCAGCACTCCAGGAATGGAGGCCGGAGAATCAGAGGTTCAAGGTCATTCTTGCTACATAGCCAGTTTGAGCTAGCCTGAGCTATAAGACCTAACATTAATTAATTTAAAAAATTAAAAAAGAATGAGTAAAATCCTCATTTAAAAAATGATTTTAGGGGCTGGAGAGATGGCTCAGCAGGTAAGGGCACTGACTGCTCTTCCAAAGGTCCTGAGTTCATATGAGGGACTTGCAATTTATAGCCAGGCAGTGGTGGCGCATGCCTTTAATCCCAGCACTTGGGAGGCAGAGGCAGGTGGATTTCTGAGTTCGAGGCCAGCCTGGTCTACAAGGTGAGTTCCAGGACAACCAGAACTGTACAGAGACACCGTCTCGAAACAAACCAAAATAAATAAATAAATAAAAAACTAAAACATACTACATTTAAGTGGTTATTTGTGTGTGTGTGTGTGTGTGTGTGTGTGTGTCCATACACTCCCAACATGGCTTGTGCGTGGAGGTCAGAGGACTTCCTGCAGGATTCAGGATTCAGTTTTCTCCTCCACCTTGTGGGTCCAGGGATTAAAACGCCTGTTCTCAGGCTTGGTAGTGTCATCTCACTGGCCCATAAAAGCCAGCTTCTTATCAGGAAGAGTGTCACACACTCTGCAGAAACTATAAATTCCAGAGTAGCCTGGGCAAGATAATAATTGCCCCCACCCCCACATGTACAAACATGACTACCTTGGGAATGCTGGAGATTACATGTAAGGCCTCACACTAATGCTAAGCAGGAGTTGTAGTATTGAGCTCTCTCCCCTCACCCTTCATTCCACCCCACCCCCAACAGATTCTCATTAAGTTGACTGGGCAGGCCTTGAACTTGTGACCCTCTTGCCTTAGCTTCCCAAATAGCTAGTATTACAGGCCAGGCTTTATAAAAATCTTTGCTATCAGAACAAACAGCTTTGTCCATCTTTGGAATTATACAGTTATTTTGTATATTGTTACTTTCTTCCTCTTCCTCCTGATAAAATGTCTTGCTGTGTGGCCGGGAGTTTAAAGACCAGACTGGCCTTGAACTTGCGACAATCCTCCTGCCTCTGTCTTTTAAAGGCTGGGGTCATGGACGTGGGTCTTGCAACTCCAGCTATGTTTTTACTAGTTCCTGCTCTTTGTTTGCTTTCTTCTAGTTTCTTCAACTATACTTTACTCTTAAATGTATCCCATACTACATTTGGAGCTCACCATGTAGCCCAGGATGACCTAGAACCTATAATCCTCCTGCCTCTGCCTCCTAAATAATGTGTCTACAGTCATGAGCCACGACCTTTGACTCTCCAGACCTATCTGATCGGATTCTCAGCCCGGCCAGTTAACACAGAAGACCAAACTCACCCGTATTCCACAGAAAGCAGCCACAGATCACATTCGCCTGCAGGAGACAACAGCCGACCTCTGTAATCTTGGCCCAGACTCTGTGAGCTCTCCTGTCGCCTACCTTAAAATGACCAGAAGGCAACTGACCAGATGGTCATCTCCCAGAAGCTAATTGATAGTGATAACATCACAGCAAGGACAGGCTGAACCAGGACTGCCAGGCTCCTCAGATGACTTGGTAAGGCGTGCTGCAGAAGAACACCCTGCAGTCAAGCAGCCTCTGTTCTGCTCTCTTCTCTCCTTTACTGTAACAGTTGATTCCAAAAGTTCTTGTTCACGAGTGCCCTGCGCCCTGACTTTCCCCTGAGGCTGGCCACCAGGAGACTTCTGCCACGACCAATTATGCAGAAAGAGTCCAAAAGAAAGTTGGGAGTTTAACATGTGACAAAATTAAGGCTAAGGAAAAAAAAAAAGGAAAAAAGAAAAAAAATGTATGGAACGTGGGAAGGAAATGGCTCAGTGGTTAAGAGTTTACCATGCCGTGAAACCTGAGGACCTGAGTTTGAACCCTGAGATTAGTGTGATGACAGGAAAGAACCGATTCCTGGAAGTTGCTCTCTGGCCTCCACATGCTTGCTCACTCTCTCAATCTCTCTCTCTCTCTCTCTCTCTCTCTCTCTCTCTCTCTCTCTCACACACACACACACATCTATGCTCACATACATATACACAGATGCTCTCAAACACACACACAAGCACATACTCGTATACACATACCACATACACATACACGTGCACATACACCACACACACACATACACACACTGAATAATTAAATAAATAAAATAAATAAGTGTAAAATACTTTCATCTTTAATAAAAAATAACTGTAGGGACGGAAAAGATGGTTCAGAAGTTAAGATCACCGCCTGGCTGCTTTTCCAGAGGACCTGAGTTGAGTTTCCAGTTCTTCAGTAGAGGTTCACAACCTTTCATAACCCCCAGTTCCTTCTCTGGCCTCTTTGGGCACCAGGCATGCATGTGGTACACATACAGGTAAAACACCTATATACAGAAAGTAAAATAAAACAACTTAATACCCTTTCCAAGGATAATTTCATCCTTCCTTCCTTCCTTCCTTCCTTTCTTCTCCTCCTCCTACTTCTTTTTGTTTGTTTGTTTATTGGTTTTTTGTTTGTTTGTTTGTTTGTTTTGTTTTGAGACAGAGCTTTTCTTTTAGCCCTGGCTATCTTTGATCTCAATTTGTCAGCCAGGCTGGCCTCAAACTCACGGAGATCCACTTGTCTCTGCCTTTCCAGTTTTGGGATTAAAGTCCTGCACCACAACACCTGTATCATGAACAGTCCAACATAGTCTAGAACATATCTGGGTACAGAAGATAGACAGTTGACCTGATACACACACACCTAGTTTTGTATATATGCCCATTAAGTCAGGCTAGGTCTGCTCTCTGGGTGAGCTGTAGAAGTTTTTGACTTACCATCTTATGCTTACGAATATTTGGGTGTGTACATGACTCAAGTCAGACACATCAAGGGACATAGAGTAAAGCTTATGTTAATTGTCAAAAGAGAAAACCACCAAAATTATACCCCTTACCATTGAACCTCTCTTTTCTTTAGACTCATAAAAGAAGCCTTCGGGAGCCCTGAAGTTCACCAGGAGCCCTGAGTACTTTCACCCAAAGAAGCTCAGTAGGTGTCCTTAGCAGCATTTCCGACAGGAGCCGCCACCTTGCCTTTGACTAAAGAGTTTTTTTTATTATTTTTCATTTTTGAAATTATAATTACATCACTTCTTCCTTCCATTTCCCCCTTTCCAAAACCTCCCATATACAACTCCTTGCTCTCTTTCAAATTCATGGACTCTTTTTTTTTTTGTTGTTACTTATTGGTTATTGCATACCTCTATGTATACATATGTACATGCATATCCCTTAATATAACCTGCTCGGTCTGTATGATGTTATTTGCACGTACGTTTTCAGGGCTGGCCTTTGGGATCAGATAACCTGTTCTCTAAGGAGACTTCTCCCGCTCTTGGCATTCCTTGGTTGCCTGTGGTTCTTAGTGTAGGGCTGAGGCTCCCCGACTTCCCCCTACTCACTTCAGCATGTCCATTGTTCCTTGTTCAACTCGTATTTGGGCCATCGTGTTGTTGAGACTGCAGATCCGACATTACTAGGAGACTGGATTTCACGGTAAATTACCTGATCCCCCGGCTGTTATCGTCTTTACTCTCCTCTTCCTTAATGGCCCCAAGCCATTTTGTACATGTATCCATTTCCAATCTATGTGTACAACTGTTTGAGTAAGACACGGGACTGGCTGGTTCTGTGTGTCAACTTGACACAAGCTGGAGTTGTCACAGAGAAAGGAGCTTCCCTTGAGGAAATGCCTCCATGAGATCCAGCTGTGGGGCATTTTCTCAATTAGTGATCAAGGGGGGAGGGCCCATTGTGGGTGGTGCCATCCCTGGGCTGGTAGTCCTGGGTTCTATTAAGAAAGCAAACCTAGCAAGCCCAGGGTAAGCAAGCCAGTAAGGAACATCCTTTGGAATGTTCCTCCAAGAAACATCAGCTCCTGCTTCCTGACCTGCTTGAGTTCCAGTTCTGACTTCCTTTGGTGATGAACAGCAACGTGGAAGTGTAAGCTGGATAAACCCTTTCCTCCCCAACTTGTTTCTTAGTCATGATGTTTGTACAGGAATAGAAACCCTGACTAAGACAGACACCAAGAACCTGGAAACACCCATCCAGACCCTGACCATTGGTAACAATGACACTACTGTACAGGAGCTGAGACGGTAGTACTGCCATGACTTTCAGGTCTCAAAAACAAAAACAACGGGGAGTGGGGGGTTGCTAATGAGCTGGCTGTGTCACACACACATCGACAAATAAATGTAATTTAAAAATTAGTAAAACCGAAAATAAGGGCTTGGGCCAGTGAGACAGCTTAGTGGGTAAAGGACCTGCTGCTAAACCTGACAACCTAGGTTTGATCCCAAGATCCTCAGTGTAGACAGAGGTAACTGATTCCCCCCGACCCAAGTTATCCTCTGATCTTCATGTGAACTCATGAGAGCATGTACACACACAAACACACCCCACACACCCATACACACACACACACACACATACACATACACACACAAAACAACCATAAATGCCAAGGGGCTAGCCGGGCAGTGGTAGCGCACACCTTTGATCCCAGCACTCAGGAGGCAGTGGCAGGTGGATCTCTGAGTTCGAGGACAGCCTGGTCTACAGAGTGAGTCCAGGACCACCAGGGCCACACAGAGAAAGCCTCTCTCTAGAAGCCAAAAGGAAAAACAAATCCGTCAGGGGCAAGAGTGGAGAAAGTTAATGGGAAGCAGGGAAGACAGAGAGCATTCATGAAGCCTCCCTTCTTTCAACTAATTAATTCATGGCAAGGATTAATTTATTCAAGGAAGTCCTTAACAAAGCCAGTCAGCAATATGGCTGCTTTGTGCACTGTTTATATCCCGGATGCTTAGGGTGCTGTTTCACTTAGAGCAGAAGAGTGAACTGGGGGGCCCAGAGCGCATCTGTCTTGGATCTATCTGGGAGGGGTGGGGTTGAAGGTAACACAGCTAGCATTCACTACACTGTTGAGAACAGCACAGTTACTGAAGACTCTTGGCTTGCTTTTTTTCCCCCTATGTGTTAGTCTTGGGCTGCTTGGCACTAGCTGACTAGCTGTGTAACCCGGGCAGGCCTGGCATCCTTTCTGTCACTGCCTCGCCAGTGCTGGGATTATAGGTGTGAGCCATTACACCCACACCTGCCTCTTAGGTCCAAACAACTGTATGAGTAGACGGCACAGTTTGTTTGTTTTTCTCTCTTGCTGGGCCGTGAACTCAGGGCCTCGAGCATGCTAGGCAACCTCTCTCCGTCTGCTCTACACGCCAACTCTACGGCTCTTTTTGAGCAAGCAAACCTCTTTGAGAGAACAGGGCCTTGAATTGAACTGTCTTAGTTAAGGTTTCTATTGCTGTGATGAGACACTGTAACCAAAAGCTAGTTGGTAATCCCAGCACTTGGGAGGCAGAGGCAGGCGGATTTCTGAGTTCGAGGCCAGCCTGGTCTACAGAGTGAGTTCCAGGACAGCCAGGGCTACACAGAGAAACCCTGTCTCGAAAAAACAAAACAAAAAAGCAAAAACAAAAGCTAGTTGGGGAGGAAAGGGTTTGTTCGCTTACACTTCCAAATCCTAGCTTATCACTGAAGGAAGTCTGGGCAGGAACTCAGACGGGGAAGAAACCTGGAGGCAGGGGCTGATGCAGAGGCCATGGAGGGGGTGCTGCTTGCTGGCTTGTTCCCCATGGCTTGCTCACCCTGATTTCTTATAGGACTGCCAACCCAGGGGTGGAACCACCCACAGTGGGCTGGGCCCTCTCTCATCAATAACTAATTAAGAAAATGCCCAGCCGGGCGTGGTGGCGCATGCCTGTAATCTCAGCACTTGGGAGGCAGAGGCAGGCGGATTTCTGAGTTCGAGGCCAGCCTGGTCTACAGAGTGAGCTCCAGGACAGCCAGGGCTACACAGAGAAACCCTGTCTCAAAAAAAAAAAAATGCCCTACAGCTCGATATTATGGAGGTATTTTCTCAGTTTAAGAGGTTCTCTCCTCTCTGATGGCATTAGCTTGAGTCAGATTCACCTAAAACTATCCAGCACGCTGAACTGAGGTGAATGTGTGGTGA
Source organism: Apodemus agrarius (assembly GCA_964023405.1). NCBI lineage: Eukaryota > Metazoa > Chordata > Mammalia > Rodentia > Muridae > Apodemus > Apodemus agrarius. The sequence goes on from OZ030026.1 coordinate 1,894,290, forward strand.
GGTGAGAGGCTCTTTGACAGGGGGTATGTATGTGGGGAAGTAGATCCTTCAGTAGTCAGCTCTGGTACTGGATGGGAGAGGCTCCTCACTACTGTGCTGGCCATCAAACCTGAATCTGTGCCTAGAGCTAAGCAGCATTTGAATACCGAGTTCCATCCCAGCGCTGAAAGGAGTTTGACTCTAGCCGGACGGACGAAGCTCCAGTGTTTGTGTACTCTCTTAAGAAGTCCTGGGTCATATTCTGAGCCCTTCCCCTTCACCAGGTAGAGAGACTTGGGGAAAATTCACCTTTCCATTTCTGACAAGATGAGGTGACATCCTTAACCTACATGCGTTTGCAGGTTTGGATCCAGGTATGGGAGGTGCAGCCTCAGGAATACTAACTAGGCAAACACCAGCCACACCTCCAAGCTTCTATTCTGAGACAGTGTTTCCCCAAGTCGTTCAGGATGGCCTTAAACTTGCTGGCCTCCTGCCTCTGCTGATCTCCATTAATGGTTTTGCTCTTGCTTTTTTTTTTTTTTAATTTATTTATTTTATTTATATGAGTATACTGTAACTGTCTTCAAACACACCAGAAGAGGGCATCAGAGCCTGTAACAGATAGTTGTGAGCCACCATGTGGTTGCCGGGAATTGAACTCAGGACCTTCGGAAGAGCAGTCAGTGCTCTTAACCGCTGAGCCATCTCTCCAGCCCTGCTTTTGCGTTTACTAGTGTAACTATTTCATAACAGGTCCAGGATAGGCCAAGAATGGATAAGCACCCCTGTACAATAGCAAGTTCAATCAATCATTGCAAGAGGATGAGGGATGGGGCACTTGGAGAGATGGTTCAGTGTTTGAGAGTACTTGTTTGTCCAAAGAACCAGGGTGAGATACCCAGACCCACAGGGCAGCTCACAACAATTTGTAACTCTAAATTTTTTTTTTTTTTGAGACAGGGTTTCTCTGTGTAGTCCTGGCTGTCCTGGAACTCACTCTGTAGACCAGGCTGGACTCGAACTCAGAAATCCGCCTGCCTCTGCCTCCCAAGTGCTGGGATTACAGGCGTGCGCCACCACGCCCGGCAATTTGTAACTCTAGTTCCCAGGGATTCAACGACTTCTTCTGGCCTCCACAGATACCTAAACGCGTTTGCAGAGAAAGCCTGGTGACTTTGAGTTCCATCTCCCAACCCACGTAAAAATGGAAAGCGATAATAGACCTCCCTCAAAGTCGTCTTCCGTAAGCATATCGTAGCATGAAGGAGCATGAACTATCGTGCACACAGGAATAATAACATTTTGAAAAATGTAAAAAAAAAAAATTATAGCAGGAGAGCCGGACATGGTGGTGCACATCTGTACTGGCAGGTGGAAGCAGAACGACCATTCCGAGTTCAACACCAGTCTCAGCCACATAATATATTCCAGGCCAGCCTGAACTATATGAGCTATATGAGACCTTGTGTCAAAACCAAGAAAATAAGCAAAAGAAAAGAAAGTATTGTAGCTGATAGCCTTCGCTGAGGGGGAGGGGACCATAAATTCTCAGGGCAAAATCTTGGAATGCCAATGTAAAGGCTGCGAAATGCCAGGAGTTGGGCACCAGGGGGCGCCAGTCGGGCACTAGCAACCCAGGGTGGGGGGGGGGGTCATGTGCGGTGACTTCCCCGCGCCCCTCTTCACTGTCACCTCCCCGTGTGAGCGTTGCTGTGCCCTTTCGGGTCCGCGGAGGAGAGGCGGGAACCGCAGCCGTCCGGGCGGCGCGGTCGGTCCCTCGGAAACAGCTGTTCTCTCGGGTGGCCGTGGGGGGCAGCAGAGGGGACGGCGACAGGTGCGGGAGCCCCTCCCCGGGGCAGAAGTGGGAAGGCGGACTCCGGGGTCTGTTCCCAGGCTGGAAACAGCCCCCGCCCCCCCAGGCAAATCCCCCCGAGAGGCCGAGCCGGCGCCGGGTCTGCAGGAGGAAGCGGCCGGAGACAGTGCGATTTCACGCGGCCTCCGGGGCTCGGGTTCCCGAGCCGGGTACATGAGTTACGGGGCTTTGCGTCCCGGGGAAACTGAGGTGGCATGAATGCTAGGGCTCCAAAAACAACCTCCCACTCGAAAAAATAGAAATACTCACACTCCGAAAGGGGGGGAAAAAATCCCTCAAGTGATCCAACCGGCTAGGGGAGTTGAGTGATTTGGTTAATGGGCGAGGCCAGCTTTCTGGGGGCTGGGCTTCGGAGCGCTCTCCCTACCCGCATTCGCTACCTTTCCCGGCCTGGGGACATTTGGAATCTTGATCTCCTCTTAACTATCTCCGGGGGAAATTGCTGGAGTGAGACCCCTCCTTGACCCTCCTGGCCAAGCTGCGGGCTGGCGGGGCACGCTTGGACGGGTGTCCCGGGCTACAACCATCAGGACTGCAGCCTCGCACGGGAGGGGGCGCGGCCGTGACTCACCCCCTTCCCCCTTCACTCCCTCCCTCCTTCCCAGACAGACACCCTCCCCTGCCGTCCCGCTCCGGACTCCGACTACGGCTCCGGTTGCAGTTTGCAACCTCCGCTGCCGCCGCGGCCACCTATTCGCTGGCTGTTCAGGTGGCCGTCGCTTCGATGTCCTCCTAATCTTGGGGCCCCCGGGCCAGACTCGGCTGGGCTCCCTTCACCCTCCGCTGGAATCATGAGGGCGATTGAGACTCTGCAGGTGCTGGGTTTCCTTCTCAGCCTGGCCCGGGGTTCCGAGATGGGCAACTCTCAGGCAGGTAAGCCGCGCGGGAGCCCCAGCAGCCTGGAAGCTGGGGACGCGACCTGGGCGCTCGCAGAACCTGGGCAAGGAGGTCGGGTCCTGACGCTTTGAGCTGGGGAGTGCGATGCCGGGTCTGCTGGGACCACCAAGGAGGGGACCGTGGGTCTAGGTTCTTGGAGTGGGCTGGGCAGGGACTGCATTCCTGGATGCCTACCCTTCTTCCCGGGGGCGTCGCTGACCCTCTCATTGGTCTTATTCTGATCTGGTTGGTGCCGAACAGTAGTTCACCCTTGAGAGCCTTGGGAGGGGGGCGGGCAGGGACCCTTCTTTAAACGTATGGAGCCTTACCTTGAAGGGTCTCAGTTTGCTCTCAAGTTCCCTGGCCCTCCCACCCCTTCCCAGTTTCAACAACCCCCAGTTTCGTTGTTTTGCCGACAGGGCGGGGCTATGCAAGGGTTGGAAGTTGTTGTTTTCTAATGTTGGAAAAACAAGAATGGCACCTCCTCTTCCGTGAGTGGGGCTGTCCTGAGAAGGCTGAGATTAACCTGAGGGCCAAGTCCAGGTGACATCAGTGAGAGGTCTGGCAGAGGCCGGCTTGGCTGCCTGCTATCCCCTAAGATAAGACGGTCCCCAACTTAACCAACTTCTCTTTATCAAGACCCAGGTCAATTCAATGAACATGTTGGGCATCTATTACATACTATACTATTTCCAGGGTATATACCCTAAGCTGGAGCTGTGGGGGAAAGGACAATCAGACCTATTTCTCTCTGCAAACTGAGACCCTTCTCCTCTCCCACTTTATGAACGTTCTACTCTGTGAACTGGCTCCTAGACCCGACTTCTGCCCTTCCCCCCATTCGGTGCCATCTGAGCCCGTTACTACGGGTGTCTGGGACGATGGACACCCGAAGAGCGCTGGAGTTTGTATCGTTAGAGAACTGTTGATCTTGCCCCCTCCCCCGACCCCCAGATCTCAGCTTGGGGTTGGCACAGTCAGCACCCCTTCCCCAGAGTGGGAGTGGGAGAAACCACCTGTGCTTCCCCCACAGTTGCTGGGCCTAAATTTAGCCCCTGGGATCTTGGGATGTGAACACTCCCAGCTGGTGGAGGGGGTGGTCTGGGAGACTGGAGTGGGAGGGGGGAGGGGAGTGACTGGATCACCGTCCCATCTGACGGTGCCCCCACCAACTAGGAACCCAAGAGTCCAGGATTCCCACCACCCTCCTCAAGAGGCGGGGAGCGAGCATGCTTGCTTCTCTACCCTTTATCTTCATCCCCAGCCTCTGGGCATCCGGCCCTGTCTCAAGCCTTGTATAGCCCCTTTGTCCCCTTGAGTGTGTGTGGCTGGGGCAATAGAGGGGAGGCTTCTGAGGGCTGGAGGTTCTTGGTCTGCACAGTCAATGCTCTCTACAGAGAAAGCTCTGACTTTGAGCCTTTGCTCTTGTGCAAGCAGCGAGCCTGGTCCACCCCACCCCCACCCCCACCCCCACCCCCAGTTCTCACTGCTTCCTTGCTGTGCTCCCCAAGTTGCCTGGTTCCTCCTAGGTAGTTGTTTATACTCCCGTCCTGCCCAGGCCCTTTGCCCCTGTTTGTGAAATATGGACTTTACCCTCAGGGTGGCAGGTAACTGAGACAGACCGGTAGGGCCTTGCAAAGCACAAGACACAAAGTGTGCAAGGCATTGTGGGCAGGTGGGATGGACTGGCCACTTGTAACACTTCCCAATACTGGTCCCAGGGGCAAACAATATGTATTTCTGCACCAGGGTAACCATGTACATGCATGTGTGACAGTATGCACGCACAGGTACATATCACCTTCATGCAGATGTCTTAGCTCCTCCCCTATCTGAAGGAAGGGTTGGCATCTTAACTTGGAAGAGGGGTGACCTGCCAGGAAGGGGACAAGGGTGGGGCCTTTCCAGAAATGACTAACCTTCCCGGTCTTTTATTTCATCCTAAGGACCCTGGTGTTCCCAGGTTCCTCTGGGAGCTTCTAGCTTGTTTATGCCTCCTTGTTGGAGCTGGCCCACTCCTTCCATCAGGGAGAGAAGAGGATAGGGAAGAGAATCTAGAAGAAAGGGTCAGACCAGACACTATCTAACAGGAGAAGCTGGGGCCCCTGACTCCTCTCCCTCTGTTGCCTCCTGACCCGCCTCAGGGAAGGGTGGCTAGAACAGGTGGCTGGTGGTGTACCCCTTACCCCCACCCTACCCGTGTGCTCTTACTACGCCAGAGGAAAGATACTTAGAGCTCCTGGGAGGAAAGTGAAAGCCCCCAAACTGAAATAGACTGGCCTCTCTCCTGGGCTCTCCCCTGGAGTGTCTACTGGGGAATACTCTTTAGTTAGCAGTCTCTTTAAAGAATCCTTCCGACAATGAAATTGGGAAGAAGGCTTGGGAGTGGAGGCTCTCTGTTCTGTCTCTCTCCGGGCTCCTCTGTTTGGTGAATAGCACTTCAGGGCTGCACAGGGCTGGGAGGCTGGGGGAGAGCTGGAGCATGCTGGCTTAAGGGAAGGGAGTGAGAAGGGAAACCAGAGTTTAGGCAGGGGGAGGCTGCCAGTTCCTTATCATCCAGCTTTAAAGACAAAGCTCCCATTGACCCCCCCACCCCACCCCACTACCAGGGTTTCTCCCTCCAGTGAGGTCACTTTTCTGAGCCCAAAGCTCCGGGGTAAGGGGGGGGGGTGCCACTAAGGATGGGGTGTCTGAGGCAGGGTGGGGCAGCCCCCTCCTCCTGGATAGAATTGCTTCATTGTGGGCTGAGCTGTGGCCCCAGGCACTGCCCCCACCCTCTGCCCCCATCCCACCCTCTGTAGACACAATAGGGGCTGTGTGCTAGCCCCAAAGAGATGTTTATTCCAGGGCCTAGAGAGAGGCAGGATGGGGGCAGAGAAGTAAGTGCCTTAGTGGAGGAAGAGAGGGTAAATGCTCCCTGCCTAAAGAGTGTCCTTTCCAGGGAGAGAAAAAGTCCAGCCTTTCTTCCTTCTGTATTAACCCCTCAGTGCCCACATCAGTACCCGAAAGAGGAACAGTGGGGACTCCCGTGAGGAAAAGTACACGTTTCACCGTTCCAAATTGCGAGAAGCAAGAGGGCCCCCAGAGGCCTGGTGGGCAGGGGCAGTAGCTGGGGCGGGGCCATGAGAGGCTGTCCTGGAGGGGACATCCAGCTTACCTCTCTGTCTCGCCTCCACCTTTACAGTGTGCCCTGGGACTCTGAACGGGCTGAGTGTCACCGGCGATGCCGACAACCAGTACCAGACACTGTACAAACTGTATGAGAAGTGTGAGGTGGTCATGGGTAACCTGGAGATCGTGCTCACAGGACACAACGCCGACCTTTCCTTTCTGCAAGTGAGTATCCCCACTTGGTCCCTCCTGCGCTTCCTATAGAAAAGGCTTTCCCTTTCTGCCATTCCTAAGACTTAGTAGTTCTGTTTGGTTGTTTGGTTGGTTGGTTTTGGTTTTTCGAGACAGGGTTTCTCTGTGTAGCTCCTGGATGTCCTGGAACTCACTCGGTAGACCAGGCTGGCCTCGAACTCAGAAATCCCAAGTGCTGGAATTAAAAGCGTGTGCCACCACCGCCTGGCTGACTTAGTAGTTCTTAAGGCTCAAACCTAGGGAGACAGTGACTTGTCATGGTGGTGGGGGTGGGGTGTCCTGGTCCTATAACCAGGGGTGTGTAAAAGCTGGCTGTCAGAAAGGGACAGGGCAGGTGGTGTTCTGTCTGTTAGTAAGCTACCTGAGGACCCACAGTCACCTGGAGAGGTGAGGAAGGGACTCCTCAGCCTTCCTCCTATTATGACTCCGGGAAGATAGGGAGGGAATGTAGATCCGTCCTCATTTCCGTGAGTTGTCTTTGCTCACCAGAGTGGCACAGTATTGTGACAGCATACTCCCTACAAATCAGGGAAGGGATTCAGAGCTGGGGTTATAGCTCAGTGGTGAGGTGCGAGCAGAACATACATGAAATCCTAGAATCAGTGTGCAGTATGGGGGTCCGAGGGGAAAGGAAAGGAAATTCAGGGAGGCTGGACACAGGACTGGAGTCAGGGGGCAACGATGGCACACCGGTAGGGGGCATTTACCAAACACTAAGGTTTTTATGTGGTGGTGCAACGCCTTTGATCCCAGCACTCGAGGCAGAGGTAGGCAGATCTCTTGAGTCTGTGGCTAGCTAGCCTGGTTCACAAACAGTGAGAAACCCGGTATCAAAAACAAACAAACAAACAAACAAACAAACAAACAAGTTGAAGGGGCCTCAGACCTTTCGTCCTTTTCACTGCTGTGTTCTGTTCCGTCACAGTGGATCCGAGAAGTGACAGGCTATGTCCTCGTGGCCATGAATGAATTCTCCGTACTACCCTTGCCTAATCTCCGAGTGGTCCGGGGAACCCAGGTCTACGACGGGAAGTTCGCCATCTTTGTCATGCTGAACTACAATACCAACTCCAGCCATGCTCTGCGCCAGCTCCGGTTCACTCAGCTTACTGGTGAGTTTCTGACAATCCCTTCTGGTCTTGCCCCTGAGCCTTCCCGCCGACAGGCACCTCCTTGGTGATGACCCAAGACAGCTCACTCAAAGTTCTTCCTGCGTGCCCACTACCTTGGTGGTCTTAAAGTCCACTTCTCTTGAAGCAGCAGAGGGTTCCAGGAGGGAGCTGGGGGGTTCCAGGAGGGAGCTGGGGGGCTCCAGGAAGGAGGGACCTTATGTGATGGCGGGGTTGGACAGGGAATTGGATCTATTGATAACCCTCCTTCCCTGGAATCTTAACCATTGCCCCAACCAGCTGGAGAATGTAGGGATTAAACACAGCCTGGGCACTCTCTGCTCTCCCTGTCCCAGTTGCTTAGAAAACAACTCAGGTAGGCCTGGGGGACTGAATCAGGACGTCCTGCCCCTCCCCCACCGGCTAAACCGGATCTACACAGGTGTCTGAAGAGGCGGGAGTTTCTTTGGCCTGACTCCTCCTCTTTGAGGGCCAGCTTTTCTCTGATTGGACCATCTGCGGCTGAGTGTTATTTTGGATTGGTAGGAAGGGGTGGAAGGGGAGTTATGCCATAGTCTTCAGCCTGTCGCTTCTCTTCCCACCTCAGAGATTCTGTCAGGGGGCGTTTACATTGAGAAGAATGACAAGCTTTGCCACATGGATACAATTGACTGGAAGGACATCGTGAGGGTTCGAGGCGCTGAGATAGTGGTGAAGAACAACGGGGGGAACTGTAAGTGGATGCGATCCAGGCAGCTCACCTTGCCCCAGCAAAGGGGGGGCACTCCTTTCCCATCCCTACTGCATTCCCTCATCGGAACCCACCTTCCCCAAACAGTCACCTCAGACCGTTGACCCAAGAGCCTGCCAGCCAGGAGGGAGCGGGTCAATCTCCTGGAACCCAAACCAGTGTATGGGGAAAAGAGGCAAACGTTGTCTTGTGTGCTAAGGAGAAAGGCCAGATCTTTGGACTCGCTCCCTGTTGCTGTTGCCAATATACTATCTCCCAGCAGCCCTGAGCTAGTCTACTGCTCCCATCCAGTCAGGCACAGAATCTGCTTGTCTGGAAGGACCAAAGTTCCTGGGATGGCACTGGGCAGAGATTGGCATCTGCCCTGGTCCCGCCCCTTCAGCTGCCCAGTGGGTAGTGTGGAGGAGGAGCTCCACCCCTTGTTGACAGGTTCACTTGAGCCCAGCCCTGCTCTCCAAGGGCAGGGAGGGACACAGCCCAGGGCTCTTGCTTCCTGGGATTGAGGTTCCTGTGTGCTGACATCATACCCTGTTGATTCAAGCAAGCCTTTCACAGCTCTGATGGTCCTGTGTGTCCTCTCGCTTCCCAACCAGGTCCACCCTGTCATGAGGTCTGCAAGGGGCGATGCTGGGGGCCCGGACCAGAAGACTGCCAGATATGTGGGTTTGAATTTTCTTCTAAAAATTTAAAGCCCATACCCTCCCATACTCATTACCTATGCAATCCTGCCTGTGTGTCTGTCCGAACACTCAGAATCAGCGATGGCCTCTGAATTTATCCCTGACCGTCGTCGCCGTGTGTTCTCTCCTAGTGACCAAGACCATCTGTGCCCCTCAGTGTAACGGTCGCTGCTTTGGGCCCAATCCTAACCAGTGCTGCCACGATGAATGTGCGGGAGGTTGCTCTGGACCCCAGGACACAGATTGCTTTGTATGTAATGGTACCAACAGTGTATGCCCTGATGCGGGGTTACAGGCTTTGGGGAGGAGGCGGAGTCTATAGAAAATATAAATTCTAGGAGACTTTTACATTCCCAGGCCTGCCGACGCTTCAACGACAGCGGGGCCTGTGTGCCCCGGTGCCCAGAGCCTCTTGTGTACAACAAGCTAACCTTCCAGCTTGAGCCCAACCCTCATACCAAGTATCAGTATGGAGGAGTCTGTGTTGCCAGTTGTCCCCGTAAGTGGCGGGGGGGGGGGGAAGGGGGAGGGGACGGGGGGGGGCAACTGTAGATTCGACACAAAAAAAGTTTGGGATGCTAAAGGGATTAAGTTAGGTGTTCACTGGGGGAACCTAGATGTGATCATGTGACCTCACCTAGTGAGTGACATCTCTGTCAGTGCACTGCCCCTGCCACCAGACTTCTGGGAGGGGTCACTTGGAACAACAAACAGCTAAGAGGCCTGGTTGACAGTGCTTGCCTAGTAGTGTGTGTGAAGCCCTGGGCTTGATAATTACAATACCACAGACACTGGGCGCAATAGTGTACTGTGATACCAACACTCTGAGGTAGAGACAGGAGGATCAGAGACCCAAGGTCATCCGCAGCTACATGAAGAGTTTGATGCCAGGGCTAGAAACACGGCTCAGCTGTTGAGACCAATTGCTGCCCTTCCAAAGGACTCAGTTCTTAGCACCCATATCAGGCAGCCTATAATAGCCTATAATACTAGTTCTTAGGTATCTCACACCTATTCTGGACTCCTTGAATACCAGGCACAAATGCACAAATGTGGTAGACATTAATACGTATACATATATGTATATGTATGTATGTATGTATATATATATAGGTGCACATATATATATATATACATAAAATAAATAGGAGTAAATCTTTTTTATGAAAACCATTTTCTAAAATTTTATTTTATTTTATTTTGCATTGGCATTTTATCTGCATGTATTATGTCTTTGTGAGGTTGTTACATCTTGTGATAGATCTGAGCTGCCATTTGGGTTCTGGGATTTGAACCTGGATCTTCTGGAAGAGCAGTCAGTGCTCTTAACTGCTGAGCCATCACTGCAGCCTCTTAAATCTTCTTCTTTTTTTTTTTTTTTTTTTTTTTTAAGGGGAGGGGTGCTTGAGGCCATCTTAAGAAAAAAAGACTGTCTAATTTGTAGGAATACCTGAGGAACCCTAGGTTATAGGTGGGGCAAATCCCAGGGCACAGAGGAAAGGGCAGGGGCACAGAGGGGGGGTCTCAGTGGTTGTCTCTTACTCATTTCTAATGGCGTTCTCCTCTTTCCTAGATAACTTTGTGGTGGATCAGACATTTTGTGTCAGGGCTTGTCCTCCCGACAAGATGGAAGTAGATAAGAATGGACTCAAGATGTGTGAGCCTTGTGGAGGGCTGTGCCCAAAAGGTAAAGAAGTGGGGGGTGAAGAGGCAGGAAGTGGGAGAACCTACAGCCAGCTTCTTCTCGGAGGTGACTCCGAGCCCAGCCCTGAGCCTGTTCTGCGTTTGCAGCCTGTGAGGGGACGGGCTCTGGGAGCCGTTACCAGACGGTGGACTCGAGCAACATCGATGGGTTCGTGAACTGTACCAAGATCCTGGGCAACCTGGACTTCCTCATCACTGGCCTCAACGGGTTAGAGATTCTGCCTTTCTGCCCTAAATCCACAGCTCTATCCGCCGCCACATGGTTCATTTCAATGGCTTAAATGTCTACATGCAGCTGACTAGAAATGTTCATCACGGCCAGGTGCATGCCTTTAGTCCCAGTACTCGGGAGGCAAAGGCAGGTGGATCTCTGTGCGTTTGAAGCCAGGCTGGTCTATAGTGGGAGTTCCAGGACAGCCAAGGATGCACAAAAAATCCCCATCTTGAGAAACAAAACCCAACCAGACAAAAAAAAAAAAAAAAAAAAAATCCAATATAGAATGTAAGTCAGAGCCTGACTTGGTGGCGCACGCCTGTAATCCCAGCACTCGGGAGGCAGAGGCAGGTGGATTTCTGAGTTCAAGGCCAGCCTGGTCTACAGAGTGAGTTCCAGGACAGCCAGGACCACACGGAGAAACCCTGTCTCGAAAAACCAAAAAAAAAAAAAAAAAAAAAAAAAGAAATGTAAGTCAGGAAGTCTCGAGGGGTTTAAAGGGCCCGAGAGAACGCCTAACTCCACCTTCCATCTGGAGCTTGCATCCCTCAAGGACATTCCCTAAGGAGCTCAGTCTATCCCTGAGAAGTGACAAGGTTCAGGGATAGTGTTTGGCACCTAAAGTTTTTTAGAAGTTCTTCCTTAAATATAAATAGAAGGAGGCTGGAGAGACAGGTCAGTGGTTAAGATCATGTAACACTCTTCCCCAGGCTTAATTACAGCTATCTGCAACTGCTACAATGTATCCAGCCTCAGTGGGCACCTGCACAAACCCACCACTGAAAATAATAAAAACCATTGTCTGTTTTTCACACATTTTTTAATTTTTTTTTCTTTTTTATGTACCTGAGTTTTTTACCTACATGCATGTGTCTGTGCACCGCGTGTTTACCTGGTACCCACAGAAATCTGAAGAGGCTGTTGAATCCTCAGGAACTAAAGTTACAGATGGCTGAGTCAAACCCTAGCCTTCTGCAAGAACTGCCAGTGTCCCTAACTGATGAGACATCTTTCTAGACCCTCTTTTAACTTTTGCTCGTTTTGTTTGTATACGTAGACATATATGTATGTGTATATGTAGACCTGTGTGTGTGTGTGTGTGTGTGTGTGCATGTGCATGTATGGGGCATACATGCATGTGCCACAGCAAGTATGGGACTCAGAAGTCAGTTTTTGGAAATCTGTTTTGTAGAGCCTGGGATTAACCCAATCCTAAGGCTTTGCTGAATGAACTCTCTCTGCTGAACCATCTCACTGGCCACCTTTTTAAATTTTTTTATGTAGATATAACTTTAAAGTGTCATTTCAATTATAAAAATGATGTATTTTCCATACATACTTTACCTAGATTCCCCTAATATTAGCATAATATAATGCTTTTATTTATTTATTTTTTGGGGGGTCTTTATAACAGGGTTTCTCTGTGTAGCCTTGGCTGTCGTGGAGCTTGCTCTGTAGATCAGGCTGGTCTCAAACTCAGACAACCACCTGCCTCTGCCTCCCAAGCGCTGGGATTACAGCCAAGCACCGCTATGCCCAGATACATAGTTTTGTTTGTTTTAATCATTTCTCTCTTTTCCTCTATACACACACTGCTTATCTCAGTTTTTATTTTTGCTTTCTTTAATTAAATAATAGCTTCGCACACTGTAGCCCAGGCTGGCCTTGAACTTGCCACATTTATTTGTCCTCTCAAGAATTAGTGTTGGGACTATAGGAATGTGCCCTGGTGTGCTTGTTTTATGTACATGGATGGTTTGCCCACATATGTGTCTGTGCACCATGTGCATGCCTGGTGCCTGAGACCAGAAAAGGGTGTCCTGTCCGAGTCTTTGCAGCTGGAGTCGCAGACAGTTGTGAGCCACCATGGGGGACTGTCAGGCGTGCATGGCCAGTGACATTACTGGCTGTGTCAGCCCTCGAGTATTCCTTTCCTTCTTGGCATAAGATGATCCAGGCCTCAGTATATTTATGTCCCCCCAATATCCCCCACCCCTGCCACCAGCATTTCTCCAAGGAGTTCTGTTTCCTTTAGATGAAGACTGAGGCTATGTTAGATAGTAATACTGGTTTAGCATGCACAAGGCCCTGGGTTTGATCCCTAGCACCAGGGAAAACGTTGACATCTAGAAACCGTGTTTTGAGGTGTGGTGTGTTATTACTACTGAGTCATATCTCTCTCCTTTGTTGACAAGTTTTTACTGTTTCCTTAGTGACCCCTGGCACAAGATCCCTGCACTGGACCCGGAAAAGCTCAATGTTTTCAGGACAGTCCGAGAGATTACAGGTGAGGAAGAGGGCAGGCTTCCCCTGCTGGAAGGAGCATGTGACATATACGGGCACACCTTATCGTTTAAGCACTTAAGAAGAGTCACACTTGTGGGGCTTGAAAGATAACTCCGTGGTTAAGAGCACTGTCTGCTCTTCCGGAGATCCTGAGTTCTATTCCCAGCAGTCACGTGGTGGGTCACAGTCATATGTAATGGGATCTGATGTCCTCTTCTGGCATGCAGGCATACATGCAAGTAGAGCACTCATGTATAAAATAAATAAAATCTTCCAAAAATAAAATGGAAAGAGAAATGAAAAGTCTTATTCCAGAGGCAGGGAGGCAGGTTACTGAGAACCTGATGCAGGGGGAAAGATTCTCTGTTTATACACCTCTCTCTGACCCTCAGGCTACCTAAACATCCAGTCCTGGCCCCCTCACATGCACAACTTCAGTGTTTTTTCCAACCTGACGACCATCGGGGGCAGAAGCCTCTACAAGTGAGTACTGGGTGTGAAGGTGGTAGCATTCCTAGACTGTGAGGTAGGCATCTTTGTTGCTTTTTTGTTTTGTTTTCAAGACAGGGTTTCTCTGTATAGCCCTGGCTGTCCTGGAACTCACTCTGTAGACCTGGCTGGCCTCGAACTCAGAAATCCACCTGCCTCTGCCTCCCAAGCACTGGGATTAAAGGCGTGCGCCACTGCCGCCCGGCTGAGGTGGGCATCTTGTTATGATATACAGGGTATTTCTCAACCAACAGGCCCTAACAGCCTGCTAGCATAGTGGGGGAAAGGCAAAATGTCAGGGTCATCCCAGATGTGGTTAATTCCAACACCGACAGGAGGATCATAGTTTGGGCCAGATAGCGAGTTTCAGACCTGCCTCAGCCATACACCTGTTTCAAAAAACAAACCTACCAGAAAAGAAGATTCACTCTCCATGGGTCTAACTTAACCTGGAGCAAATTTGTTGAGTGAAAGTAACCCCCATCCCCACCCCCGTATGTTTAATTTCCCCTTTGTGGTTTGTCTTCTAATTCCGACTCCTTATTCCAGCCGAGGTTTTTCCTTGTTGATCATGAAGAACTTGAATGTCACATCTCTGGGCTTCCGGTCCCTGAAGGAAATTAGCGCTGGGCGTGTCTACATAAGTGCCAATCAACAGCTCTGTTACCACCACTCTCTGAACTGGACCAGACTGCTTCGGGGGCCTTCGGAAGAGAGACTTGACATTAAGTACAACAGGCCTCCGGAAGAGTGTGGTGAGAGGAAGGGTCTCCCAGGAGTGAGAACAGGGGTGCGGGTGGTGAGAGGATTTGGAAAGTAGAATAGGTTTGAGGAGGGGCTGTGAGGGTGGAGGCAATAAGGAAGAAGCCCTCAGAGGGCTTTGTGGGTGTCCTCAGAGCCTTCCTAATGCGTCTGTTCTTTTCCAGAGGCAGAGGGCAAAGTGTGTGATCCACTGTGCTCCTCTGGGGGATGCTGGGGCCCAGGCCCTGGTCAGTGCTTGTCTTGTCGAAACTACAGCCGGGAAGGTGTCTGTGTGACTCACTGCAACTTTCTACAAGGGTACAGTGGGGAGAAGGCCAAGAGGGTGGGTGGGAGTAAGGCCCGAGGATGGATGGAGTAGTTCAGGTTATTTATTTAATGTACACAGGTACACCGTAGTTGTCTTTGGGCATACCAGAGGAGGGCATTGGATCCCATTACAGATGGTTGTGAGCCACCATGTGGGTGTTGGGATTTGAACTCAGGACCGCTGGAAGAGCAGTCAGTGCTCTTAACCACTGAGCCATCTCTCCAGCCCTATAGACTGAGTTTCTTTCTCCCTTTCCATCCCCCTCCCTCTCCCTCTCCTTCTTCATCTCCCTCCTACCGCTCCCTCCAGCCTACTTACTCTGTAATCCTTTTGCTTTAACCTTTTAAATGCTGGGATTATACATAGCTATGAGCCACCATGTCTAGGGCTTGCTTACGTCTTTTGTGTGTGCATGTGCGTTTGAGAGAACAACAGACAGAGAGACAAAGACAGACAGGCAGGCAGGATCTCATGGTCCTGACCTAGAACTTGCTATGTATACCAGACAGGATTCAAAGAGCTCTTCCTGCTTCTGCCTCCTGAGTGCTGAGATGAAAGGCGTATACTCCCACACCTGACCCTCTCTCCTGAGTGCTGAGATGAAAGGCGTATACTCCCACACCTGACCCTCTCTTGCTTTCTTGTTTGCTGCCCTGCCTGCTTGCTTTTGTTTTTAGACGGCACCTCACTCTGTAACCCAGGCAGGTCTTGAACTCAGGGAAATCGTTCTTCCTTAGCCTCTAAAGTGCTAGGATTACATATGTAAGCCGCCGCCGCCGTACCTAACTTTGTAGGCAGCTTTCTGCTCGTGTCTTGGCGGGCGTGAAGTAGAAGGTCTTCATCGCAGGTTACGGGGATGAAGGGCAGAAGTGACCCCGCCCTGTGTCCCCCACTACAGGGAACCCCGTGAGTTTGTTCATGAGGCTCAGTGTTTCTCCTGCCATCCAGAATGCCTACCCATGGAGGGCACCAGCACGTGCAATGGCTCGGTATAGTAGCAGCCTTGGGATCTGTAAGGGAGATGGGGAAATGACCAGATTTCCATGACAGCCCAGGGAAGTCAGATAGCCCTGGAGTTCGTACATAGCGGATGCTGAGGGGACAGGCCGACCCTGACTGGGAGGACTGGCATTAATCCTGGCACCTCAGTCTCTATTTCCCTCCTCCTTCTACTCAGGGCTCCGATGCTTGTGCTCGATGTGCCCATTTTCGTGATGGGCCCCACTGTGTGAACAGCTGCCCGCATGGAATCCTAGGTGCCAAAGGTCCAATCTACAAATATCCAGATGCTCAGAACGAGTGCCGGCCCTGCCACGAGAACTGCACCCAAGGGTCAGTGACGGGATGAAGAAGAGGAGGGGCGAGGGAGAGGTTGGAAACCCAGACTTAGGGTGTGGCACAGCAAGAAGACAGGTTGACTCCTTAAGACTCACTTCCAGCTATAAAGGACTGAAGGATGGGTACCTCAGCACGGGAGTACGCCATACTTAGGAGAGGCTGGGATAGCATTAGCTCTGGAGTTTCCTTCAGGAGAAGCTCACTAGTGAGCCAGACACGGAGGATGAAACTATCAGGAAGGATAGGGGTGGAGTTTCCTGTTTGGGGGCTAGGATTGGGGCTTCAGGATGAAATGCCATGGGAGGTTCGTTCTAAAACAAGCTTTTTTATATAGAGGTTCTTAGATTTGAGTCTCTATTGTCTTTAAAACTTTTTTCTTCTAGTGACTTTTCTTTATTATGAATGTGGGAACTGTGTGTGAATGTGTGCTGCTGTGTGTATGTGGAGATCAAATGACAGCTTGAGGATGTTAATTCTCTCCTTCCCTTGCATGGTTCCCAGGGATCAAACTCAGGCCCTCGGGCGTGGCAGCGAGGGTATTCCCCTGCTTGTTGGCTACATACTATCTAAGAAGGTGATTTTCTTTTCTAGGTGTAAGGGACCAGGACTACAAGACTGTTTAGGTCAAACAGAGGTATTAATGAGGTAAGACCGGCTTGGAGATTGTGGGATTCAGGAATGTTTGGGAGAAAGGTCAGGGGAAGAGACGCACTATTTATTCTGCCCTTTAAATTTTTGTATGTATGTGGTTTTGTGGGACCGTGAAAGGCAGGCTGTGGCCTGGTTGAGCGAGGCTTACTCCGGAAACCCAGTAGAATATTCTACAAGGGACGAAACCATGATCCATACCTGTATTTTTGTCTCTGCACCAGTTGCTTGCCTGGTTCCTCTGGAGGCCAGAGGAAGGTGTGAGAAATCTTGAAACTGCAGTTATGAATCTATGAGCCATTATGTAGGTGTTAGGAATTGAACACAAGTCCTTCACAAGAACAGCTAGTGCTTTGTTTTGTTTTGTTTTGTTTTGTTTTGTTTTGTTTTGTTTTGTTTTGTTTTTTGAGACAGGGTTTCTCTGTAGAGCCCTGGCTGTTCTGGAATTCACTCTGTAGACCAGGCTGGCCTCAAACTCAGAAATCCGCCTGCCTCTACCTCCCAAGTGCTAGGATTAAAGGCGTGTATTCACCACAGGTGTGTGCCACCACTGCCCAGCTGAAATTTTATTTTTTAACCTGGTGATGGTGGTACACACTTTTGAACCCAGTACTCAGGAGGCAGAGGCAGGCAGATCTCCAAGTCTGAGGAACAACCAGGACTACAAAGTGAAACCCCAGTCTTGAAATAACAGCCACAAAAAAATATTTTTTTATATTCTTGTTTATTTTGTTTTTGTAGCAGGGTGTTACATATAGCCCTGCCTGGTATGAAACTTGTTGTGTGAACTCCAGGGTGTCTGATAACTCACAGACATCCTCCTGCTTCTGTCTCCCAAATACTATACCGGGATTAAAGGCATATAGCACTATACCTACCTTTAAAAAGTTATTTTACGGGGGCTGGAGAGATGGCTCAGCGGTTAAGAGCACTGATTGCTCTTCTGAAGGTCCTGAGTTCAAATCCCAGCAACCACATGGTGGCTCACAACCATCTGTAATGGGATCTGACTCCCTCTTCTGGGGTGTCTGAAGACAGTTACAGTGTACTTACATATATAATAAATAAATCTTTAAAAAAAAAGTTATTTTACGCCGGGCGGTGGTGGCGCATGCCTTTAATCCCAGCACTTGGGAGGCAGAGGCAGGCGGATTTCTGAGTTCGAGGCCAGCCTGGTCTACAAAGTGAGTTCCAGGACAGCCAGGGCTACACGGAGAAACCCTGTCTTGAAAACAAACAAACAAACAAACAAACAAAAAGTTATTTTACTTTCTACGTATGAATAATGCCCAGATGAATGTTTGTATGTGTGCCACTTGTGCCCGGAGCTCAGGGAGACCAGCAGAGGGTACTGTGTTCCCTTCAATCTAGAGTTAGGATGGTTCTGAGCCACCATGTGGGTTCAGGGAACCAAACCTGGGTCCACTTTAGGAGTTCTGAACTGCTGAACCATATTTCCACCTACACACACACACATGCACATACACTTTAAATAATATGTTATTTATTCTTTGGAAATGTAATACAGTTATGTAATATCTTTTGATCATACCAATCCACCATTATCTCTTTCCAGCTTACCCTTGTGCCTTCACCCCATCCCTTCCTGATTTCCTGTCCTCTTCATTGTTGTTATTAATAACACCCTGGGTTCATTTTGTGTTACCTATATGCCCGTGGGTATGGGACTGTCCACAGGGTCATTCTTCTCTTTTATATATACACTCCTCTATCACTGGACCCAAGGCTCGGTTTCTCGCATTCTCTTCCTAAATTCACTTACATGGCTTAGAAGGGGAAGCTCCGTGTCTAAGTCGACCCCGTCAGCCCTCGTGGACATTAGTAGAAATGGATCCTAACTCAGATGTACACCATACAAGCGACATTTGCAAAGCTGCTGTAAACACAGGATGCCGGCCTTTTCTGTATCCCACAGCAAACCCCATCTGGTAATAGCGGTGACAGTAGGACTGGCCGTGATCCTCCTGATTCTGGGAGGCTCTTTTCTCTACTGGCGTGGACGCAGGATTCAGAATAAAAGGGCTATGAGACGCTACTTGGAGCGGGGTGAGGTGAGTATTTATTTAGCTTAACTCTGGCAGGCATCCTTTACAATCTGTTCCCAGGGGAAAGCAAAGAACCTTGGTTCTCTTTCCCTGGAAATACGGTCCCTCCCTTTGAGAGGATGGTACAGAGCTAAGGATACAGCTCAGAATGACGACCTAACATGTATAAGAACCCAGGTTCAGCCCTAGCCACACACATGTACCATGCACATATATGTACACGCCAGCCCAAGGAGTGGGAAGATGTTCTCATCTTGTTCTTTGCGATTGCCACAGTGCTGAAGAAACTGCTTTCCTTCTCTGCGGCTTGGTTTATGTGCCTTAGATACAGACGGCATTCATCCTTCCGCGGAGATGGAGACAGTGGTCACATGTGCAAGCTCCTTGAAAGCTTTGGCATTTGGGTCCCTCGGCTGTAATTTTGGCACTCGACTAAGGCAGGGAAGATTGCCCTAAGTTCAAGACAACTCTGATCTACACAGCAAGCCCTCATTTTAGAGGAAAGACGGATAGAAAACAAGAACTAGCTGGACAGTGGTGGTGCATGCCTGTAATCCCAGCACTTGGGAGGCAGAGGCAGGCAGGTTTCCGAGTTCAAGGCCAGCCTGGTGTACAGAGTGAGTTTCAGGACAGCCAGGGCTACACAGAGAAACCCTGTCTTAAAAAGCCGAGAGAGAGAGAGAGAGAGAGAGAGAGAGAGAGAGAGAGAGAGAGAACAAAAGAAAGAAAACAAGGACCAACCCTGTATGAAAGGACTTCGAGGTGGGGTACCACCGTATCTCCTCTGCTCCCTTCTCTAACCCTTCTCATGAGCACAGCATCTTCAATCCTACTGTTTCTGAAGGGTCTGTTGGTCCTCGTGAAACTTTGAAGCTTCCCAAGACTAAGGATGTCTCTTCTTACCCTGGGCTCTGAGCTCCACTGCCCTTGGCATCTTCCCAGGGACAGTGTGTGGGACTAGGCTTGTGGGAGTGGGCTTTTCTGAACCTCCCTGTCTGCCCCTCAGAGCCTGGAGCCTCTGGACCCAAGCGAGAAGGCAAACAAAGTCTTGGCTAGAATCTTCAAAGAGACAGAGCTGAGGAAACTTAAAGCCCTTGGCTCTGGTGTCTTTGGAATGGTACACAAGGTGAGTGACTCTCTTCCCAGTCTGGAGAAGTGGGGACAAGATGGCCAGGGAAAATGGGAGAAAGATTTTGGCAAGAGACTGTCTGAAAAGAGTGATTTATTTTTAAAAACCTCCCTCTACCCCAAACCTTCCAGGGGGTTTGGATTCCTGAGGGTGAGTCCATCAAGATTCCAGTCTGCATTAAAGTCATCGAGGACAAGAGTGGGCGGCAAAGTTTTCAGGCTGTGACTGATGTAAGTTAAAAGAAGGGAATTCTTAGCCAGGCGGTGGTGGCGCACGCCTTTAATCTCAGTATTTGGGAGGCAGAGGCAGGCGGAGTTCTGAGTTTGAGGCCAGCCTGGTCTACAGAGTGAGTTTGAGGACAGCCAGGGCTATACAAAAAAAAAAAAAAAAAAGGAGTTCTTTATGCCACTTGAAGAGAGGCAGTGTTGGTTCTGGGCATGTAGGCATATGATCTTGTGTTGGCAAATAGTGTGTTAGATTCATCTTAGGCATGAGTGTTAGGGGACCTCTGGATTGGGTGTGCTTTTGCGGAATATATGCGAACCCATCACTTCCTGGCTGATACCTCTTCTCTTTTACTTTGCAGCACATGCTGGCCGTTGGCAGCCTGGACCATGCCCACATTGTACGGCTGCTGGGACTGTGCCCAGGGTCCTCTCTGCAGCTTGTCACTCAGTACTTACCTCTGGGCTCCCTCCTTGATCATGTGCGGCAGCACCGTGAGACCCTGGGACCACAACTGCTGCTCAACTGGGGAGTACAGATTGCCAAGGTGAGGGGAGTCGGGGGAGGCCTGTGATGGCAACCGCTTGGCTGGGGAAGGTCAGGCGGGGTCGAGGTAGGAGGATCAAGGGTTTGGGGTCCGGAGAGCCGTCCTCGGGGTGTGGGCAGCCGCTGTGGCTCAGTGGCTGACTTCGCCAACCCCAAGACCACGCCCCCCTCCAGGGTATGTATTACCTCGAGGAGCATAGCATGGTGCACAGGGACCTCGCGCTCCGGAATGTGATGCTCAAGTCACCGAGTCAGGTCCAGGTGGCGGATTTCGGCGTGGCCGACCTGTTGCCGCCAGATGACAAGCAGTTGCTACACAGTGAGGCCAAGGTGAGGTGACGAGGGTCCGAGCGGTCGGGTGGGGCGAGCGTGGAATGCAGAGTGGTCGAGGGGCTCTTTCTGGGATAAGTAAGGAGAGGGAGCTAATTTAGTTGGGGGGAGGGAGGGCGATAGAAAACTTGGAGTTTTAAAATAAGAAAATTTGTGAAAATTAACGGGTAGCACCTTTATCTTTAATCTTCAGACTCCAATTAAGTGGATGGCCCTTGAGAGTATCCACTTTGGGAAATACACTCACCAGAGTGATGTCTGGAGTTACGGTGAGCACCCCTATGTCATCGCCAGCTCAGGTTTCCCCCTTTCCTGTGTCCTCCTAGGAACTATATGCCCTTGCAATCCTTGTATTAAAGCAAGGCCAACCCTCCTTTCCCTTCCTGCCTCTTACCTATTTTTCGTAATTACTACTTAATTTCTTCCTGGGTCAGGTGTGACAGTTTGGGAGTTGATGACCTTCGGGGCAGAGCCCTACGCAGGGCTGCGACTGGCTGAAATACCAGACCTGCTAGAGAAGGGAGAGCGGTTAGCACAGCCCCAGATCTGCACCATCGACGTCTACATGGTCATGGTCAAGTGTGAGTCGTCTGCTGAGCCTAGCCTTTTCTAACCAACTCCCTCCTCTCTCTTCTTCCATGGCTCCGTTCTCTCTTCTGGCTCAACCTTCTACATCTCCCTCCTACCCCCTCCCCCCCCCCCCAGGTTGGATGATTGATGAGAACATTCGCCCAACCTTTAAAGAACTAGCCAATGAGTTTACCAGAATGGCCCGTGACCCACCGAGGTATCTGGTCATCAAGGTGAGTAGGGGTTAGGGGGTGTCAAAGTTGTTTAGAGG
Organism: Apodemus agrarius; assembly: GCA_964023405.1. Classification (NCBI taxonomy): domain Eukaryota; kingdom Metazoa; phylum Chordata; class Mammalia; order Rodentia; family Muridae; genus Apodemus; species Apodemus agrarius. The sequence goes on from OZ030026.1 coordinate 1,915,809, forward strand.
GAAAGACTTGGGGAGAGCTGGAGAACTAGAGTCCACCTTAACGGATTTCTACCCCTCCAGAGAGCAAGCGGGCCTGGCATACCTCCTGCAGCAGAGCCCTCTGCTCTGAGCTCCAAAGAGTTACAGGAAGCAGAGCTGGAACCAGAACTGGATCTCGACCTAGACTTGGAGGCCGAGGAGGAGGGCCTGGCGACCACACTGGGATCTGCCCTCAGCTTGCCTACGGGAACGCTTACCCGGCCACGTGGGGTAAGATATCTTCTAATGGCTTGAGGTTCTGCTTCATGGACCACCATGAGGCAGCTCAGAACCCCCACCTATCAGCCTCCACACTGAGAATCGATTTCTTCCTTCGTTTTAATCCTTTTTCCTTTCCCATCCTAGAGCCAGAGTCTTTTAAGTCCCTCATCTGGATACATGCCCATGAACCAGAGCAATCTCGGGGAGGCTTGTCTGGTAAGAGGTGCTGGCAGAGGGTCTGATGGGCTTGGAAGGGTTTGTAGAGATATGGAGCTCTTGCTCCTTACCCCCCCCCATTTCCCTCCCTGCTCTCTCTCTCTCTCTCTCTCTCTCTCTCTCTCTCTCTCTCTCTCTCTCTCTGTCCCTACTCCCTCAACCCCTCTTCCCATGCCCTAAATAAAGTCTCTTCTATACTAAGAAGAAAAAGAAGTATGGAGATGTCTCCAACCTTGAAAGTGTAATAAGCATCCTGCAACAGAGAAGGCCCTCCCTGGGCAACTGCACCTCCCTCTGAGCCTGTACATTTATTTATACACTCCGTCTAACCCCTTGTATTGCTTCCTGTGACTTTGCTTCCGTAGGATTCCGCAGTTTTGGGGGGTCCTGAACAGTTCTCCCGACCTGTCTCTCTGCACCCGATTCCACGGGGGCGTCTGGCATCGGAGTCATCCGAGGGCCACGTGACAGGCTCTGAGGCCGAACTCCAAGAGAGAGTATCAGTGTGTAGGAGCCGAAGCCGGAGTCGGAGCCCACGGCCGCGTGGGGACAGTGCCTACCATTCGCAGCGACACAGCCTGCTTACTCCTGTCACCCCGCTCTCCCCGCCAGGGTTAGAGGAAGAGGATGGCAATGGTTACGTCATGCCAGATACACACCTCAGAGGTACCCGGCTCTTCCAGTGTTTCCCTCAAATCTTCTTCTAGTTTTTTTCTCTGAGTTCCCCTTAGTTCTTTCATCTTCTCTGATGACTCGCTCACCCCCTGTCTTAGTTAGGGTTTTACTGCTGTGAACAGACACCATGACCAATGCAAGTTTTATAGAAGACAACATTTAATTGGGGTTGGCTTACAGGCTCAGAGGTTCAGTCCATTGTCATCAAGGCAGAAACATGGCAGCATCCAGGCAGATATGGTGCAGGAGGAGCTGAGAGTTCTATCTTCACCTGAAGGTGGCTAGTGGAAGACTGACTTCCAGGCAACTAGGATGAAGGTCTTAAGCCCACACCCACAGTGACACACCTACTCCAACAAGGCCACACCTCCTAATAGGGTCACTTCCTGGGCCAGTCATAACAAACCATCACATTCCACTTCCTGGCCACCATAGGCTTGTTCAAACATGAGTCTATGGGGGCCATACTTAAACATAGCATAATGCAAAATACATTTAGTCCAACTTCAAAAGTCCCTGTAGTCTATAGCAGTCTCAACAGTGTTAAAAGTCCAAAGTTAAGGTCTCTTTTGAGATTCATCCAATCACTTAACTGTGATCCCCCAAGCAAGACAGGAAACCAGCTGGGCAAAGTCCAAACTCTGCATCTCCATGTCTGATGGCAAAGCAGTCTTCAGATATCCAACTCCTTTTTCATCTTTGTTGACTTCAACAAGGTTCTTTCTCCTGGACTTGTTCTACTCCCTGTTAGTAGTTTTCCTTGGCAGGCATCCTGTGGCTCTGGCATCTTTAACATCTTGGGTACCCAAAGTCAATTTCAGCTTCACAGCTTCTTGTTCCAATGTCTGAGATCCACACATGATCTTCTGTGTATCTCCAAAGAGCTGGTGTCAATTCTCCAGCTCTGCCCTCTGTAGCACTCTAAGTTCATATTGATCCACTCCACTGACACTGCTGTTCTTGGTGGTCATCCCATGATACTGGCATCTCCAATATGCTAGGGTCTTCCACTGCAACTATGCTTCACCAAAACCTCTCATCGGCTCTCTTCATGGTACCAAGCCTCAATTCCTTTGCATGACCCCTTCAGTCCTGGGCTGTCAATTACAACTGAGAGTACACTTTCACCAATGGCCTTCCATGGCCTCTCACAGTACCAAGCCTCAGCTGTTCTTCATGATGCCTTCATGCCTTCAAAACCAGTACCACCTGGATGATTCTTGCACGTTACCAAGTACAGCTGCAGCATGAGGGACACTTGACTATCTCTGGAATACAGCTTCTTTGTGCTCTCAGAAAACACTTCCCATATTTCACCTCAGTGATGCTGGTCTTTGTTTTTTTGTTTTTTTGTTTGTTTTTGGGTTTTTTTTGTTTGTTTGTTTTGTGACAGGGTTTCTCTGTGTAGCCCTGGCTGTCCTGGAACTCACTCTGTAGACCAGGCTGGCCTCGAACTCAGAAATCCGCCTGCCTCTGCCTCCCAAGTGCTGGGATTACAGGCGTGTGCCACCACGTCTGGCCTAGGTCTTTTCTTTTCTTTCTTTCTTTCTTTTCTTTTCTTTTCTTTTTTTTTTTTTTTTTTTTTTTTTTTTTTTTTTTGGTTTTTTCGAGACAGGGTTTCTCTGTATAGCCCTGGCTATCCTGGAACTCACTCTGTAGGCCAGGCTGGCCTCGAACTCAGAAATCCGCCTGCCTCTGCCTCCCAGAGTGCTGGGATTACAGGTGTGTGCCACCACGCCCGGCCGAGGTCTTTTCTTAATTACCACTAATTTCTTAGCTCCAGCTAACTAGCATCAATTGTCCCAGTAGTCTCCTTCTCCTCTTGAATATAAAGCCTGAGACGCGTGGCTGAAGCTGCTGAGTTCTGCTGCTTGCAGGAGCTGGAACATTGGCCCCCTTGTTCTATTACATTATCACTAGCTTCCTTTTTCCCAGCTCCTTCACTGTCTAAGTTGACTGTCCTGAATCTTGCTCCTTAGACTTACTTTGAACTCAAGAGATCCTCATGCCTATCTCCTAAGCACTGGGATTAAAGGTGTGGTCCACCAAAGTTTTAAATTTAAAAAGATTTAAGTTTTTCTTCACCTAGAATTTGCTCTGTTCTAGGCTGGCTTTGAACTCAGAGATATGCTTATCTTTGCCTCCTGGGATTAAAGGCTTGTACTACCATGCCTTTAAATTTAGCTGGGTGAAATCTTGCCCCCAGGTCACCATTCCCTTAATTCAATATCCTAGAATTCAGCTTCATTTCACTTCCTGGAGTCCCTTTAATACTCAAACTATATATTTTGTACTTTTCCTTTCTCAGCTTGCTATGTTGGTTCAAAATTCTCTTTATCAGACTTAACCAGAGAACAAAGTATTTGTTGGGCTTTTTTGAGACTTCCTTTGCAGATGCAATTAATATAAATCTCTTTACCTTAGCCCTAGGCAGTCTCTTCAAACAATGGCAAAAAGCAGCCATGTTCTTCACCAAAACATCACAAAAACAGTTTCTCAGCCACATATTAAAGTTCTTCTCCACTGAAACCTCTTGGGCCGTCAGGCCTACACAGTTCAAATGTCCCTCAGCACCACTGTTTTCCATATTCCAACTAGGCTGACCCATTAAGCCCCACTTAAAGCATTCTGTGGCTTTCCAAATCCAAAGTCCCAAAATCCACATTCTTCCAAACAAAAGCATGGTCGTGCCTATCACAGCAATACCCCACTCTTGGTACCAACTTCTGTCTTAGTTAGGGTTTTACTGCTGTGGACAGACACCATGACCAATGCAAGTTTTATAAAAGACAACATTTAATTGGGGTTGGCTTACAGGCTCAGAGGTTCAGTCCATTGTCATCAAGGCAGAAACATGGCAGCATCCAGGCAGGCAAGGTGCAGGAGGAGCATATATAAACCATCACACCCCCATTCCTTCTGGTTGTTTCTATGAAATTCTTTTTTTTTTTTTTTTGTTTTTTTTGTTTTTTCGTTTTTGTTTGTTTGTTTTTTTCGAGACAGGGTTTCTCTGTGTAGCCCTGGCTGTCCTGGAACTCACTCTGTAGACCAGGCTGGCCTCGAACTCAGAAATCCGCCTGCCTCTGCCTCCCAAGTGCTGGGATTAAAGGCGTGCGCCACCACTGCTCGGCTTCTATGAAATTCTTAAGAGTTTCTCTCAACCGTAGGTACATCCTCCTCCCGGGAAGGCACCCTTTCATCAGTAGGTCTCAGTTCTGTGCTGGGTACCGAAGAGGAAGATGAGGATGAGGAGTATGAATACATGAACCGGAAGAGAAGGGGTAGCCCGGCTCGGCCCCCCAGGCCCGGTTCCCTGGAAGAGCTGGGTTACGAGTACATGGATGTGGGGTCAGACCTCAGTGCTTCTCTGGGCAGTACGCAGAGTTGCCCACTCCACCCCATGGCCATCGTGCCCTCTGCTGGCACAACTCCCGATGAGGACTACGAATACATGAACCGCAGGCGCGGTGCAGGTGGTGCCGGAGGGGATTATGCAGCGATGGGGGCCTGCCCGGCAGCTGAACAAGGGTATGAGGAGATGCGTGCTTTACAGGGACCTGGACATCAAGCCCCCCATGTTCGTTATGCCCGCCTCAAAACTCTGCGTAGTTTAGAAGCCACTGACTCTGCCTTTGACAACCCTGATTACTGGCATAGCAGGCTTTTCCCCAAGGCGAATGCCCAGAGAACTTAACCTCTACTTCTTGAGACTCTTGGGGAACATTTGATGGCAGCTAGTGCCTCTTTGAGGGTACCCCTTCCTTGCCCCTTTCTCTGAGGTCCCACCTCCATTTCTCCAATCCTACACAATGCCATCCAGTTCTTGGAGACTTGTCAACATATTCTCACAAACTTTTTGCGGTACATAGCCAGCGGTGTCTGTGCACTCTCTTCTCAGCCCTAGGAAAGAGAAGGTTCCCTTTGTATCTCCTTTCCCGGTCCCGCCCCTCAGCTTCCTCAGGGAGACACCCTGGAGATATGAAGGATTGCTCTCTAGGCCCTTTCACTCAGGCTCTTACTCACTGGGATCAGACTCTTAGACTTTCTTCCCTGTCAGACTCCAAAGAAGGCGAGACGAAACAGGAGAGGAAAGTAAAACTTTTATTTATGAGACTTTCAATCCCAGGAGAAGATTGAGAAGCTTAAAAGCTTTGAAAAGTAGAGTTAGGAGCAGACACCAGGAGCTATGACCTGAACGTGTACTGTGAGCCAGGCATCTTCATGTTGAACTCTGCCTGCATTGCCTCAATTATAATCTTTCCAGTTTTATGAGGTAGACCCCACCCCGTTTCACCAAAACGGAGTCTTTATGAGTGTTCCAAGATAGCCAACAGGTCCCAGAATTTTTGAATAGTACTGAATCGTATAGGTTATTTTTGGTTGTTTTTTTTTTAAATATTTTAGTTGGTGTACAAAACTGAATTCTGTGTTTAGTGGCTTTTCCATCTTAACTAAGAACGTCTCATTATTTTTAGTTTGAGGTGCCACAGCAGAGATTGTACTGATTTTTCTATTTTTCTAATTTAATGGATTTGTTATTATAGACATTACCATATAATACCCCCCATGCGAAGTCAAGAACGTCCACTTTTTCTCAAACAAACAAACAAACAAACAAAAAAAAAACAAAACACTCCTCTTTGACACATCTGAATTGACAGCATGACAACTCTTGCACTTTGGGCCCATTTTTAGGTAAAATGAGAGTCTTTGAACACAAGTACTATATGATATCACTGTCAGTCAATCTGATAACCAGGCAGGCGATTACGTGACCAAAGAGCAAAGAGGTTTATTCGGTGTGGGTGCACTAGGCAGAGAGATGATTCACCCACCGAGTGGAACAGGAAAGGGCAGCTGTGATTTCATCATGCTGCTCAGAATGGGTACTATGTAAACTGTAGGGGTTATTTATTTCAGGAACTTGTCGTTCAGCATTTTCAGATTGCAGGTGATCACAGGTTACTAAGACTGTGGACAGCAAAACCTCAGAAAACAGGGGTTGAGCCTTGAAGAAGTAAAGCCACAGGTCCAGGATTCAAAATCTACCCAATTCCCATGCCTGTGCTTTTACTATAAAGTGGTGTGTGTGTGTGTGTGTGTGTGTGTGTGTGTGTGTGTGTAACTATGTAGCCCAAGATAGCCTTGAACACTCAGCAATCCCGTCTTCACCTCTCAAAGGCTGTGGTGGCTACACGAGTGAGCTACCAGACTCCTTTTGTTTATGCACTGAATCAAGCAAATGCCGCCAGCCATTTTCCTCCAGCACCCAGGCCTCTCGTCTCAGGAAGGAGTGGACACAAAACAACAAGTAACTCGACATTTCCGTACACAGAATATATATATTGCAGATATATACTCCTTACAAGCCAATTCACAAAGGTTCCAAGACTCATTTTAGGAGCTGTTCTCAACCAGTAATGAGAAACTTCTGGTGGGATAGAAAGAGGGTCCAACTTCAGACCCCAAGTCTTCCTGGATGGGAACTGGGGGGGGGGTCTTCTTGTACCATTAAAGTTTTTTGTTTTGTTTTTATACATGTCCAAATAAAAATGTCAACGTTTTGTTTTTTTTGGTTTTTTAAGACAGGGTTTCTCTGTGTAGCTCTGGCTGTCCTGGAACTCACTCTGTAGACCAGGCTGGCCTCGAACTCAGAAATACACCTGCCTCTGCCTCCCAAGTGCTGGGATTAAAGGCGTGCACCACCCCCACCCCCGACTGTTTGGGTTTTTGTTTTGTTTTGTTTTTGTGGATTCCTGTAAGGTGAAAAGTGCATGAGACCATCCCTTTGCTTAACAATGGGTGGCTTTCTCTGCTTCTGTCATTCTGTCACGAGTAATGTAACCAAGCTTTATTTGTTGTGTTTTTAGGATTTTAATTACGTGTATGTGAGGGAGTGGGAGTTTTGGAATGGTGCTATGTGCATGTGAGTGCAATGCCCACAGAGGCCACCACAGTGCTAGAGTTACAGGTGATTGTAATGTGCTTGGCTTGGGTGCTGGGAACTCCCTTCCCTCTGCAAGGATACCAGGTTATAACAGTTAAACCATTTCTCCAGACCCTGTTTACATTCTAGTCGTCCCCCCTTTTTTTGTTTGTTTGTTTGTTTGTTTGTTTGTTTTTTCGAGACAGGGTTTCTCTGTATAGTATAGCCCTGGTTGTCCTGGAACTCACTCTGTAGACCAGGCTGGCCTCGAACTCAGAAATCCACCTGCCTCTGCCTCTGCCCCTGTTTCTGCCTCCCATGTGCTGGGGTTAAAGGCATGCACCGCCACCACCTCCCCGGCTTCTAGTCCTTTTTACTAAAAGGTTTTTACAAGGGATCAATACAAAGGAGCAAAGGTGTTAACAATTAGAAACAAAACCCTCGCTGGGCCGGTGGTGGTGCACGCCTTTAATCCCAGCATTTGGGAGGCAGAGGCAGGCGGATCTTTAAATTCGAGGCCAGCCTGGTCTACAGAGTGAGTTCCAAGACAGCCAGGGCTATACAGAGAAACCAAAAAAAAAAAAAAAAAAAAAGAAAAAAGAAACAAACAAAACCCCCAAACCTCTGTCTGGATAAAATGAAAAAGCTCCCGCCTTGAGTTGTTTTTATTTTTTCCTACACAGGTAGGATACTGACAATTTTTTTTTTGCGGGGGCGGGGGGGGGGGCTGTGTGTCAAGACAGGGTTTCTCTGTGTAGCCCTGGCTGTCCTGGAACTCACTCTGTAGACCAGGGTGGCCTCCAATTTAGAAATCCACCTGCCTCTGCCTCCCTAGTGCTGGGATTAAAGGCGTGCGCCACCACAGCCCGGCTGAGATACTGTAAACTTGAGATGATTCAGAACTCGTTTTCTCAAGAGTGACCAAATCCCTCCTCAACATTTCCCTTAGATGCTCCCATCAAAACCCACGGTTGGAACAATAGTGCCATTTTATTCTAGTCTAGTAGGAAGTCCGGCCTTTATAGTAGCAGCCATGGTACACGTATAATCACCCGGACTGTCCAGTCAGGGCTCACTCCCAGCACCCTAGACTTCCACCTCCGCTCAGCCCCTCCCCGTTCTCCCAGGATTTGACCAGCCAGGCCGGTCGCGCCTGCCGACCCGGGAATCCGAGGCTACGCGCACGAACAACCGCCCAAGATGTACACACACACTGACCCGGGTCCTACGGCTCCACCCTGCTCCACCCTGTTCCACCCTACCCAGCGGCCTCTCAACCCTTTTCGCCGTGTAGCTCCGCCCCTCCTGGCTTGGCCCGCCCCTCGCGGTTGGGAGCTCTGGGTCGGCGTGAATGAGAGGTTTTTCCCGGAGAGACCACGCTTTCCCTCAAGCTCCCCAACGGCTCCGCCTTCCCGCCGGAGCCAGACTCTTCCCAGCGTGCCCGGCGACTCCGGCGTGCGCACACTTGGGAGGGCAAGGCCCCCAGGGCCTGGCGGAGGGGTGCGAGGAGCAGGCTGGGAATTGTAGTTCTAAAGCTCACGAGGGCGGCTGGAGACCGGCCGCCGGCAGGACTCATTGTCCCAGTGTGCCTTGCGGCTCAGCCCGCGCGCTCGCAGCTTCTCGCTCTCTCCGCCCGCCCTCCCGCTCCCTTGCTTGCTCGCGCTTTCCTCGCGGATCGAAGAGACTCTAGCTACAGCTTGTGGCTGGGAAGGGAGACGGAGGCCGCAGCTCAGGGAAAGTGAAGCTGCAGTAGTGGCAGTAGGAAAATGTCGGGCGAAGACGAGCAGCAGGAGCAAACTATCGCCGAGGACCTGGTCGTGACCAAGTATAAGATGGGGGGCGACATCGCCAACCGTGAGTGCGGCCTCGGGGGTCTTGGAGGAGTCGAGGCTGAGAGGGAGAGGTTTGGGGCTGTCTCCGGAGGGCTGTAGCGGCTGGGTCTTGCGGAGTGAGCCACCGAGGGGCGCGTGCCGACGGCCGGGGGCGACGCGGTGGGGAGATCTGGTGTCGCCCTGGGGACTGAGCAGCCATGCCTGGGCTGGAGAGTGGAGGTGCGGGCCGGCGACCGCGAGGAGCGCAGAGAGGGGCCCAGGCATGCTCCGACCTTAGGCGGTTGGTAAGGAGGCAAGGCGCGTCGTCTTCTGCCCATCACTCTTCGGTCTGTCCGGATCTTTGCTCCTGACTGGCAGCAGGGAGGCCACCTCGAAAAGGAAGCGGCCAGCTGTTGGCGACGGAAGCGCCCCTCTGCCAGTCGCGGCTCTTGACCCGCGGGAGCCGAGCCGGCACGTGTTGCCCGGTCCCTGTGCGGTTCGCTGGCTCCCCACTTCCTCTCCTACCGTGCCTCCCCACCACGTGCTTTGCTGGAGTCTTTACTTTAGGTCTTCTTAGTGGGGGGCCCCCTTCTCCCCCTGACCTAGCTCGAGGGACCGTTGGAGATAGGTCTGGAGCTTCTCACACAACTCTTAAAGATACCTGGCTTTCCTGTACGACTACTGCCCCTGCCTGCGAAGGCGGCCTTTAATTTTTGTTCTTAAAGCCTTTACGGTGTTTCAAGGTTCTGCTTAAGACAGCTGGGCAAGCCTGTCAGTAACACTGAAGAGTTGGAGAGGGACGCTGATTTTAGGGTTATAAGCATTTCTTATATGACCTTTACTCTCTCTAACAGTTGTAACAGATAACTTTACTGTTTTCTCTTTCCAATCGCTTCCTCTCCGCTTATTTTCCGGGGCTTTCTGTGTAAGCCCTGGCTGTCCCGAGAGATCCGCCCACCCCAGCTTCCCAGAGTGCTGGTATTAAAGGCGTGTGCAATCTCGCCCGGCTCTTTTCCATTTCTAAAAGTCACTTGAGATAAAAACTGGCTTAGGCCTTTAGAACGTCTTGAACAAAATACTTTGGGAGATATTTAGGATGTCTTTGGTTAAATCTGAGTTCTTCCGGATTTCAGAGAATAACCAGAACATATAAGAAATCATCAAACCGTCGGGCGGTGGTGGCCCACGCCTTTAATCCCAGCACTTGGGAGGCAGAGGCAGGCGGATTTCTGAGTTCGAGGCCAGCCTGCCTGGTCTACAGAGTGAGTTCCAGGACAGCCAGGGCTACAGAGAGAAACCCTGCCTTTAACCCCCACCCACCCACCCCCAAAAAAAGAAATCATCAAACCTATAATTCCCATGTGTCATAAAGACATATACAAAATAGTAACCGTATTTGGGGTGATGTTTTAGTATTTGATAATTGGTTTGAATCAGACAAAATTTCCATCCCCACAGACAATTGTGACTTCAGATAATAGTTTTGAAATAGTTACATGTTTTCTTGATTGACATACTGGAAGTAAACTTTTAGCCCTCTGAATCTTTGAGACCTTAGGTTAATTCCCCTGGGCTTATATACTTAGATGTGGGGAAATACAGCCACATAAATTATGATTACTACTTACTTAGTGTCTGGGGAGGGAAGAAGGTAACATTTAACAATGCTTCAACTTTGACTCAGCAATTCTCTACCTTGCCATTGTCCCTGACGCCTATAAATGTCTTCTGGTCTGCTCGTGAGTGTGGGGTGTCTTGGGGCAGAGTTCCCTGACTGTCCTGATTCTGTATTGTCATAACATCCTTGGAATGTGTGAGACCTAAGACATATACCCAAGTGTCACATAATTGAAAGTAGAGAAGGGAGTGCTGGCCTTTTTGTTTTTGGAAGGGAAGGTAGAAAGTAGAGCTAGGTGTGGAGGGGCTCACCTTTAGCCAGCACCTGTGGGGAGACAGAGGCAGGCAGGTCCACATGGCGAGTTCTGGGACAGCCAGGGGCTTATCTCAGAAAACAGACATTAAAGATGCGTAGATTATTTATTCCAGGACATAGGGCAATGAATGAATGGCGTTAGGGAGTATTAGAAACTAAATTCCAGGCTAATTAGATGAGGAATGCATGCAGGACTGATGGGACTCTTCTGTCCCCAGGGGTGCTTCGATCTTTGGTGGAAGCTTCCAGCTCAGGAGTGTCTGTACTGAGCTTGTGTGAGAAAGGTGATGCCATGATCATGGAAGAAACAGGGAAGATCTTCAAGAAGGAAAAGGAGATGAAGAAAGGTAAGAAGGGTGAAACCTCCCCCTTAATTATTCCTATTTGAACACAGCCATGTAGTCGCCTTTCCCCGCACCCCCTTCCCCCCAGTCTCTGCTTAAGCTATTTGGAAATCTGCGTGGCCAGTGGGATGGGTAGTTTCATTCCCAGACTAACCTGAGTGCTTGAAAGCCAGCCCCTTCAACTCTTTTAAAGGGCAGGAGGTGCTCCCAGGCAAGAGCAAGGCAGTAAGGTTGATGGTTCTTTTTACAGGTATTGCCTTTCCTACCAGCATTTCCGTAAATAACTGTGTGTGTCACTTCTCCCCTTTGAAGAGTGACCAGGACTATATACTCAAGGAAGGTGACTTGGTAAAAATGTAAGGTTAAGCTGTTCTGCAGTCTTTGTCATTTTCCCGCGTGCTCACACTGCTGGTTGCTAATGCTATGGGTGCTCTGTTTTGCCTTCCAGAGATCTTGGGGTTCATGTGGATGGCTTCATTGCCAACGTGGCTCACACTTTCGTAATTGGTGTAGCTCAGGTGGGTAGCAAGCACGCTTTTGAATTCCTTGTCTTGATAAGGGGATATACTGCCATTTGTTTTTAATCTCTATTGTAGTGCCACAAAATTTGGTCACACATTAGTGGACTTTCCAGAATAATGTAGGCTATCTTTCTTTTAGATTTTTTTGTATTAACTATCATCTTCATTTACATTTCAAGGGGCTGTATTTATTTATTTACAGGGGACCCAGGTAACAGGGCGGAAAGCAGATGTCATTAAGGCTGCTCACCTATGTGCTGAAGCTGCTTTACGACTGGTCAAACCTGGAAACCAGGTAAGGTACTTCCTTGAAATTCCAAAGCTTGACAGAAGGAAGGATGAATCAGGCATTTATAAGCAGCAGTTAGAACTGAGTGCCTACCATCCATGCGAGGCATAGGGGATGTGGTTTCTTCCTGTGGAGCCTATAAAAGCCATTCTTAGATTTTTGTTTGTGTGTTTTGACCCCAAAATAATTTGAGGTATGGTCAGGTAAAGGCTCAACAGAGGCCCCAACAAAGGGAAACTGGGGGTGGGGGGGTCTTCAGGGAGGTGGGAGTATGTCAGGTGGAGGCGTTTATACTTGGAGGCAGGGGAAGGGAGGAGGAGTTGGGGGTCTTTGGGGAAGGGGAAATTGGGAAAGGTTTTACCATGGCAATGTAAATGAAGATGGCATTCTAAAAAAAACAAAAACAAAAAAACCCAAAAACATAGAACTGGGCAGTGGTGGCCCACGCCTTTAATCCCAGCACTTGGGAGGCAGAAGCAGGCGGATTTCTGGGGGATTTCTGGGTTCGAGGCCAGCCTGGTCTACAGAGTGAGTTCCAGGACAGCCAGGAATACACAGGGAAACCCTGTCTCAAAAAACCAAAAAAAAAAAAAGAAAAAAGAAAAAGAAAAAAAGAAAGCGCATTCTTACATCCCCTAATTCTTTTTTTTAAAGATATATTTATTATTAAAAATAATATAATTTGAGGTACATAACTGAAGCACAATTTTTTGCAGATGTGGTGTGTGCCTTTACTGCTTCACTTTTCCTTCTGTGTGCTAAGCACTCATATACACAGTACTCGGTTTGTATTTGTTCCCCTGATTACATTCTTTTTGTCCTTCTGATAACTTCAGGATTTTCTAGCACTTGGAAAGTACCTAGCTTGTAGTAAGTTAGGGTAGTTGTTCCTTTTTTTTTTTTTTTTTTTTTTTTTTTTAATTTTTGTTTTGTTTTTTCCAGACAGGGTTTCTCTGTGTAGCTCTGGCTGTCCTGAAACTCACTCTGTAGACCAGGCTGGCCTCGAATTCAGAAATCCGCCTGCCTCTGCCTCCCAAGTGCTGGGCTTAAAGGCATGCGCCACCACCACCTGGCCCCATTTTTTATATTTGATTTTTTTTTCTTTATTGGCTGTTTGCATGATGGTTAGTCTGCAGCTGTTACATCAGATGCGGTCTCTGAGCTCAAGTCTTTAAAAGTCATCTCTTCCTCCCTGGTGTCCCTGACTTTCCTCCTCCCCCAGGTTCAACGTGTGTGATCAAATGTGTCTGTAAACTAGGACGAGTAGTTTGGATGGGGAGGACTGTGAGGGTCAGCAGGATGTGTCAGTGGGTAAGGGCCCTTTGCTCTCTTCCTGCTGGCCTGTTTGAGTCCTAGGACCTGCCTGATACAAAATTAAGAACTGTCTCCTAGAAATTACATTTATTTAGTAACAATAAATGTATGCACATAAACACACTAATATATTTTCTTTTGCTTGTCTTGAAACAGCTCGTATATTATGTATGCCAGTCTAGCCTTGAACTCAGGTTCACCTGCTTCTACCTCTCAAGTCCTGGTAGTAAAGGCATGCACTACTTTGCCCGGAACATGGTGGCGCACGCCTGTAATCCCAGCACTTGGGAGGCAGAGCAAGCGGATTTCCTAGTTCAAGGCCAGCCTGGTCTACAGAGTGAGGACTACACAGAGAAACCCTGTCTCGAAAAGACGAAAAAAATAAGAAAAAAAGAGGAGGAGACAGTTTTAAAAAGCTGGGCGGTGGTGGTGAACGCTTATAATCCCAGCACTTGGGAGGCAGAGGCAGGCGGATTTCTGAGTTCGAGGCCAGCCTGGTCTACAGAGTGAGTTCCAGGACAGCCAGGGCTATACAAAAAAACCTGTCTTGGGGAAAAAAATAATAAACTTTGTTTTTAGTTTTTGACTTTGGTTTTTTTCGAGACAGGATTTCTCTGTGTAGCCTTGGCTGTTCTGGAACTCACTGTGTAGACCAGGCTGACCTCAAACTCAGAAATCTGCCTGCCTCTGCCTCCCAGAGTGCTGGGATTACAGGCGTGCACTACCACTGCCCGGCGAACCACTCTGTTCTTGAAGAGGTGTTGTCTACTTGGATCATGTTTATGAAAGCAATTTTTTTGTGGGGTAAGACAGGGTTTCTTCTGGGTAGCCCTAACTGTCCTGGACTCAATCTATATAGACCAAGCGGGCCTTGAACTCAGAGGTCCTACCTGTGCCTCCAAAGTGTTGGGAACAAAGGTATATTACCACCGTCTCCTGAATATAAGTTTGTAGAAATGATGAGGTTGTATGAGAATCATTGGCATTTGATGAGAGGATGTTAGAAAATCTGTCATGAGAAAAGATTAGAAAGCAGATAATCTTACCTTTCATTTGCTCTTGTACTTCTAGAACACACAAGTGACAGAAGCCTGGAACAAAGTTGCTCACTCATTTAATTGCACACCAATAGAAGGTGAGACCGCAGATAACAGTGTCAAAGGTCTGAAGATAAGCAGTGTAGAATTAAGGATCCATCCTGACTCTGGCTTTGTCTCAGAAACCTCTCCATGCCTTGTTTTCACAATCATGTATAATTGCACCATCAAACTACTTGTGTGAGTGGGTTTGGAAGCTATTAGGGGGCCATATACCACTATTGCTGGTACCATAGGTTTTATCCTGTCTGCAGGTATGCTGTCACACCAGTTGAAGCAACATGTGATCGATGGAGAGAAGACCATTATCCAGAATCCTACAGACCAGCAGAAGTAAGTCCCAACCCATTTGTCTTTTACCATACTTCCGTTAACCTTCAGGTGTTGTCTGTCTATGCCCCTCCTTTGATCAAGGTTACCTTCTCCAGACTCTACAGGATATTGTGGACTTTTTTTTTTTTTTTTTTAAGGATCTTAATTATTATGTCTGTGTGTCTGTCTACTGGAGCTGGAATTAAAGGCAGTGGCAAACTTACCTGGTTTGGGTACTGAGAACTGAGGTCCTGTAAAGAGGATGTTTGCTCTTAACTACTGAACCATCTTTGTTTGAATTTGGAGGAGCAGGTGCCACTGTGTAATATGACTGGCCTAGAACTTGTAGCAATGCTTCTCATGATGCTCAGGTCACTCTTAGGGTTCCCTCTGTTCCTTTTAGGAAGGACCATGAGAAGGCAGAGTTTGAGGTGCATGAGGTTTATGCTGTGGACGTCCTCGTCAGCTCAGGAGAAGGCAAGGTAAGGCCAGAGTCAGCAAAAGGGGCAACTTGGAAGGTGTGTGTACCAGACCAGGCTGACCTGACTGATTTCATTCTCTTAGGCCAAAGATGCAGGACAAAGAACCACCATCTACAAGCGAGACCCCTCTAAACAATATGGCCTGAAAATGAAAACTTCACGTGCCTTTTTCAGTGAGGTGGAAAGGCGTTTTGATGCCATGCCCTTTACTTTAAGGTACTACATGTGGCAAGAACAGTGCTGGGGAACCAGTCTGACTCAGTTTGTACACCCAGGTGTGGTTTCCCATTCCTTGGCCCTCCCTCTCTCCCTTGCTCTCCCGCCCAGACTTGTATCTCCTGCCATCTCCTTGTTGCATATAATACAGAACAATCCCAAACATAATTTCTGCACAAGGAGAGCAGTGATTTAAGGGCGTCCATGACTGAGTGGTGGCAAATGCTTGGGCTGCCCACACTACAGAGGCCGAGGCAGGAAGATCAAGAATTTTTGTTGTTTGGTTTTTCGAGACAGGGTTTCTCTGTATAGCCCTGGCTGTCCTGGAACTCACTCTGTAGACCAGGCTGGCCTCGAACTCAGAAATCCGCCTGCCTCTGCCTCCCAGAGTGCTGGGATTACAGGCGTGCGCCCCCACCACCCCGCAGGTGTCTCCCCCCTACCCCCGCAAGAGTTTTAAGGCAGCCTGGGCTACACTAAGCAAAACACCCTGCCTTAAACAGTGGGGCCATGTGAGGTGTGGCCCAAGATCTGTGTAATACTGCCAGGCTATGTCCAACCCCTGAGTAGAAGGGAACCAGCTCCACATAGTTGCCCTGGCCTCCACTCCTATTCTCTGACCCCCAGGCCCATCACGCATGCAATCCTGCCCACACTAATAAAAATAAATGGTAGCCGGGCGATGGTGGCGCACACCTTTAATCCCAGCACTTGGGAGGCAGAGGCAGGCGAATTTCTGAGTTCAAGGCCAGCCTGGTCTACAGGGTGAGTTCCAGGACAGGCTACACAGAGAAACCCTGTCTCAAAAAAACAAACAAACAAAAAAATGGTGACACCTGATAGGTGTTAAGGACACCTGAATCCTCTCTTTCCCCAGAGCATTTGAAGATGAGAAGAAGGCTCGGATGGGTGTGGTAGAGTGTGCCAAACATGAGTTACTACAGCCATTTAATGTTCTCTATGAGAAGGAGGGTGAGTCCTAAGGGTTTTCATTCAAGAGCTCCCTCCCTGCAACTTCAGACAAAACTAAGTAACTTTTTGCTTTCCCATAGGTGAGTTTGTTGCCCAGTTTAAATTTACAGTTCTACTCATGCCCAATGGCCCCATGCGGATAACCAGTGGTCCCTTTGAGCCTGACCTGTACAAGTCTGAGATGGAGGTTCAGGATGCAGAGCTAAAGGTTAGTGTGGAGTGGACACGTAAGCATGGGACAATTGGGGGCATCCTGGGAAGATTTCCCAAGTACTGCACTATGCTATCCCACATTGCTAAGGATTTGCCTTTTCCTGTTTTCCAGGCTCTTCTCCAGAGTTCTGCAAGTCGAAAAACCCAGAAAAAGAAGAAAAAGAAGGTGTGTGGTGTTAATAATGGGTGGGGTATGAGCTCACCCTGCTCTGACAGACATCAGCATACACATCACTTGTCTTTCTCCTTCTGTAGGCCTCCAAGACTGCAGAGAATGCCACCAGTGGAGAAACATTAGAAGAGAATGGAGCTGGGGACTGAGGTGGGTCCCCCTCCCCAGCTTGTCATTCCTGCCTCACCCCCTCCCACCGCACCCCAGGCTCTGTCAAGTGCAGTTCGTCTTCACCACCCAAGACTACCAGCAGAGCAGGGGGTCTTCTGCCCTCATCCTGGTCCCCCACCCACCCACCCACTCCTTTCAACAAAAAAACCAGCTCCAACTGACTCTGGTGTTGGGAGGCCAGGCTTCCCAGCCACCGAAGACTACTTTTAGTAGAAAAAGAAATTGAATAATAAAATCAGGAGTCAAAATCCACCCGTCGTCAAGCCCCTCTTTCTAGCCTTTTCTACTCCGCTTGGTCAAGGTTTATGGCCCTACTACAGAACAGAAAGGAGGCGAAGTTAGCCACCAACACTGAAACCTCAGCTGAGATTTTTATGTCGGTGATAGCATGTCTCACTCTTGGGGTTTGTTTTGTTTTGTTTTCTGTTCTCCCCTATCTGTCATCAAGTATTTAATCTGCCCTCAAAGAGGGCTGGCTGTGGCAGATTCCTTGTGACCTGCTTAGGCAGGGTATCTGTTTAGGCCCTTCCTATTTCTAGAAGCTGAATTCTCCATTAAGAGATTTTTTTATCTATTGAATGGATCCTCATTTGTAAAGTTTTAGTCATCTTTGTTCTGCGGAGTCCTTCAATCTTGCCACCCATTTTTCACAAAATTGTAAATTCATACCAACCATGTATCCCACCTCTGGATCCAGTGCGTTTTCCCTCACTTGATTTTAGGCCCTACATTGAAAATCCCAGTGGGTTTTTGTTCCCTGTTTAAATTGTTTTGTGTGTATGGTAGGGTGGAGTTGGTTTGAAACAGTCTCAGTAACTCCCGGCTGGCTTCAAACTGTGTCAACCAGACTAGCCCTCACAGATATCCACCTGCCTCTGCCTCATGAGTGCTAGAATTAAGGGTGTATAACCACCACACCACTATTTTTGAGTTCCCTCCCTTAAAAGAAAAACCAGGAACCAGAGGAGTAGACTGAAGAGAACTGGCTTTCTGAAGCTGTGGACTTGGATGCTTGCTGGGGGGTTGTAGAGAAGGGTTACAATTTGTACCTCTGGCATGCTGTCCCCGGGAACCAAGGCTGAGGTTTTTGAAATGACATGGCATTAAAATAAATTTGGATTTGCTCACTGTTATGTGTTCTCTTTGTGGTGGGGTAACAATTTAAGACAGGATTTCTCTAGCCCTACCTGTAGACCAGGCTGGCCTTGGATACAAACACATACACAACACCCTTCTGCTTCCTGAGTACTGGGACTAAATCTGAGCATCACTGTCCCCCTGAGCTGGCTTAGGCTTTTCCTGTTCTTTGATAGAGGTTGAAAGCATGTCACTCAAGGAAGTGATGATCAACTAGACTGATCTGGGCTTGTGAGTAACATTTTTTTTTAAAACAATTTTCACTCTACCCGTGGCTGTCCTGTGTCCATGTATGGACCAGGCTGGCCCTAAACTCAGATCTGTCTGCCTCTGCCAGTCTCCTAAGTGCTACATTTAAAAGCCGATGCCACAAAGCCTGGTTTTAGGATCTCAAAATGAGTACTTCTGTTAATCTGGAATACAAGCATTGTTAGGACTGGGACACTTACGCACTATAAAAGGGAATGCCAGCCAAGCATGGTGGCGCACTCCTGTAATCCCTGCACTCTGGGAGGCAGAGGCAGGCGGATTTCTGAGTTCTAAGCTAGCCTGGTCTACAGAGTGAGTTCCAGGACAGCCAGGACTACACAGAGAAACCCTGTCTCGAAAAACAAACACACAAAAAAAGCGAATGCCAAGTCTGCCTTGAGGACCTGGACTGTAGGCACTTGTCAGTCACAACAACGCAGTGGTAATGCAATGCTTGGCATCTTTGTACATGCTAGGCAAGCACTCTACCAACCAAGTTACAGCCCTGCTCACCCAAGATATCTGTTAGACAAGTTTTCAGTGTCCAGCTATGGTGGTTGGAATAACTGGTTCAAATGGTTTTAGTGTTAGATACAGAGCACTGTTGAGCCATGAATACTTAAGGGAGCAAAGCTGAAGGGTATGTATGCATGTCCTCTAAAACAAGCAGCAGGTTTGGATTGCTTCTCCTGGACTCCTGAAACAGCTACTTTATCAATTATATTCTTAGAGTCATGGTAATAATCTTGCCTCAACCTCTAGCCCTGGTGTTCTTGGTGTGTGCCACCACACCTGATTGGCTGTTGGCTGGTAGTGGGCATGCTGATTGACACACTATGGAGAATGGGATAACGTGAAGAAGTCTTTCTCAGTTTTTCTGCAAACCCCAAACCACCAGAAGCAAACTGAGTCAGATTCCTTCAGAGTTCATGTAAACTGGTAATACAGATGGGTTTGTAAGATGTTCTTTTCTCTTAGTTCGAGACACTAGCTCAGACTAAAATCATCCTGTTGGGATTTTTGTCTGGATTTTTAAAATGTCAGTTTGAGGTGGAGCTGTGGCCGTTAACAGTGCTTATCTGGCATACATACTTAGGTTGGGTTCTTGTTCTACATGGTGTATGCCCATAATCCCAGTATTTAGAGGGAGGAGGCAAGAGAGTTGGAAGTTCAGAGGCATCCTTAGCTATATATCAAATCTGAGATCCATTCAGGATACCTGAGACCTTGGCTCAACAGAAAACAGTAGGTTGAGGCAAAAGGGTCCTGAGTTCAAGTCTGCCTGAGTAATTTAGCTAAATCCCTTCTCAGGATGTGAAGGTCTATCCATTAATCAGAAGGCAGAAACAGCCGGGCAGTGGTGGCACACGCCTTTAATCCCAGCACTCCGGAGGCAGAGGCAGGTAGATTTCTGAGTTCGAGGCCAGCCTGGTCTGCAAAGTGAGTTCCAGGTCAGCCAGGGCTATACAGAGAAACTTTGTCTTGACACCCCCCCCCCAAAAAAAAAAAAAAAAAAAAAAAAGCAGAAACAGACATCTCAGTGAGCTAAGAGGCCTGTTCCAGGGCAAGTTCCAGGAGAGCCAGAACTACACAGAGAAACCCTGTCTCTAAACATCAAAATAATAAGTTTGAAGGGCTAAACTGGGTGTAGAGGGACCCACCATTCATCCCAGGATTCTGGAGGCAAAAGCAGACAGATCTTGAGTTTTCAGGAGAGACAAGGACTATTTTTTAGACCTTGTGAAGAAGAAAATTTAAAGGGCTAAATTCAGTAATAGTCCAATCTCAGCAGTTTGTCCTCTGACTTTTTTTTTTTTTTTTTTCCGAGACAGGGTTTCTCTGTGTGGTCCTGGCTGTCCTGGAACTCACTCAGTAGACCAGGCTGGCCTCGAACCCAGAGATCCGCCTGCCTCTGCCTCCCAAGTGCTGGGATTACAGGCATGCGCCACCACCGCCCGGCTTGTTTTGTTTTTAAGACAGGGTCATTTTATGAAGTTCTAGTTGTCCTAGAACTCATCATGATCATGTAGACCAATGTAGTTTCAAATTAGAGATCCATTGAGTGCTAGTTTTGTACGCCACCATAGTTGACTACAATGGGGAAATGTTAAACCACGGAAAAGGAACAATTACAACCAACATAAAAATCTCTAAATTTAGAGCCAAGTGTGGTTGTGCACAGTTTTTTGTTTGTTTGTTTGTTTGTTTGTTTGGGGTTTTTTTTTGTTTTGGTTTGGTTTGTTTTGGTTTGGTTTGGTTTGGTTTGGTTTGGTTTGGTTTGGTTTTTAGAGACAGGGTTTCTCCGTGTAGCTCTGGCTGTCCTGGAACTCACTTTGTAGACCAGGCTGGCCTCGAACTCAGAAATCCGTCTGCCTCTGCCTCCCAAGTGTTGGGATTAAAGGCACCGCCGGCTGGTTGTGCAGTTTTAATCCCAGTGCTTAATCTGGCTAGATTAAATTGACTAGTCTCATGAGTCTGAGGCTGTCACCTATGGATCATGGCTGGTGGAAGCTACATACATAGTGAGATGAGACCCTGTCTCAAAACAAAAATATCTCTCCCCCTCCCCCCCCCCCAGGGTTTCTCTGTGTAGCCCTGGCTGTCCTGGAACTCACTCTGTAGACCAGGCTGGTCTTGAACTCAGAAATCTGCCTGCCTCTGCCTCCCAAGTGCTGGGATTAAAGGCTTGCACCACCACTGCCTGGCCAAAAATCTCTTAAATTTTTTTTGTTTTGTTTTGTTTTGTTTTTTGGTTTTTCGAGACAGGATTTCTCTGTGTAGTCCTGGCTGTCCTGGAATTTACTCTGTAGACCAGGCTGGCCTCGAACTCAGAAATCGCCTGCCTCTGCCTCCCAAGTGCTGAGATTAAAGGCTTGCACCACCACTGCCTGGCCAAAAATCTCTTAAATATTTTAACAAGATGAAATCTATACTTAAGTTTTTCTTTTGTTTTGTTTTGTTTTGTTTTTGTTTTTGTTTTTATGCAGACTGGCCTTGAACCTGCTATGTATCACAAGCTACCTGAATGATTCTCCTGCTTCAGTCTTTTCTGTTCTATACTGCCTGTTCTCCTTTTCTTGGGATTAGACATAATACCACAAACAGCCTTTTCTCCCTTTTTTTGTTTGTTTTTGGGGGGGGGTGTTTTCCGTGACAGGGTTTCTTTTTTTTTTCTCTCTTCTTTTCTTTTTTTGGTTTTTCGGGACAGGGTTTCTCTGTGTAGCCCTAGCTGTCCTGGAACTCACTCAGTAGACCAGGCTGGCCTCGAACTCCTCAGAAATCCGCCTGCCTCTGCCTCCCAAGTACTGGGATTACAGGCGTGTGCCACCACTGCCTGGCTTATGACAGGGTTTCTTTGTATAGCTCTGGCTGTTCTAAAAGTAGGTCTGTAGACCAGGCTGGCCTCCTTACAGAGATCTGCCCTGTTTCTGCCTCCTGAGCGCTGGGATTAAAGGTGTGGGCCACCCCAGGAGTGGTGGCACAAGCCTCTAATCCCAGCATTTGGGAGGCAGAGGCTGGCAGATTTCTGAGTTCAAGGCCAGTCTGGTCTACAGAGTGAGTTCCAGGACAGCCAGGAGTACACAGAGAAGGCCTGTCTCGAAAAAACAAAAACAAAACAAAACAAAACAAAAAGGTGGGCCACCTCTACTGGCCCTCTCTTCCTTTTTCAAACTTTTTCAATTCTTAACTCTTCCATATTTTTGGGAGTTTTTTGTTTGTCTCATTGTTTTTGTTGTTCTTGGTTTCCTTTTTGAGACAGGGTTTCTCTATGTAACAACAGTACTGGCTGTCGGAAAACTTTGTAGACTAGGCTGGCCTTGAACTCATGGAGACCTGTCTGTCTCTAACTCCTGAATGCCGAGATTAAAGGCTGTGCTACAGCTACTCTTGGCTAGCCTTCAGTTATTTAGCAGCGTTTTGTAGTCAGAAAACTAGTGACATTTGGCCTCAAAATAATCAATGAGGATCAAAGTTGTTTTCTGATTTATTCTCATCCTAAAGAACTGATCTACTGCTAGGCAGCAGTGGCACACGCCTTTAATCCCAGCACTTGGGAGGCAGAGGCAGGTAGATCTCTGAGTTCAAGGCCAGCCTGGTCTACAGAGTGAGTTCCAGGACAGCCAGGGCTACACAGAGAAACCCTGTCTCAAAAAACAAAAATAAAAACAAAAAAGAATTGATCTACCTAGTTGTGGCACACGTCTTTAATCCCAGCATTTGGAAGTTGGGGGGGCAGAGACAGATCTCTGTGAGTTCAAGGCCAGTCTGATTTACAGAGATAATTCCATGACAGTCAGGACTATACAGAGAAACCCTGTTTCAAAAAGACCAAACAAACAAACAAAATAAAACAATTGATCTACCACCTGTGATGGCTAATCTTGGTTGTCAATTTAACTACATCTGGAACTAAAATCCAAAATTGGAAGGCATATCTGTTAGGGTTTGGGGGGGTTTTGGTTTTTGTTGTTGTTGTTTTGCTTAATTTGATCCACTTATAATCTTGGTCTTTGAAGTAGGAAAATAGACCTTTCATCTAGATCATTTGAACTGGGAAACACACTCCTTTAATCTGGATCTTCTTTTGAGAAGACACACCTTAAATCTGGATCATTAATTCAGATTTAATCTGGGCCAGGACTACTATATAAGAACATGGAAGAAGGGAGCTTCTGGTCTTTGCCAGTTTGCCCTCACCTGCTACCAAGTCTGTTCCTTCTTTGAGATTCCAGCTTATACTGAAGAGGAGGTAAGACAACCAGCCTTGTGACCTGAGAAACTACTGGATTTTTGGACTTTCTGCTCACAGCTAGCCAACAAGTAAGTCATTCATTTTAATTCTATAAATCTATAAATTCTGTTGCTTTTGAGAACCCTGACTAAAACCCTACTATAAAGGGGACTTAAAGACTTCTTAACTTATGAGTTCTAAACCCATGAGCCCCTCTCAAAACAAAGTATCTACATAATGAGACCC
The DNA here is from genome assembly GCA_964023405.1 of Apodemus agrarius. NCBI lineage: Eukaryota > Metazoa > Chordata > Mammalia > Rodentia > Muridae > Apodemus > Apodemus agrarius. The sequence continues at coordinate 1,939,077 of OZ030026.1, forward strand.
TGCCTAAAATTAAAAAAAAAAAAAAAATTCCTAATTATCATTTCAGTTTGATCCCTCTGCCAGGCCCCAGTTAAACTGTGTGTCAGTCAACCTCAGAATTTCTAAAAGATTTAAAATTTTAGAGCCAGGAGGTGGTGATGCAAGCTTTTTCCCCCGAGGCAGAGTCTGGAGGATCTGTGAGTTCAAGGCCAACATCATGAGTTAATAGGCACAGAGAAATCCTGTTTTGAAAAATAAAAACTTAGAAACCGGAGGATGTAAAACGGCAAGCTGAGAAAGTTTTTTTTCCCCCCTCGAGACAGGGTTTCTCTGTGTAGCCCTGGCTGTCCTGGAACTCACTCTGTAGACCAGGCTGGCCTCGAAATCAGAAATCCGCCTGCATCTGCCTCCCAAATGCTGGGATCAAAGGCGTGCGCCACCACCACCCGGCTGAGAAAGCTTTCATACTGCAAAAAAGACATAGTAATGGTATTTTGGTTTCCAACCATTATACCTAGCAAAAAAAAAAAAATTTTTGTGTCTGTATGTTGGTATGGATGTAAGGACATGCCGGTACCAGATAAAGCCGGAAGAGGACATTGGATCCCTTGAGTCTTATTTCACAAGCTGTTGTGAGCTGCTAAACTAGTAATTTTTACTACGAGCCACGCCTATTAATAGTAAATGGAGGTATTTATCAAGAAACTACAACTCCCATGAAGCAACGAGGGAAAAGACGGAGGTCTTTTTTTTTTTTTTTCCGGCTACTTTTTCTCAGTTCCATACTGGGAACAGGTGCTCATGCTGAAATAATACAATATCCTTAAAAATAGAAGGAACGGTGGGGCTTGAAAACACGGGCTCAAAATACTTTGTAACCTCTAGTGAGGCATCCGGAAGTCCTCACTGTCCCGAGCAGCCCCGCCCTAAGGGAAACAGAAGGGGCGGCTCGGAAGTGACGACACCGAGCACGCCATTAAATAGCAGTAGCCCCACCTCCGCGCTCTCTCGGTCTTAGCGCCATCTTCCTTGGTGAGTCTCCTTGTTAGCTGGTGTTCGGACTTCGAGTACAATCCGTTAACATCCGACCTCCACGTTTACTATCATCACAGTGGGCTAACGGCACTTTTCCCCCCTTTCTTTCTAGAGACTCCTGCGCCATGAGAGCTAAGGTGAGCAGTTCTTAACGGCGGTGAGCTTGGGCGGTAGGGGGGAATTGGGAGGCGGAAAGTCAGACTCCGCCATGGTGCCTCTGCGGGTTTGAGACGGTTTGCTTCGAGCCTTCGCAGAGCCGAGTAGAGGCTTAAGCCGTTGTTGGAGAAAGGATGAGGTGGGAAAACGAGGGTTTCGGGTCTAACATTGAGCCGGTGTCGGCACCAACTCTGATCCTTTGTCAAACCCTGTTGTCTCAGTCTAATGGCCTTACCCAAGCCTATTGCTAAACATTGTTTTTTTTTGCCTTCTCACATGATCGGGATTTTAGTGGCGGAAGAAGAGAATGCGCAGGTACGTTAATTTTAAACGACTACATTGGGGCGGTGGGACGGAGCTTGGCGTGGGATGTTTTCTTGTGATTAGAAGGAACTTAATGTGAAAATGTCCGGCGTGGAGGAACCAGCTGTTTAAAGCCGGTACAGCCGACAGAACTGGTGCCTGTTAAACTCACCGTCTTTTTGTGTACAGATTGATAGATGTGCAAAGGGAAGAGAAAGAAAAAAAGTCAACTCAGTTGTCTTGTGTGCTCTGCATTCCAGGCTGAAGCGCAAGAGAAGAAAGATGAGGCAGAGGTCCAAGTAAACCAGCTTGTGCACCCACGAAGCCCACAGGGGCAGAAGTAAGGGATGCCGGAAGCCGGGACACCGGACCAAGTTGTCGGACTGTATATGCTGCTGTCGGTAATAAGTCTCCGTAGACCTGGAACGTCACCTCGCCGAGATCACCTGGGGAAATGACTGCCTTTGTTACGACCGAAACAGTCCCCCTGGCTGGCCCTCTGCCCTGGACCTTTGGCATTCTGGACTAGTTCTGTTCTCTTGTGTGGCCAAGTGTAACTCGTGTACAATAAACCCTCTTGCTGTCAGCTGAAGAATCAGATTGCTGTTTCGTGTGTTTTGTGGCTCGTTTGGGAGGGGACTTGAGTGTGGTACTGTGTGTTTGTGATGAGGCTGGAACCAGTTGGTTTAGAGTGCGCCTGAGGTTAAGTTACAGAGCTGGGGCGTTCACATCGCCGCTCGTATGTTTCTGGGGGCACCACTGCGTAGAAACTGACGCTGTCCGAGTTCCGGGTTCTGCGGAGTCGTGTTGCCATGGTGATGCGCAAGGCTTGCTGGGAGCTTCCTGCCGCTAGAAACACGCGAATTGGACCATAGAGTGTGTTTCCGGGTCTGGCGGCTAGAGCGTCTTTCTTCCGCAGGAAGCGGAAGAACCGTAGGGTGGGCGGCTCTTTGTCGAAGCTAGAGGACCGGCAGGCGGCAGCAGCAACTACGGCGGCGGCGGCAGGTGAGGGAGGCGGGAGACTTAGGTGGAGGCCGCGCCCGGAGGGGAGGAGTCGGGGATGGCCCAGCGCCTGGGCTCTGCCGGGCCACACGAGCCTCCCCCAACCCCCCCGGAACCGACCTGGCTCTTCCTCGTTACCCAGAACAGAGCTCTCTTTCTGACTGACCCCGCTTCCCGAGCAAACGCCAGCTCCGTGACGTCACAGCCCTGCCCATCCCCTCGGCTTGATGTCACCCTGAGCCCCCCTCCCCTTTCGCGCTCCGCTTCCTCAGTGTCCTGGTCACCTGGTCCACGGCTGAGCGCTGGCACCGCATCACGGAGCCGGCCGAGCCAGAAGACTTCCAGGGAAACTCGTAGGACTTTCCGAACTCTAGGGTGTTGGGGGGCCGTCGTAATCACCGCCCCCTAGTCTCACCTCGCCCTCCCACTGACACAAGTCAGTTGTTGCCCTTGTCCAGCTTTCAGGTTTGGCTTCTCGAACTCCAACCCTAGATCGGACTCTGAACCCCATATCCTTCTCATCTTGAGGTAAAGCTCCCCTAACCCTTCTGTCACCAGAAACTGTTTTGTTTTTCAGTTCAGCTTCCCAATCTTTATTGGTCCGTTCTAGCCATTATCCTCCTTAATAGAGACTTCTTCTCCCTGAGATAAATGACGTTCACATTGACCTCTCAAGGGAGCCTAAAAGCCACAAAGCTCTTACGGTTTTGACAGAAGTCATTCCAGGGTACAAAAATCACCTCATAGCCCTTTCACGTTTTGTCCCTTGTTTTACTCAAATCTCCGTGTTTTGTTTTGTTTTGTTTGTTCAGAATCCAGCAGTGATGTGGAGGTGGAGACTCACGGGAGCCCCGGACTTCACCTGAGCTACCTCAGGTATTAATTCTGGGATAATGGGATGAGGAAGACTTACCATATCCAGTTATCTGCTTCTGGTGGGACTTATAGTGGGACATTGAAGGCAAATATTTAGCCTTCACCTAGTCATTTATTATCTTTTAGCAAGGACTTGCTTTTATTCTGGGGCTACTCCTCCCATCTTGCATATTCTTGTGTATCTCTTGGCTTCTAATCTGGTTAGTCATTTTAGGGAGATCTAAAGTCGAGGAAACAGGGTGTGAATGGGATAGGTTAAAGAAATCAAGAAAGGTATCTTTATTCCCAAAGGGAGACTAGGAACTGCTTCTCCTATTTGAACAGTAGGGGGAGCCTGAGTCCCACTTAGGGAACATTTAGAAGATTAGACACGTGGTAGCAGGGACTCCCGGTCTTACTTAGGGGTAGAGAGAAGGGAGGGCTGGAATTAGGGCAGTAGACTGACATTCCAGAGCTCTCTTGAGAAACAGGAGACTTAAAAAGCTTTTATAGAGTCTATAAATAAAGATGAGTTTTATGGGGTAAGGAGTGCTATGGTTTGATATCAGTGGGCTTTCCATGAAGTGGGGTGGAGAATGGGGAAAGAAAGGTCACCATCCCTGTGAAATTAACTCCTTCCCACCTTGACCTTTCCACTTGGAAATCTTGGGGATCTAGAAGTAGAAAGTTCAGCTCAGAACGTCTCCCTGCAATAAGGGTCTTTGTGTGTGGAACAGGCTGGGAGATGAACAGGATTAAGGGTCGCCCTGTACCTAGTGACACCATCTTTCTATCAAGGATTTCTAAAATATGTGGAGACTTGAGCTGAGTTTACATAGAAGAGGGATTAAGGGAAGTTCTGTTTCTGGTGTCCCTCCATCCACGAGTTCTCAAAGCCAAGCAGCCCATGTTAGAGTACTATTTCCAGTCTCCGTCTGTTCACACACCAACACCTGTTTCAATTTCTCTCCCACAACTTAAGTGAGAGAAGGTAAAAAATCTAACACTACCCCTCCCCTCCCCCTCCTTGGCTGATCATCTTTAGTGAGATGAAGCGGCCTCATCTCTCCTTCTCTGTTGGCCAGGCAAGTGTGAATCACTCCAAACAAGACCAGGTGCACAAGGGCCTGGGCGGGACTTCTGGCAAGTCAGCTGGCCAGCTAGAATTCTCCTTGGAGTCTCCATCTCCAAAGCCATTGCCCCAGAGGCCTGCCCGCTGTGCAGTCAGGAGAGTGGGAGCTTTCCGGAGGACCCCTGTCTGACACAGTTCTCTTTGTTAACAGTCACCAAGAGTGGCAAGAAAAGGAAGAAGACCCTGAGCTGGGGGGGACCAGGATGCCTGACCGGGACAGCTATACCAACGGCACCGGGAGCAGCAGTGGAGGCCCTGGAGGTGGTGGCAGTGAGGAGGCCAGTGGGGCAGGGACAGGCAGTGGGGGCGCCACCTCAGATGCCATCTGTAGAGACTTCCTGAGGAACGTCTGCAAGCGAGGCAAGCGATGTCGTTATCGCCACCCGGACATGAGCGAGGTGTCCAATTTGGGGGTAAGCAAAAATGAATTTATCTTCTGCCATGACTTCCAAAACAAGGAGTGTAGCCGCCCCAACTGCCGTTTCATCCATGGCTCCAAGGAGGACGAGGATGGCTATAAGAAGACAGGAGAGCTGCCTCCTCGGCTGAGGCAGAAAGTGGCCGCTGGGCTAGGTCTCTCGCCCGCCGACCTACCCAACGGTAAGGAGGAGGTCCCTATCTGCCGGGACTTCCTCAAAGGCGACTGTCAGAGAGGAGCCAAGTGCAAGTTCCGTCACCTGCAGAGGGATTTTGAATTTGACGCTCGCGGCGGAGGAGGCACTGGAGGCGGAGGGTCAACAGGCTCTGCTCCCCCAGGACGGCGGCACGACCTCTACGACATCTACGACCTCCCGGAAAGGGGCTTTGAGGACCACGAACCAGGCCCTAAGCGCCGGAGAGGTGGCTGCTGCCCTCCCGATGGCCCCCATTTTGAGTCCTACGAATGTAACTTGGCTCCACTCCGTGGGGTTGAGTGCAGACTGCTCGAGGAGGAGAACGCCCTGCTCAGGAAACGTGTGGAGGAGCTGAAGAAGCAGGTCAGCAACCTGCTGGCCACCAACGAGGTGCTTCTGGAGCAGAATGCCCAGTTCCGAAATCAGGCCAAGGTTATGACCCTGAGCTCCACCGCGCCCGCGACTGAGCAGACCCTGGCCCCCACTGTGGGCACTGTGGCCACTTTTAACCATGGTATTGCCCAGACTCATACTACTCTGAGCAGCCAGGCTCTCCAGCCTCGGCCTGTGTCCCAGCAAGAACTTGTTGCTCCTGCTGGAGCACCGGCTGCTCCCCCTACTAATGCTGCACCTCCTGCTGCTCCACCACCCCCACCTCCACATCTGAATCCAGAGATCACGCCACTGTCGGCTGCTTTGGCTCAAACCATCGCCCAGGGGATGGCACCCCCGCCTGTTTCCATGGCCCCCGTAGCCGTATCTGTGGCTCCCGTGGCTCCTGTGGCTGTGTCCATGGCCCAGCCCCTAGCGGGAATCACAATGAGCCACACTACTACTCCTATGGTGACTTACCCCATTGCTTCCCAGAGCATGCGCATCACAGCCATGCCACACTGACAGGACTAATGGATACTACTCCCTGTTACAGCACCTGAGGGCTGGGGTCAATGGGCCCTTCCCCATCTGCATAGCCCTCCCAGGCTCTGTCCGAAGGGCCACTCAGAAACTAGGACAAGAGACTACAAGGAATATTCTTGGTAGAGCATCTCCCTCCTGAGGCAGGGTTGTGCTGGTGTGTTCTCCCCACTCTTGAGAGGGTCCCTCCGTCAGGCCTCAACTCAAACAGGCTTACATAGGAGCTGAGACTGAAGCCAGCAGAAAGAAAGGACTAAGGGACTGTCTTTTCTTAGAGGAGGTTGGGGGAGTCTCTGGTCTTGTTTTCATTGTGACCAGCACAGATTCCAGACTGGTGTGGGAGGGAAAACTTCGCCACCCAGAGAGAGAGCCAGGAACGACTGAGAAAGTGAAGGTCAGTGGTCTGGAGTGGAGACCTCATACGAACCTCCAGATGGTTCGGGGCCCAAAGTCTTCTGAGCCCCTGGGAAGACTGGGACCATAGTACTCCAACCCAGAGTAGGGGAACATCACTTACCTCGCTTGGCCTGGAAATCTGTAGGGCAGTGCCCACTACTTTCCAAAGAAATAAAAACGTTATTTTTTAACAAAAGAAGTAAAATGGCTTTGATGGCTGTTGGGGAAGATTGGAGCAGAAAGTAGATCTCATGCCAAAAGAGGGTAAAGCCTACCCCAGGGAGCCTGGGTAAGTTGGGACTCACGGTAATGATGTCAAATGGCCAAATGCGGCTTTGGTTTGGGGAAGGCACTTTCTGGGATAAAAGAAATGGAGCCACCTAGTCTAGTTTAAAAATAGCCCTGTCTGTTTCTAGTCTCTGTCTTCATGTGCTATTCCCAGGTTGCCTTGGTAACCAGGGCTCTTAGGGTCATTCAGGGGGGCAGGCACTAAGGAGGGTGTATGTACTGAGAAATGGGGATATGGGGTGTTGTGTAGTTAATAGATGCCCTGTTCAAACAGCAGGACAGGTGGTGTTGCCTCTCCAGGCTGTTGATAACAGTTTGTCTTTCTGCTCCAACACATCTTGAGGGCTTTCAGCTTTCCAGGCTGCAGAAAGTGCTAGGCAAAGATAGATATGGCTAGCTCTAATCCTAGCCCTTGGAAGAGGATGGGACCTGGGGATCAAGAGGTAGAGGTCAGCCTCAGCCACATAGTGAACTCCAGGTCAACCTGAGGCCTTACTATAACAATAATAAGGGAAAGGTATTAATTCTTTCTCCGTGGCTCTGTACATGACCAGAAGGCTTTAAAACACTCAAGGGTTGCTAAGGCCAATGGCACCATCTATGGCTAATGTAATGGGGGAGCAAACTTGGTATAGGTATACTGGGCTGTTACATCTCTACCTATTGGCTCTCCTGTCTGGTTGATCAGAGTGGTCACATCAGGGACTGGAGATGGGCGCTAGGTCATGCTCAGTCACTGAAAAAGACTTAAAATTAAGGAATTCTGTAGCACATGCCTGCAATCCCAGCTACTCACGAGGCTGAAGTGAGGGAAGTAATGGAGAGATGCCCAGCAGGCAAAGACACCTGCTGCCAGCCACGCTATGCTGCCTGAGTTCTACATAGAGGACCAGGGACCGGAGAGATGGCTCAGTGGTTAACAACACTGCTGGCTGCTCTTCCAAAGGACCCAGGCTCAATTCCCAGCACCCCTATGGTAGCCCACAAGTGTCTGTAACTCCAATTCCAGGGCATCTGACACTCTTACACAGATAATACATGGAGGCAAATCAGTGAACATAAAAATAACGTATATTTAAAACAGACAAATCTAGTAAGTTGGATTCTGACCTTTACACCTAACTAGAGCCTGACACATGCTCTCACACACACACTCTTTAAAATTTTGATTTATTATTATTATGTTTGTTTGGAGACAGGGTTTCTCTGTGTAGCCCTGGCTGTCCTGGAACTCACTCTGTAGACCAGGCTGGCCTCAAACTCAGAAATCTGCCTACCTCTGCCTCCCAAGTGCTGGGATCAAAGGTGTGCGCTACCACCACCCAACTCTTATTTTTTGAGACAGGGTTTCTCTGTGTAGTCTTGACTGACCCAGGATTCCCTTTGTAGAGTAAGCTGGCCTTCAATTCAGAAACCCACCTGACTGCTTCCAAGTGCTGGGATTAAAGGTATGCCTGGCGCAGATACAATTTTTTTTAAATGGGCAAATACTGTTTTATGTATTTTAGAAACATCTTGTTAAACTTAATGTTTGTCTTTGACACAATTTTAGATTATTAAAAGAGGCGGCTTATGAATGGTTAGGGATATTATTACCTATACCAGCATAAATTCTCAAATTGGGATAAATATTATTTGGGAATTTCTACCCCACCTTAGATCATTTAGTTCCCAAATGAAAGACATAGAACCTTTACAAATTTATATATATTTATAATAAGCCTTAAAGCACTAGAGCTGGGCAGATATCAACTCTATGCTATTTTGTCTACTTCTTGTTAGTAACCCCAAGATAATACTTGCCATGCCCCATCTGGGCCGCTCCTACTCCACCTGGCCGCCATTCACGGCCACGTGCTCACATCCACTGACCCCGTGGAGCCGTTTTCCTTCCTGCTCTCCTTTCATGGTCTCTGCCTCCAACCCCAAGCCCAGGAGCCAAAGCCCCACCTACTACCTCCCAATCATGGAAAACCTGGGGTGGGGGTGAGGCAAGGTTTATATGACAAAAGCTGGTATTACCTGAGGCTCTCCTCAGCTTGAGACAATTAGACCTTGGGGTACAGAATTCAGCATTACAACACATAGCAGTGGACCAAACCTCAGCATCTTGTCCTTTATGCCTTTAAGAAGAAGTAGATTTGGTAACTTAGACACCAGATGCCTTGTATGAATACACTCCAGCTACAGATCACCAGGAATACACATGCAGATGACCATGTTGGGGTTAACGTTTCATTGCAGTGGAAGAAAAGGCGTACCATTGAACATCAGAACGAGTTCCAACGTGAAGGCCATAGAGCATAGAGAGGCGGGGGATGATAGCACAGACTTGTAATCCCAACACTTGGAAGGAAGAGGCAGGAGGTGCTCCCGCAAAGGACCTAAGCTCCCAGTAGCCACATTGGGCAGCTCAACCACCTGTAACCCATTTCTGGAGGGTCTGACATCTGCATTCAGAACACCCGCCCTCCACATGCACATACGCACAGACTCACAAGTCATACATACATAATTTTTAAGACAGGACAGGTGATTTGGCATTTGGGGAAGTGAGTGTTCTTCTGGATCAGGTGTTGTTGAAGGAGGCAGGGTCATCCTGTAAGCAGGCATCTTTAAAAGAGCAGGCCACAGGAACGCTGACGCTTCAGGGGTGATGGAGCAACCGTTGCTAGTTTAGAAGCAGACGTTTGCTTCTCTATGGTTTGGGCACTACCCTTGTTCTGTGCTTAAGACTGGATTAGTTTTATTTATTTATTTGTTTTTTGAGATAGGGTTTCTCTGTGTAGCCCTGGCTGTCCTGAACTCACTTTGTAGACCAGGCTGGCCTCGAACTCAGAAATCTGACTACCTCTGCCTCCCAAGTGCTGGGATTAAAGGTGAGTGCCACCACCACCACCGGTCCTAGTTTTATTTATTTTTATTTTATTTTTTTGTCTTCATCATTAAGACAGTCTTGTGCTGATATTTTGTATTTGGTTCAACATCAAAACTGTGACTGTGAGCCCATGAGCTCAGTGATGACACCTGGCTGGCTCTGTCCAGCCAGTTCCTAGATGTCGGGTGGCAGGGAGGGTGTGTGTGTGTGTGTGTGTGTGTGTGTGTATAGGGATTTGGGAGTAGCTTTCTTCTCAGTGCTTAAGTCATTCAGATAAAGGGCCCTTGCCTGTGTACATGGATATTGAGCCTTGGAGAAATGGATTAAAAGCATTTGCTGTTCTTCAAAGAGTTCAACAGAGCAGCTCACAACGTTGTAACTCCAATTCCAGTGAATTCTTTTTTTTTTTTTTTTTTTTTTTTTGGTTTGTTTGTTTTTGGTTTTTGGTTTTTGTTTTTTTTCGAGACAGGGTTTCTCTGTGTAGCCTGGCTTTCCTGGAACTCACTCTGTAGACCAGGCTGGCCTCGAACTCAGAAATCTGCCTGCCTCTGCCTCCCAAGTGCTGGGATTACAGGCGTGTGCCACCACACCCGACTCCAATTCCAGTGAATTCTAATGCCCTCTCCTAGCCTCTGAGAGTACCAGGTATACAAAGGGTACACATACACACATGTATGCAGGCATACATTGATACAAATAAGAATAAATCTTCAAGGAAAAAAACTGTTGTGGGGGCTGGAGAGATGGCTCAGTGGTTAAGAGCACTGGCTACTCTTCCAGTGGTCCTGAGTCCAATTCTCAGCAACCACATGGTGGCTCACAACCATCATAATGGGCATCTGATGCCCTCTTTTGGCACACAGGTTTATATGCAGGCAGATAGAGCACTCATACAATAAATAAATCTTTTTTTAAAAAACAATGAAAAACAAAAACAAAAACAAAAAATCATGTGAGGCAGATACATAGGATTTGAAGAATAGAAGAGAACACAATGTTGTTGCATGTGGAAGATTGCAAGTTTCCAGTGATGAGCCCAAGAACTGTTTAATTAAAAAAAAAAAAAAAAAAAAAAAAGACAACAGATGGCTCTGGACAGATGGCTCAGAGGTTAAGTGTATATACTGCCTTTGCAGAGGACCAGAGTTCAGTCTCCAGCAGCCGTGTCAGGCAGCTCACAAACCCTGTAACTCTAGGACCAAGGGGAATGGATACCTCTGGCCTTCACAGGCACTGCATTCATGTGCACATAACCACGCACATACACATGTATTCAAAAGAAAAAGAGAAAGGTTGCCCTGGGCTGTGGATGTGGCTAAGCAGTAGTGTGTGCTTGGCAGGCATGAGGCCCTAGGTTCCACCTCATACACTTGAGTGTGGTGTCCCAAGCTTGTAATCACAGCACTCAAGAGAGGGAGGCAGAGAGTCAAAGGTCAAAGGTCATTCTCAGCTACCTATGAAGTTAGAGGCTAATGTAGGCTACAGGAGACTCTGTCTAAAAAAACACACCAAAACAAAAATATAAAAATAAGTAAGATAAAGCCAGGCACACCTTTGATCCCAGCTCTCGGAAACAGAGGCAGGTAGATCTCTTGAGGCCAGATGGATCTACATAGCAAGTTCCAGGCCAACCAGGGCTACATAGAGAAACTCTGCCTTTAAAAAGGAAGATGAAAAGAAACATATAAAAATAATAAAAACTATTCTAGATTAGATTATAAAAACCCACTGGGCAGTGGAGGTACGTACCTTTAATCCCAGCATTAGGGAGGCAGAAGCAGGTGGATCTCTGTTCTACAGAGTTTCAGACAGCCAGAGCAACACAGAGAACACAGAGAAACTTTAGGGGTTGATATATATATATATATATATATATATATATATATACACACACACATATACATATATATACATATACATATATATACATATATTCATATCTCCATATATTCATATTTCCATATATTTATATCTCCATATATTCATATCTCCATATATTTATATCTCCATATATTCATATCTCCATATATTCATATATTTGTATTTTTGTATATTCATATATTTGCATATTCATATATTCATATATATATATATATAAATTGAAGAGCTAAAGTGAAAATCAATAATAGACCGTTTGACTAGATTTGTGAGGCTCTGAGCTTAAACTCCAGCACTGAAAAAGAAGGAAAAAAACCTCCATGGATCTGGAGGCAGCCTGGTCTACAGAGCAAGGGTTTTTTGTTTGTTTTTGTTTTGTTTTGTTTTTTTATTTTTTTGATTTGGTTTTTTTGAGACAGGGTTTCTCTGTATAGCCCTGACTGTCCTGGAACTCCCTCTGTAGACCAGGCTGGCCTCGAACTCAGAAATCTGCCTGCCTCTGCCTCCCAAGTGCTGGGATTACAGGCAGGCGTGCGCCACCACCGCCCAGCCAGAGCAAGTTTTAGGACAGCCACAAAGAAATCCTGTCTTGAAAAGCCAAAGAAGTCAAACTCTTCTGGTGTGTCTAAAGACATTGGCAGTGAACTCACATACATAAAAATAAATACGTCTTAAAAAAAAAAAAGAGTTCAAGGGCTGGAGAGATGCCTCAGCTGTTAAGAACACTGCCTCTCTAAGAGAGGATTGGGTTCAGTTTCAAGCACCCACATGGTGGCTCACAACCATCTATAGTTCTAGTTCCAGGGAGCCTGATGCCCTCTTGTGATGACCTACACAGGCACAAGGTGTGCATGTGGTGCACACACATACATTCACGAAAAACATTCATGCACATAAAATCTATTTTTAAAAAAAGGTCAAGCTGGCCGGGCGGTGGTGGCGCACGCCTTTAATCCCAGCACTTGGGAGGCAGAGGCAGGCAGATTTCTGAGTTCGAGGCCAGCCTGGTCTACACAGTGAGTTCCAGGACAGCCAGGGCTACTCAGAGAAACCCTGTCTCGAAAAAACAAAAAACAAAACAAAACAAAAAAAAAGGTCAAGCAAAATAGTGGTGGCACACATCTTTAATCCCAGCACTCGGGAGGCAGATACAGGAGGATCTCTCTGGGTTTGAGGTCTACAGCCTGTTCTACAAGTTCCAGGACAACCAGGGCTATACAGGAGACCTTGTCTCAAGAAAAGGAGGAGGAGGAAGAGGAGAGAGGAGGTTCCTCCAGCCTCTTCTGACTTTAGTAGTTTCTGTAAACAAGTAGTGCATGGACATGTATGTACTCAAGAACACACAAATACCCATAAAATAACAATGAAGGATACGCCGAGCGTGGTGGCGCACGCCTGTAATCCCAACACTCGGGAGGCAGAGGCAGGCGGATTTCTGAGTTTGAGGCCAGCCTGGTCTACAGAGTGAGTTCCAGGACAGCCAGGGCTTCACAGAGAAACCCTGTCTCAAAAAAACAAAACAAAAAAAACGCCGGGCAGTGGTGGCGCACGCCTTTAATCCCAGCACTTGGGAGGCAGAGGCAGGCGGATTTCTGAGTTGGAGGCCAGTCTGGTCTACAGAGTGAGTTCCAGGACATCCAGGACTAAACAGAGAAACCCTGTTTCGAAAAAACCAAAAAAACAAAAACAAAAACAAAAAAACAAAAACAAAAAAAACAAACCAAAAAAAAAAAAAAAACAACAATGAAGGATACAAGGTCAACCTTGGCTACTTAGCAAGTTCAAACCCAGTCAGGGCTATATGAGACCCTGTCTCAAAACCACAAGAAATCACACTTAGGTGAACTCTTCTTGAGAAAAGGTGGACAATCCCCTATTCACCTCAGCTGGGGTATGAAGGACAAACCGTGCTAATGAACCATTTGAATCTAACCTGATAACCAATGAGTTCTTTGGGTTTTGCTGTAGGGAGCATAAGTGATACGCTACCAGCCTCTGAGCCAAAGTGTCACCTCAGCATGCATGACGATTTCCACAAAGCTGTATAGATGGGGTTTTCCAGACCCATCTTGGTATACTCGAGCATCTCCTGAGACCATATGATCCTGGGCAGGTTGGCACAGGAGGAAGTGAACTGCTGGGATCTCGTGTGGAGGAGTCCAATGACCCTATACTGTCTACAGAGCAACTTCAGGCTGAAGATCTTGGGGAGGAGATTTTTAGGGTGCTGATCTGATCTACCCTTTTGTAGGGTAGCTGTTCTGACAGAGACAGAGAAGAGAGAGGAGCCTCAGAGTTGCCAAGAGGGCAAGTGGTAGAGACCACCATAGCCAAAATGGCTGTTATATAGGAATCGGAGAAGCTGGGGGGATGAGAGTTTGAAGTGGGTGGCAGGGTATACCAGCCAGGAGAACCCTGTAACAGAATTCCTGAGGGAGACTGGTGACCTGAGTCCCCTTTGCTGTGGTAACAGGCACCTCAGCCCATTTGTCCTGAGTTTGAGACATAACAATGAGTGCCTGCTGCTCTTGTTTTGTTTTTCGAGACAGGGTTTCTCTGTGTAGCCCTGGCTGTCCTAGAACTTACTCTGTAGACCAGGCTGGCCTTGAACTCAGAAATCCGCCTGCCTCTGCCTCCTCTGCTGGGACTAAAGGCATGCGCCACCACTGCTTGACAACGCCTGTTGTTCTTGTACAGGAACAAAACTACCACCGTCTTCAAGCATTCTTCAGAGCCTACTCACAGAAACTCATCACAGCTGGGCCTGTTGACCATTTCCATCCCTCCTAGAAGGCAGGAAGCTGGTGGGACCCTCACCTGAGTATCCAGCCAGTCCTGCTAACCAGCTGCATGCAATTCTGCCCTAATGGCCTTGGGCTCGTGCTTCTTGGGGGAGGGGCTAGAGGCTCTAAGTGGGAAAGGCTGAGGGAAGGGGCCTTCTCTGTGCGTCTGGAGAAGCCATCGTTCTTCCTGGGTGCAGACCTTCCAGTGTGGTTTAAGGTCATCTGTGCTCCTGCTCATAACTCCCACTCGCTGCTCTGTAAGTAAGCCCAATAGTTCACTGGTTCCCGGGTGGACTTTGGTGGACTTGCACTTTAGGTTGTCTTTGGGACTTTAGAATGAAGAGTAGACACCATGTGTATCTCCCCCAGGGAAGGAATTTTTCCAACACTTGGCAGGCACATTGTGAGCCAGACAGCTGAAGGTAGACCCACTGCAGAGGGAATTTCGACATGGTGGCCTGACTCTGTAGCGTTTGTGGAGGATATGGACTCATGTAACTGTGGTTACTTGTGGACACCTGGAGGGGGATTCCTGCTGGCTGCTTCTGTGTGGGACAAGGCAGCATGACTGAGAAGTGGAGTCCACCGCGTGTATATGGAGATGACCTGAGAGAGTAGCACACACCAGAGACTCGGGCGCCAGAAGTGGCTGCAGAGGTCACTGGGACGCTGCTGGGGGTAATAGGAAACAAGCTTTGCGCCACACATGGTGACACACCCTTTTAATCCCAGCACTTAGGAAATAGAGGCAGGGGGATCTCTATGAGTTTGAAGCCAGCTTGGGCTACATAGTGAAACCCTCAAACAACCATAACAACAACAAAAAAGGAAATAACCGGTAGAGCCCAGTTCAGAGTGAGAGGGCCCGTTCATTTAAGGAAGGGATTGCACACACACAAGGCTTCTGTCTTGAAGTTTGAGTTCTTTTGAGTTGGCAGGGAAAGTGGGTGGAGAGGATGATGTTGCTACTTTGTTTCCAACCCAATTACCCGGTAAAAGAAATCTCAACACAGTAACAATACAAGCTATAGAGAGCTTGTCTTAAATTAGAAAGCAAGAACAATAAAGCAGTCTTGCCGACACATAAATGTAATCCCAGGTCTGGAGGTGGACTAACAAGCCTGGGCTGAGACTATGTCTCAAAAACAACAGTGAGGCCGGGCGGTGGTGATGCACGCCTTTAATCCCAGCACTTGGGAGGCAGAGGCAGGTGGATTTCTGAGTTCGAGGCCAGCCTGGTCTACAGAGTGAGTTCCAGGACAGCCAGGGCTACACAGAGAAACCCTGTCTCAGAAAAAACAAACAAACAAACAAAAAGCAACCACAAACCAAATCTGTTTCAACAAACCCTTTTCCTGGAACCCACCCCCCCTCCCCAAGCCCAGAGGCCACGGGAGAAGTTAGGGAGTGAGAAGGAAGGATCAACGCTGGAACCTCCCCTCACGTCCAACCTTTGTTACGGAGACGGAGCAAGGTGAAGTCCACGGTACAGCATGCACGCAGGGTCTCAGCCGTGCTCTGGTGCAGGACACCGTGGTGGCCAACATTCAGCACTGGGATTTCTGGAATTGGGGGAAAGCTTTAAGCAAGTAAGGTAAAAAAAAAAAAAAAAAAAAAAAAAAAAAAAAAAGAAAGAAAGAAAACCTCTCTCTCTGGCTCATGAGACAAACAGGATCGGTCTGGTGCTGTGGGAGCAGAGAAACTGAGCAGCGTGTGTCTGTCCTTGAGGAGACAAGCTGCATAATCTGAGGAAGCACAAGAGAATCAGTCACTGAAGGACTGCCTGCCTCTTAGGAGCCATTGGAGAGACTCTGATGATCAGCAGTGAGGAGGGGAGGGGGGATGTCAAGGGCCGGGAGAACAAGGGAGACAGGACAGGCACTTCTGAGGGAGAGGACTCAGTATCCAGAAAACAAAGCAAAGCAGTCCGTGGCACTGAGAGGATGGGTGTGCTGGTTTTTGTGTCAACTTGGCACAAGCTAGAGTTCTCTAAAAGGAGGGAGCCTCAACAGAGACAGGGCCTCCATAAGATGGGGCTGTAGGCAGCCTGTAAGGCATTTTCTTAAATAGTGATTAATGTGAGAGAGCCCAGCCCACTGTGGGCGGTGCTAATCCTAGGCTTGCGGTCCGGGTTCTATAAGGCAGGCCGGCCGAGGGCTGGAGAGATGGCTCAGTGGTTAAGAGCACAGACTGCTCTTCCAGAGGCCCTGAGTTCGATTCCCAGCAACTACATGGTGGCTCACGGCCATCTGTAATGGATGCCTTCTTCTGGTGTGTCTGAAGACAGCAACAGTGTACTCACATAAGTAAATAAATCTTTAAAAAAGAGGGAAAGCAGGCTGAGCAAGCCAGTAAGCAGCACCCCTCCAAGGCCTCTGCATCAGCTCCTGACTCCAGGTTCCTGCCCTGCTTGAATTCTTGACTTCCTGACTTTTGTGGTGAACAGTGATGTGGAAGTGTAGTAAGCTGAATAAAGCTGACCAAGTTCCTTTTGGTGACGGGTGTTTCATCACAGCAATAGAAACCCTATGACAATGGGCGTGCACCAGAGGTTTGAGGAAGAGCTGGATTACGTGAGGACCACGAGGCTGGCCTGGAACCTAGGCAGCCTTGCTGAGCCCTTCCTGGTACAGGATCCTTACGAAGCAGACAAGGCTCTGGACGTGTGGCTCTCACCCTCCCTATGCTAGGACCCTTTAATACAGTGCCTCATGTTGTGGTGACCCCTAACCTAAAATTATTTTCATTGCTACCTCATAACTGTAATTTTACTTCTACTATAAATCGTAAACATCTGATATTCAGGATAAATGATATGTGACCCCTGGGATTGCTTCACACACACACCCCTTAAAAGTGTTATGACCGGCCGGGTGTGGTGGTGCATGCCTGTAATCCCAGCACTTGGGAGGCAGAGGCAGGCGGATTTCTGGGTTCCAGGCCAGCCTGGTCTACAGAGTGAGTTCCAGGACAGCCAGGGCTACACAGAGAAACCCTGTCTCAAAAAAACAAAAACAAACAAACAAAAAAAAAAGTGTTATGACTCACAGGTTAAGAACCTCTGCTTTAGAGGATTTAAATAACTTAGACCTGCATATAAAGGTGTCCATAAAAGAATAGAGCACACTAGAAGTCTGATTAAGAAGCACAACTATGGGGCTGGAGAGATGGCTCAGCGGTTAAGAGAACTGACTGTTCTTCCAGAGGTCCTGAGTTCAAATCCCAGCAACCACATGGTGGCTCACAACCATCTGAAACAAGATCTGACTCCTTCTTCTGAAGACAGCTACAGTGTGCTTACATATAATAAATAAATGTTAAAAAAAAAAAAAAAAAGCCGGGCAGTGGTAGCCCACGCCTGTAATCCCAGCACTTGGGAGGCAGAGGCAGGTGGATTTCTGAGTTCAAGGCCAGCTTGGTCTACAGAGTGAGTTCCAGGACAGCCAGGGCTACACAGAGAAACCCTGTCTCGAGACCCCGCCCCCCCCAAAAAAAGCAGCACTGTGAAAGGAGTCAGGCTGTCTCCTGAGAGACCCTGCCAGAGCTTTGCAAATACAGAGGTGGATTCTCACAGTCAACCATTGGAATGAGTGCAGGGTTCCCAATGGTGGAGTTAGAGAAAGGACTGAAAGAGCCAAAGGGGTTCGCAACCTCATAAAACAACAATGTCAATCAACCAGACTCCGCTGAGCTCACAGGGACTAAGCCATCAACCAATGAGTACACATGGCTCCAGCTATACCAGAGGATTGCCTTATCGGGCATAAATGGAGAGGTCCTTGGACCTATGAAGGCTCAATAGATGCCCCAGAGTAGGAGAATTGAGGACAGGGAGGTGGGAGTGGGGTGGGTGGAGGAACACCCTCAAAGAAGCAGGAGGACAGAGGATGGAATAGGGAGTTTCTGGGAAGGGGCGAAACCGGGAAAGGGGAGAAACATTTGAAATGTAAATAAAGGCCAGCCTGGTCTACAGAGTGAGTTCCAGGACAGCCAGGACTACACAGAGAAACCCTGTCTCGAAAAAACAAAAAACCTCAAAAAACAAAAAAACAAAGATGTTATATCAGGGATATCGATGGATTCCCCAGCAAGGGCATTCCCCAGAAAGCCAGGTACGGTGGGCCGAGAGGTTATAATGACAACTCAGAGCCTATCTGACCCACAGACCCAGCCTGAGCAGCAGGTGCTGCAGAGGGAGTAGGATCTTGTGATGGTTTGTATATACTCAGCCCAGGGAGTGGCACTATTAGGAGGTGTGTCACTGTGGGTGTAGGCTTTAGTACCCTAGTTTTAGCTACCTGGAAGCCAGTATTCTGCTAGCAGCCTTCAGATGAAGATGGAGAACTCTCAGCTCCTCCTGTACCATCCCTGCCTGGATGCTATCTGGATGATAATACTGGACTGAACCTCTGAACCTGTAATTCAGCCCCAATTAAATGCTGTTCTTAGCCGGGCGGTGGTGGCACATGCCTGTAATCCCAGTACTTGGGAGGCAGAGGCAGGTGGATTTCTGAGTTTGAGGCCAGCCTGATCTACAGAGTGAGTTCCAGGACATCCAGGACTACACAGAGAAACCCTGTCTCGAAAAACAAAAAAACAAAAACAAAAACAAAAAACAACAACAACAAAAAACAAAAAACAAAACAAAACAACAACAACAACAAAAAAAAAAACCAAAACCAAAAACAAAGCACTGACTGCTTTTCCAAAGGTCCTAAGTTCAAATCCCAGAAACCACATGGTGGCTCACAAACATTCATAATGAGATCTGACTCCCTCTTCTGGAGTGTCTGAAGACAGCTACAGTGTATTTATATATAATAAATCTTTAAAAAAAAAAAAAAAGACTTGCCTTGGTCATGGTGTCTGTTGACAGCAGTCCTAAGACAGACTTCATCCTTACCCTTGGTAAGCAGTGTGAGCTAGCCCCACTAAGTTTTTCAGAGGCGAAGAAATTCAGGGAGGCAGGAGCTTGGAATGGCTGAGAGAGAATGACGGAAGGTTGTGGAGAGCTGTGTTAGCGCCTCCTATTTATGCAATAGTCCCTAACACAGATCAGTGAGAAAACAATTCATACAGGGTTTCTCTGTGTAGCCCTGGATGTCCGGGAACTTGCTCTGTAGTCCAGGCTAGCCTCGAATTCCTAGATCTACCTCCTGATGACTCCCTAGTGCTGGGATCAAGTGTGAGCGCCACCACACCTTGCAATGGCTTTACTTTCACTTCTGTCCGGCTTTAATGTCTCCTTAGTTGTGAACATTTTCTAACACCTGACCCTTACTCAGAGCAGACGGTAAATGGACTTTCTCAGTGCTTCACCAGGTTATCTCCACATCCCTCTAGTCATTATGGGATGGTGGTTTGGAACTACATATCACTGTTCCTCAGATCCTCCTGTAGTGATGGTTCTCAACCTTCCTAATGTTTCCACCCTTTAATACTCTGTGTTTTGGTGACCCCTCAACCATAAGATCATCTTCTTGCTACTACTGTTATGAATCATAATGTAAATATCTGTGTTTTCTGACGATCACAGGTGACCCCTGGGAAAATGTCTTTCAACCCCGGAAGGGGTTAAGACCCACCAGTTGAGAACTGCAATCTATAGAAAAGTTCTGATCTACACAGAAGGCGAAATGCTAACCTTTGAGTGCTTTACAGATTTAGAGACGCATTTAAGAGTCATGCAAGTGCCTTTTAATCAAGCACGGGAGAGTAATTCGCAAAGCATTGGAAAGCCAGTTGTGGCTGTGGAATTCTTGGGAGTTTTGTTTGTCAAGACCCAAGCGATACTTAACCAAGCGGATTAGGAAACTTCCACAGCCGGGGCCTGTGCCCGGGAAAGAGAGAACAAGGGTATCTTGTGAGAGTAGAAT
Organism: Apodemus agrarius; assembly: GCA_964023405.1. Classification (NCBI taxonomy): domain Eukaryota; kingdom Metazoa; phylum Chordata; class Mammalia; order Rodentia; family Muridae; genus Apodemus; species Apodemus agrarius. The sequence continues at coordinate 1,959,167 of OZ030026.1, forward strand.
TAGATGCTCCCAGAAGCCATAAGGTTGCTTGTTGAAAGTCCTGGTGCCATCGGGTCATCTCCAAGAGTTGTTGGCCTCAGAGAACCTAAAGACCCCTGAAACAAAGATTACCGACAGACAGGTTGTTGGGTGTGGTGGTAACCTGTTGCTGATGTCATATGCTTCAGTGACAAGACTTGGAGAAATAAAGCTAGGGCTGGGCAGGAACTATCCGTCGATTTCCTGCCAACCAGCTCCTGTAAGTGCCAGAAGGTGCTAATAGGGAATTAAGTCTAAAATTCCTGTGTATCTGTGGACCCTGCATGCTTCAGGATGGATGAGGCAGCAAGAGGAATACACATAATTATCGATAGAACCCGCTTTCTGATTGGCTGTAATAGCAGTACACGTGGTTATAGATAGAACCCGCTTTCTGATTGGCTGTAATAACAGTACACGTGGTTATAGATAGAACCCGCTTTCTGGTTGGATGTAAGGCTGTTTCACAGAGGAACGACTCCTCTAGACCTGGGAACTTAGACAAAAGCCGTGTTTGGAGAAGCCCTAGGCTCCGGTGGAGAAGCAGCCGCCATCCCTTGGCTCACGGTTGCACCAGTTCAGGAGCTTTCCCACACTGTTTTCAGCCATGGCTTGGTACCACAGGCCATGGTATTATTTGCATCATTTTTGCTTCCATTTCTCATACTTTCTCCCTACCCCCCCCCCCGTTCTGTTCATTGAGACTTTCCATATGACACCTTCTGGAGACAGAGGAATGAAGAAAAGGCACAAGGGTTTGGTACCTCACTGGACTGAAAGGTCAGAAATCTGTGCCACGGCTCCCAGGTTCGGGGAGCCTTGTGGAAGATGGGGGTGGAGAGAATGTGAGAGCCGGAAGAAGGGGCAGAGGCTTTGTGCGGAGTGTGCTCCGAGCTAACCTGCTACCCAGAGTTCTTCAGCTGGGCCTGTTGACCATTTCCATCCCTCCTAGAAGGCAGGAAGGTGGTGGGACCCTCACCTGAGTATCCAGCCAGTCCTGCTAACCAACTGCATGCAATTCTGCCCTAATTGCCTTGGACTCATGATTCTTGGGGGAGGGGCTAGAGGCTATAAGTGGGAAAGGCTGAGGGAAGGGGCCTTCTCTGTGCATCTGGAGAAGCCATCGTCCCTCCTGGGTGCAGACCTTCCAGTGTGGTTGCTCTAAGGTCATCTGTGCTCCTGTTCTTAACTCCCACTCGCTACTCTGTAAGTAAGCCTAATAGTCACTGGTTCCCGGGTGGACTTTGGTGGACTTGCACCTTAGTTTGTCACTGGAACTTTAGAATGTATGTCTCCCCAGAGGAGGGTTAGCAACACTGTTCATGAAGAGGACCTGTGTTTGGTTCCCAGCACACCCAAGTCAGCAGCTCACAAATCACCCATTATTCTAGATATGCACCTACACACTCGCGGACAAGCACACACAAGCATGCACACTTTTGTTGTTGTTGTTGTTGTTGTTTGAGACAGGGTTTCTCTGTATAACCCTGGCTGTCCTAGAACTCACTCTGTAGACCAGGCTGGCCTCAAACTCAGAAATCCTCCTGCCTCTGCCTCCCAAGTGCTGGGATTAAACACTTACCTTTAAAAAACGTGGTCGAGTGTGGTGGTTCACACCTGTAATTCCTACACTTGGAAGGCTGAAGCGAGAGGACCAGGAATTCAAGAACAGCCTCAGCTGGATAGCAGGTTCCAAGGCGCCTGGGCGTGCAAGAAATTCTAGCCCACATTAAGAAAACTGGAGCAGATAGGTACTCAACAAACTTAAGTAACTCCAGTTCCAGGAGAATGACGCCTTCTCCTGGCCGCCTCAGGTACCAGACACATATGTTATACTCAAACTGTATATATACACGTGTATATGTGTGTGTGTGTGTGTGTATATACATATACATGTGCATATATATGTATGTGTATATGTATATATATGATTAAGACATCTATAACAAAACATACAATTATATTCTGCTAGGTTTCTGCGATTAATAAGGAATGGGGCCGCATTTAATTAGGCATTCTGACTCTTAACTATAATAAACCTATAGATCCATTCAAGGACAAGAGCACTATCCGACTGAGTGCTTTTAAAAATGAGTGCAGAAGAAAGCTTCATCAAATCCTGTTTCCCCTTCCATCTTTCATAGTGTGCTGAGATCAAATACCACACCCGACCCTGTGCTTCCCGCCAGAGTTTATATACACAACCAGGAAGTGTAGGTACTCTGCTCCGGCCTCATCCACGAGACGCGGCCTCTTACAGTTTATCACCACCAGGTGGCGCTTGAGGCACAAGGTTGACCACAGATGGAGCCCCACCCTGTTTGCGCGGTTAAGGCATGGCACCCCGTGGCTCCTGGGTCCCAGCTGTGAAAAACCATCCTGAAGATGTTCTGTGCATCATATAATAATGTCTATGTGAAGGTCTCACGACGTGGTGCTGGGTCGAGGGAGAAAAGAAAGAAATGCGTACAGCTCCGGAGCTCCGGAGCTCAGCCTGTCTGCTCCGCAGGAGCCTTTTCCTTTGCTGAGGTGCTGGCGAGTTTTGTGTGTAGAGAGCGCTTCGACTAAGGAACTTCCTCACTGTGCAGTGATGGTAGACCTGGCAGGCAGATTACCCATCGCCCCTCCAACCGCTTCTGTTTCTTCTCTCTTTCTCTCCCCCTCCCGACCCCCTTCTCACATGCGGGAAATGTGGAGAGCCCAAAGAGAGAATTGTGCTCAGAAAGTCTAGATCCTGCCAGGTCTGAGGCAGTAGAGAAAGGGAAGTAAAACTTAACATCACTTTTTGATGGAGAATAGATTTTGAGTCTTGTGTTTTTCTGCTTAGCAGGGGAAGTAGGGTTGGCTAGAAGGGAGCGATCAGGTCTGTAGCTGTGCATCTTAGTAACTGTCTCATTGCAGTGAAGAGACATCATGACCAAGGTAGCTCCTATAAGAGAAAGCATTTCAAGGGAGGCTTGCTTACAGTTTTAGACGTTCAGCCCGTTATGGAGGGGAGCTCGGCAGCCCTCGAGGCTGGTGCTGGAGAAGTAGCTAAGAGCTCCATCTTCATGTGTAAGCTTGGCATGGGCTTGTGCACCCTCAGTGACACATTTCCTCCAGCAAGGCCACATTTCTGAATCCTGGTAGTGCTACTCCCAGGTGACTAAGCATTCAAATGAGCCTATGGGGGCCATTCTCATTCAAACCAGCATGAGCTGGTCATTTTTTTTTTTTTTTTTTGTTTGTTTTTGGTTTTTGGTTTTTGGTTTTGTCGAGACAGGGTTTTTCTGTCTAGTCCTGGCTGTCCTGGAACTCTCTCTGTAGACCAGGCTGGCCTCGAACTCGGAAATCCGCCTGCCTCTGCCTCCCAAGTGCTGGGATTACAGACGTGCACCACCACACCCGGCTTCTTTTTCTTTTAAAAGATTTATTTATTTATTATATATAGGTACACTGTAGCTGTCTTCAGACACACCAGAAGAGGGCATCTGATCTCATTACAGATGGTTGTGAGCCACCATGTGGCTTCTGGGATTTGAACTCAGGACCTCCGGAAGAGCAGTCAGTGCTCGTAACCACTGAACTCTCTCTCCAGCCTTCAATTCTTATTGAATTTAGGACCACCTCTTCTCCACCTCTTCAATTCTTATTAAATTCAGGACCACCATCCCAAGGATGGCTTTACTCACAGTGGGCTAGCCACCCAGCCCCATTGGTCACTAAGTAAGAAAGTATCCTACAGCTGAGTCTTACAGAGGCATTTTCTCAATTGAGGCGCCTTTTTCTCTGACTCTAATTTGTGACAAGTTTGACATTAAAACGAGTCAGTACCAGGAAAGCACTCAATCCACCCTTACCGGTCAGTTTGAACAGAGAAGTTATGGACCCATCAGAATTGGGGCTCCAACTAGCATACATTCTGCAGAGTGGAGGGTCACCACAGAGAGAATGTCCTACTGTCTTCAAGGAAAGCCATGTGGTAGGTTGAAAGGACAGGAATCTGAGACACCCAAGACCAAGTTCTCAGCACAAAGATTTATTTGGGGGGGAGGGCAAAGAACTGCCTCTGTAAGGAGAGGAAACAGACTCAGCCCATAGGCAAATGGCGGTTTATAAAGGGAAAGGGGGACCTCATGTTAGGATGAGTTGGTTAATTTTAACCAGGAGTGTTGATTAGGGTAGCAAAGGGGGTTTCTCATTGCCGGACTTAATACTCTGGTCGCTAGACCTTGGTGATTTGTCTCAGGAATGTGTCAGTGGCCAAATAAGGGACCAGACCTTGGGGGCTAGCTTCAGGAATATAATCTCAACAGTTTAGCAAGGGAAGGAAAGAAAGGAGGGGCGACACCTGCCAGAGCCTCGTTTGTCATGCTCGGGCCTGCCTGAACACTTCAGCCAGCGAGACCCTGACCTGCTTCAGCAGATCCCACAGCTGGTAGGAAAAAAAGCTAAAGGAGACAACAGGCTCTTCCCAGGTTCCTACAAGTAGCACCTGAGGACCCCAACTGGCCACAATAAGAACAAAATGTGTACATTTTTTGGGGGCCACTTATATGGTCTTAAACACTCAAGGAAAATGTAACCAAAACATTTACAATGTTACAAAATTACCAATCCCCAAACAGGATTTTTTTTTAAATTTATTTACATTTTAAGTGCTATCCCCTTACCCGGTTCCCCCCTTCCCGGAAACCCCCGTTCCCATTCCCCCTCCCCCTGCTACTATGAGGGTGTCCACCCACCCACCCACTTCCACCTACCCACCCACATTCCCCTACCGGAGAGGGGCACATCTATTAAACCTTCATAGGACCAAGGACTTCTCTTCCCATTGATGTCTGACAAGGCCGTTCTCTGCTACATATGCAGCCGGAGCCATGTGTACTCCTTGGTTGGTGGCTTAGTCCCTGGGAGCTCTGGGGGGTCTGGTTGGTTGATATTGTTCTTGCTATGGAGCTGCAAACCCCTTCAGCTCCTTCAGTCCTTTCTCTAACTCCTCCACTGGGGACCCCACACTCAGTGCAGTGGTTGGCTGCAAACATCCGACTGTAAGGCTTGGGCAGGGCCTCTCAGGAGACTCCAAGCAGGATTCTTAACCCTGACCTGGGTTTGTTTGGGGGCCACCAATGCTCTTAAAGTCCTACAAAAACAATCATTCAATTAACTAGTTCAATTAACTAATTGTCCTTTGTGGAGAGAATATCTTGTGCAGTGTATGGAAGCATCACCTGTCAATAAAAAGCCTATGGTCAATGAGCTGAGGCAGGATTATAAGGTGGGACATATGAGAGAGAGAGAGAGGGGGGGGAGGGAGGGAGGGAGGATGGATGGATGGATGGATGGATAGATGGATTGATTCATGGATTCATGGATTCTGGGTAATAGTCGGGCACGGGAGATTCACCCTGAACTTTGGAGAGAGGGTTGTAAGAATCTGAAAAGAAGTAGCCAACCAGGTGGCAGGACTTAGAAAATAATAAACGGTAATTAAGTTATGAGCTAGTCAGGGGAGCAAGCCAGAGCTTATGGCCTCAGCATTTATGCGTGAAATATTGAGCCTCGGCGTCTCTGGGAACAAAGGGGCTGGGTAGAAAAGCTTATGATTACAGTCCTTGAAGCTCTCCACTCGGAGGTCCTTCCACTGCATCTCAGGTGACAAAATGAATAGCTGGGAGCCTCTTTTGTTTCAATCCCATAGTTAAACTCGGCTGCCTACTGCCAGGCCCGAAGGCTAGCACACAGATGAGAAGATGGTATTAGCCCAGAGAAAGCCACCCCAGTCTTCCTCCGCCGAGGAGTTCTCTCTTTTTTTTCCTCTCTTTTTTTTTTGGGGGGGGTGGTGGTTTTAAGACAGGGTTTCTCTGTGTAGCCCTAGCTGTCCTGGAACTCACTCTGTAGACCAGGCTGGCCTCGAACTCAGAAATCCGCCTGCCTCTGCCTCCCAAGTGCTGGGATTAAAGGCGTGTGCCACCACTGCCCCGCCGCTGAGGAGTTCTCAAAGTCTGAGCAAAGGGTGTCAAAGTTTGGCCACGATTGTCACTCTCCCATTGTTAAAGATCAGATCCACGCCAGGGCTACACAGAGAAACTGTCTCGAAAAACAAAACAAAGAACAGTGCTAACCAGCACCAACCCGCACACCTCTCAGCCTTGAAACTTCCTCAGTGATTCCACCTTGGTGGCAGTCATGGGGAAATGCAGAAACAGCAACAGTAGCAAAAAGTCCAAACCTAAAGCTAAAAATAATGAGGCAAGAGCCAATGAGGTGGTTAGACGTCCGCCACCAAGCTTGACAGCCAGAGCAGCGCACATGTGGAGAGAAGCAAGCCTGTTACACTGTCTACTGACCTTTACCTCCTCAACACCAACAACAGTGGCCACGCCTTTAATCCCAGCACTCAGAAGGCAGAGGCAGGAAGATCTCTGAGTTTGAGGCCAGTCTGGTCTACGTAGTGAGTTCCAGGACAGCCAGGGCTATACAGAGAAACCCTGTCTCAAAAAACAAAACCAAACAAAACAAAAAAACAAAAATAAAATAAATAAAAATATTTTCGGCCGGGGGGGGGTGGTGGTGGTGGCGCACGCCTGTAATCCCAGCACTCGGAAGGCAGAGGCAGGCGGATTTCTGAGTTCAGGCCAGCCTGGTCTACAGGACAGCTAGGGCTACACAGAGAAACCCTGTCTCGAAAAACAACAACAAAAAACAAAACAAAAAAACCCAAAAGTATTTTCTTTCTTCTCTCTTCTCTCTTCTCTCTCTCTCTCTCTCTCTCTCTCTCTCTCTCTCACACACACACACACACACACACACACACAGAACAAAACAAACCTTCCACACTCTAACAAGCAGACCTGACAATGACTTGTGGTGCCTTGATGCCAACGGTTAGATGCTTAAGTTAACGCCTAACCCTAATGAGCCTCATCCCGGACAGCCAGTGAGGAACAAATGGAATTTTAACATTCACTTTGTAACGAGATAGCCTGCTGCCTACATTACTCAATTATTCTTTACTCAGATATTATTAGTGCACACAAATGACTCATGTGACAAGATTAGGAAAGTCTCAACTGCTGTAGAGGGACACCATTCCCTCTCAGGGCTGTGGTTCTGAGAATTCACTGTACTTGTGTTTCTGCACATGGTGTGTGTGTGTGTGTGTGTGTGTGTGTGTGATTCAAGATAGAGTTTCTCTGTGTTGCCCTGACTGTTGTGGAACTCACTCTATAAACTGGGTTGGCTTCAAACTACAGAGATCCCACCTGTCTTTGCCTCCTAAGTAGTGGGATTAAGGTGTCTGCTACCATGCCCAGCATATTCTTCAAAATTCTTATTTTATCTGTAAAGCTTTGACCCCATCTTGGGGTCAGTTTAGAACACCCCCAGACATCAAGTTATCAGCACAAAGATTATCCAAGAGGGACAGGAGGGGTGCAGAGGAGGGGGGATCAGACAGACAACAAGCAGCAGATTTTTTTTTTAAAGATTTATTATGCTGGGCAGTGGTGGCGCACGCCTGTAATCCAAGCACTCTGGGAGGCAGAGGCAGGCAGATTTCTGAGTTCTAGGCCAGCCAGGGCTATACAGAGAAACCCTGTCTCGAAAAAAACAAAAAAAGCCCTAAAGAAAGAAAGAAAGAAAGAAAGAAAGAAAGAAAGAAAGAAAGAATTATATGTGAGTACACTGTAGCTGTCTTCAGACACACCAGAAGAAGGCATCTGATCTCATTACGGATAGTTGTGAACCACCATGCGGTTGCTGGGATTTGAACTCAGGACATTCAGAAGAGCAGTCAGTGCTCTTAACCAATGAGCTATCTCTCCAGGCCAGGAGTGGGTTTTTAAGGGGAAAAGGAAATCTGTGCTAGGGTGAGTTAGTTCAATCCTGATTGAACATGTTAGCCAAATAATGAATTTCCATTGTTGGACCTTGGTGATTGTCTCAGGAAAGAGTCAGTGACCAAATAAGGGAACAGACCTAGGGGCTGGCTTTCGGAATGCAGTCTAATGGTTTAGCAAGGGAGATGGAAGTGGGGTGGGAAGAGGTGTCTGCAGTGCTTGGGCCTGCTGGAGAGCCCTTCGTTCCCTCCTTTTTGATTTACTATTGGATTGCTGGGAGTTGGCAAGTAGACGTTGTTCTCTGGTGATTTCTGCTACATTGGGGTGTCATTGTTAGGGACCCAAGGAAGCTGGGATGTTGGTCAAGATTAGGAAGAGAAGGCTGTTTTGCTGTCCAGGCTCTGCAAGACCATCTGGGGCTAAGGAAGCGTACGTAGGCAGTGTTAGAGCATTTCCTGAGGCTGGGTCACTGGGACTAGCCGCTCTGGAGTGTCGAGGATGTGGGTCAGGAGTGAAGACCTGGAGCTGCTGAGGTAGTAAGATTGAGAGATCTCACCCTCCTGCATAAACAGGTGAGGGAACTTAGACTGTTGTTTGACAGTAGCACTTACCTGGAGTCCATTAGACCTGTGACAGGTAGATTGGAGGCTTATAAGACTTCTTGTTTTTGTGTTTCTTTGGATTTTTGAGGCAGGGTCTCTTTGTATAGCCCTGGCTGTTCTGGAACTCACTTTGTAGACCAGGTTGGTCTCGAACTCAGAAATCTGCCTGCCTCTGCCTCCCAAGTGCTGGGATTAGAGACATGCTCCACCACTGACCAGCAAGACTTTTGTTTTTTGTTTTGCTTTTTTGAGACAGGGTTTCTCTGTATAGCCCTGGCTGTCCTGGAACTCACTCTGTAGACCAGGCTGGCCTCGAACTCAGAAATCCGCCTGCCTCTGCCTCCCAAGTACTGGGATTAAAAAGAGACTTTTTTTAAGTTTATAAAAGAGATAAAAGTTAGCCGGGCGTGGTGGCGCACGCCTGTAATCCCAGCACTTGGGAGGCAGAGGCAGGCGGATTTCTGAGTTCGAGGCCAGCCTGGTCTACAGAGTGAGTTCCAGGACAGCCAGGACTACACAGAGAAACCCTGTCTCGAAAACCAAAAAAACAAAAACAACAACAACAACAACAACAAAAAAAAAAGAGATAAAAGTTTTAGATATGTTAGTATCTAAACCAACTGTAATCTATACTGAAATCCATACTATAAAAAGGGCAGTGGATTTATGTTTTTGAGTTACAGTAAAAGTTTCTGAATCCAAACAGTTCCATAGAGAAAAGGAAATCTTCAGTGACTTGAGTCACTCCTCAGACGTGTAGATTTCTTTCCCAAAGTCTCAACAACTCACTCAGGTTCCCGTCTCCTGAGGTCTTAGCCCCTCTTGTGTTGACGGAGGTTAGCTATGTGGTTCTTAGGCTGCGGTAGGGTAGCCGGGAGGGAGGTGGAGTAAGTCAGAGAGGAAGGCTTGACTAGCTCCGTCACTGTCTTCACTGACAACGGAGCGGAGCGGTCATTCTGATGTGCCTTGCAACGAACCAAGCCAACCTGAGAAGGTAAAAGAGAGGCCTAGAGGAGGTCATGACATATGAAGAGTTAGCAACGGAGTTGCCTTTTGTGTTTCAAAAACTTGTTCCTTCCAGGAGGCCAAGCGTGTTAGGCGAGATATGGAGAGCTTGCCTGAAGTCTGAATGCACCAGGTGATGTATTGTTGGTTGTCTGGAAGGCTTGGTGAGGGCTATTAGTCAGGCCTGTCGGCTGATAGAGTGTGGGGATAAGGAGGCTGCCCTCCCTGACAGTGACGTCGTCCGAGACCACTGCGTAGTCTGCAACGAGGGGGGCCGCCTGACAGGAAGGAGCTGCCCTCTATATAAAAATGCAGTGGCTAAAGGGCCCTTGGGCCCTCAGGTAAGTGTGAGTGCTGGGGGTGGAGCGCAGGGCAGGAGTGAAGAGGGTCTGGGAACGTTGGGTTAAGGGAGGGCGGGTGAGAAATGTGAGTGATGAGCTTTCAGCAACAAGTTTAGAGGGACGGAATCTGAGAAGGGGCAGGGAGGGGTCAGGGTGCTCTGTAAGTCGGGAGCGGAGAAAGTGGTGGGAGTCCAGACATAGCTTGATAGATTTGGAGATAAGCAGAGAGGCCCCTGCAAGAGCACATAGACAGGTCACCATGGATGCTGTGGTCTAGATTTTGGAGTGGTAAGCCCCAGGGGCAAAGGGCAGTCCCAGAAAGCGTCCCAAGACCCCAAGAGCATAACCCCAACGGCATAACCCCAACGGCATAACCTTGCTTTTTTTTTTTTTTTAAGTGTAAAGATGGAGAGGTCTGCCTAGACGAGGGCCAGGGCTGAAAGGAGAATGGTTCTTTTAAAGAACTGTTTGTCCCGTGAGAGGAGGAGGCTCATGGAGATCCAGAAGTAGCCTGGTGTAGAGGGTGTTCTAGAAATCAGTACCCAGCGATCCACGAGCGAAGGAAATTGGTCACCTCCAAAAAGGAAAGCAGAAAGTAGTTCAGATTCTCTTGAGGGTAGAGAAAAGGAGCAGAGATGGGTAAGGCGGTCTGGAGTGAGGCGTTTATGGGTTGGGGTTTGAGAGAATGCAAGATGGGTGACCTGGGGGGGGGAGTTAAGCTTTGGGATTGAGAGCGGCAACTCCTGCAACAGAGAAAACCAAGGAGGAGAGGGACATCTACACGCAGGTGGGAGGGGGAAAGGAGGAGGCAGGAGGAGAAGGTGAATCCCCAGGGAAGGACCGTCCAGGTCACTTGTTTGGACGGTTGAGTATCAGGGTCTGTCCAAGTGAAGGCAAGAAGACCTTGAGAATGAACGTCTAGGGGTATTGAGAAAAACCATCCTTAAGGTCGAGGACTGAAATGCGACTTGTGTTCCTAGGGATTGCGGGTAGGATGTGTAATGGTTGGGTGATGCAGAGTGAATACAGACAATGTCAATGTGATGGAGCAAAGGTCTTGGACCGGGTAGAAGGTTCTTCCAGGTTTTTAGACTGTCAACATGGACTTTGCAGGGTGAAGAGGAGGGGCGTGGGAACCGCTTGGATAAAAGAGATGGAAGGAGGAACCCAGGTCACCTGGTTTGGGGTCTCTGAGGCTGGTTAACAGTAGCCGGTTTAGGGACTGGAGATGTAGGCAGATGCCTCTCAAGGTGTGACAAAGAACAGTTTGGGGATTTTGTAGACAGGGAGAGTGTACGAATGGAGACCGGGGAAAGGAAGAGGAGGGATATAGGGCTGTCCTGGGAGCTGTTGGGAGGGTAGAAGGCAAAATTTACACCAATTTTGCAAAGGATATGTATCTCTTCTTAGTAAGGGGGGGTGGGGATATGAGGAGAAGGGAGGGAGAGGGGCAAGCCTTTGAAGGATCAAAGTAAGAAGCAAACTAAGGGTGGAGTTTGGAGGGATCTGGAGGGATCTGGAGGGCTAAGGGTGTGGGAGAGGGGTGAGTGTTCGGTGTGAGTTCAGGCAGGTCAGTCAATATCACCAGAGATCTGAGAAAGATCAGCTATAGGAGGAGATATAATCCAAATGGCCTACGCATGGCGTGGCAGATGCTCCTTCATTACCAGACAGTCGTCCTAGGCTCCTGCGGTCTCCATGGCTGAGGTGGTAAGTCGTGTGCTATCGTACAGGGCTGTGGCCCCTGCTGCCAGACCCAGACCTGAGGCAGTTTTCCTGAAGAGGAATTTGGGGAAATTGACCTTTAACTTTGAGTATGCTAATCAACCCGAAAATATTTACAGGTTGAGCAGAGCCCAGGCAGCAGGCAAGGTGTGTGTGTGTGTGTGTGTTTACCCAGTGGTTAGCATTACCACAATCCAGGTGGAATCATCCTCGTGCATTCTCTGTCTTCTTTGGAGACCACAAGGTTTATGTTCGGTTTGTCTCAGTAATTACTAAACATTTTAAACGCCATATTTAGCAGATCCTTGGAGAGTTTGAGGAGCATCTTGTTTTAGTGATCTTAGGTTTGACCTTGAAGACATACATAAATCAGGTGTGGTGGTCCAAGGAGGTGAGAGAAAGTGTGGACAAATGAAACTCAGTTGAAGGGAATTGCTATAAGCTCAGAGAGATGGAGAGGGAGAGAGAGCACATGCAGGGGCCCAGATGGGTTAGTACATAGAGAGGCTGAAGGAGGAGAGCTCTTCAGACACGCCAAAAGAGGACATCAGATCCCCATTACAAAGGGCTGTGAGCCACTGTGTGGTTGCTGGGAATTGAACTCAGGACCTCTGGAAGAACAGTCAGTGCTCTTAACTGCTGAGCAGTCTCTCCAGCCCTGGTGGCTTATACGTTTAATGTAAGCACTTTGGAGGCAGAGGTAGTTGGATTTCCCTAAGTACAGAGCCAGACTGGTCTACATAGTGAAATCATCTTTTAAAGTTGTATGTATCGAGCTAGAGAGATGGCTCAGTGGTCAAGAGCACTGACTGCTCTTCCAGAGGTCCTGAGTAGAGTTCCCAGCAACCATATGGTGGTCCACAACCATCTGTAATGGGATCCGATGTGCTCTTTTGGTCTGCATCTGAAGACAGCTACAGCGAGTATACTCTCGTATACATAATAATAAATATTATTTTAAAAAGTTGCGTGTATCACCGGGAACATGGGGAGATCCGAGGACAACCTGACTACTCTCAGGGGTCGGTGTTCCACTTCTACCGTGTGTATCTGGCACTGAACTTTGGTCATCAGGCTTGGTCACAAGGGCCTCCTTCACCTGGTGGGCCATCTCTGTAGCCCTCCACTTTATCTCTTGAGAGAGAGAGAGAGTCTTGCTGAAGGTGGAACTTGCTAATTAGGCTTGACTGGCAGGACAGTTAGCCCTAGAAATCCTCCAGTGAATCCTTGGGATTCAGGTACATACTGCCACACTCGTGTGTGTGTGTGTGTGTGTGTGTGTGTGTGTGTGTGTGTGTTTGGGGGCACACACACATGGGGTGTTCACAGTTCAACCTGGAGATGTCAGTACTCACCATTCTGCCTCTGAGGCAGGATCTCTCTGCTGCTTCATAAACCAGGTTAGTTGGCCCAGGAGGTTTTGGAAAGTCTACTTCCTGAAGGTGCACAGTGAGCTACCACGTCCGGTGTGATGGCAGAGATCTGAGCTCATGTCACTAGGCTTGTGGAGCAAAGGCCTTTACCCACTGCGAGCGTTTATTTGTGGTTGCCGGGATTGAATTTAGGTCATCGCGTTTGGGCTATACAGACGGAGCTGTCTCCTCAGTCTGCCCCTTCCTCTTTCCCTCCTCTCTGTATCCCACCCCCCTTTCTTTTGTTTTATTTTGCTTCTGCTGTTTATCTTAGACTGCCTTGGCCTCCCGAATGCTAGGATTACAGTTATGAGCCATCCTGTCTGCCAGAATTATTCATTTCCGTGTCTTAGAGGTTCTCAAATGTGCTGGCTAGTGTTCTCTCTCTCTCTCTCTCTCTCTCTCTCTCTCTCTCTCTCTTCCCTCCCCCCCCCTCTCTCTCTCTCTCAGACAGGGTTTCTCTGTATAGCCCTGGCTGTCCTGGAACTCACTCTGTAGACCAGGCTGGCCTCGAACTCATAAATCCGCCTGCCTCTGCCTCCCAGAGTGCTGGGATTACAGGCGTGCGCCACCACCGCCCAGCATCTGAGATTCTAAAAAGAAACAAAATCTTACCTATGGCTCTTCTCCCCTCCCCCTAACTTCTTCAAGTTTGGAGTGTTAGAACTCTAATGTTTATCATGCTCCAGCTGTCGCTGACTTGCTCCTTCTCAACAAGGTAGAGGACTGAGGACAGGACGGACAGGGTCGCCAGACAGGGTCGGTCATCCTTGGCTTTCGTTCCAAATCGGGTAATTTCCCTAATGTTTTTGCAAGAGCAGCCAGTAAAAACTCAAAGAACATTCTTAGAGGCAAAAACGAACGTCCTCTGAGTTATGAAACGTTTGGGAAAGTTGACAAAGAATATGCAAGATTCAGACCAAACTCTGCTAAACCATCTGAACGAGTGGAGAGATAAACCAACACCAGCTCGCTCAGAACTCAGTAATTAGAGTAGCGGCTCTGCATGACGTAACTCCAAAGGCGCTCCAATCCCACGTGGGAGGAGCAGCTGCTCCCGCCTCTTAAGTGGGACGCCACGCCCCACCCTCTCCGCGACCAGTCAAATACTGCCTTCTGGTTTCTTTCCCCCTTATCCGGCCCGCCCATCTTGACCCTCTGGCCCAATCACGGAGGCCCTGCCATCCCAAGTCTTCTCTAGCTTCCCAAGTCTACGCGGCGCAGCCCCAACAGGCAGGGGCGGGGCGGGGCTTGAGGTCCTGGGGGAGCACCATATATTACCGGGGGGAGCTGGACCAGACACTGAGCTGCCTGCAGCTGCTCGGGCGGGCATTCCCAGAAGCTGCCCCATGGAGCACTCCCCTGAAGAGGGCGCCGGCCCAGAGCCCTCAGGGCAGCCCCCTGCCGCGGAGTCCACGCGGGACGGGGGCTCCGGGGTCCCACCTGCCGGCCCAGGTGCTGCGAGCGAGGCCCTGGCGGTGCTGACTTCCTTCGGGCGCCGCTTGTTGGTGCTGGTGCCGGTGTACCTGGCAGGGGCAGCGGGTCTTAGCGTGGGTTTCGTGCTTTTCGGCCTCGCCCTTTACCTGGGCTGGCGCCGGGTCCGTGATGGGAAAGAACGGAGCCTGAGGGCAGCGAGGCAGCTGCTGGATGACGAGGAGCGGATCACGGCAGAAACGCTTTATATGAGCCACCGGGAGCTACCTGCCTGGGTGAGTTGCCACTTCAGCCCTTGGTGCAGTATAGCTCTTCCTAGCTGCTCAACTCGGGCTCTCCCACCCTACAAAGTCAGCTCCCCCACTTAGGACAGCGGGGAACCCCCCCCCCCAGACTTTGCATCGTCCGGTTAGCGCTTGTGTGCTGGGACGCACCACTCCTGGACGGCCACCCGCTCTCCCCGCCCACCCTTGCCGCAGAGCGGATCCTTCCACGGAATCGGGACTTCTTCCCCGGTCTCCTCGGACTACAGCAGTACATCTGAGCTGCCGCTCCCAGCCAAGCGTGTAGAATGCTCGCTCCTCCTGACTTCTGGTGCCACTCGCGCGTTGCCGCGCTGCCTCTGGGGATCCCTCCACTCCCCCCAACCCCCCACCCCCGTGATGGCTCAGAGGTTCCCTCGCCTTTGCTAGCGCTTTCAAGGCTTTTTATCTACTTGAGGGCATTGGGGTTTTCCGTTTCCTGCCTTGTCCCTAGGTACCCGCTGAGACCCAGCCCTACAAGCATTGTTCCGCTGAGTCCCAGCACCTGGAAATGACCTACTATGGTCGCCTTCCAGCCTCAAGCCGGCCGGGCTGCTGGGCTAAGGGAGGAGGTTCTGGGAAAAGGGTAGCGGCTGCGGTAGTTCCCGTGGCTCCCTTTTACTCGCACCCTGGGCGGCCCCACCCTTTTCCGGACTGTGGGCAGCCTTCGCTCGCTAGCTCAGCTGACCCAGGCCCTTATTACTACACCCTGTCTCCCGGGCTGATGCCTCTCTCCGACCTTGCTAAGCTGAGCCGGTTACCAGCCCCTTTGGGGTACCCTCCCTGTTCTTCTCACTTAGAGGTGCGGGTTAGGTAGAGAGAGGCAGACACCAGTCACACTTGCCATGCCCTGGAGAGAAGAAAAGGAAGAAATGGTTCTGTGTACCCTAAGTAGCAACTACTATTGCTACTCTTTATCACTGGAATTAACCTCCTCACCTCCCTGTAGAGCACAGGTGCCCTTTCCCACTCAGGAAGAGAGAGAGAGGAGGCAGGGAGAAAGGACTGAGGGAGAGAGACAGTGCGGAGGCTTGCGCAGGCACTAGCGCACCAGCACACCAGCGCACCAGGCCCAAGTCTCTTCCTGCCAGTCTCTAGGTTATCGGGGGTTTGGTTTCTTCTTCACCTTCTTATACTGGAGCCCACGCCCAGTCCCAGGGGAGCAGGGAAGGCTGGACAAAGGAACTAGGACTTCTTCGTCCCAGGATCCCCTAGAGCTCTGATTTGACTGGATCTCCTGCTGAAAGAATGTGCCCTTCTCTTCAAGACTCCTCCCCCTCCCCCTCCTTTGCCCCAGAAGCTGCCATTTCGGCTTCTCCGCGATCTGAAGCATCTCTATGTGGCCCCACATCCTACCCGCTCCCCTTATTAAAGAAGCCTCAGTGTCCCCAAATTCTAAGGAGACAATGCTCTCATCCCTGGGATTGTGTGCTTAAATCTGTATTAAAACCCTTTTTCTTACTGGGAGTGGTGGCATGCCTTTAATCTTAGCACTTGGGAGGCAGAAGCAGGTGGATTTTTATGAACTGGAGAACAGCCTAGTCTATATAGTGAGTTCCAGGTCAGTCAGGGCTACATAATGAAACCCTATCTACAAACAAAGGAAAAAAAAAACTTTTTTCCACTTTGTTTAACACATAGTCTCCTATAGCCCAGGCTGGCTTTGAACTCCCGGCCTTCCTGTCTTTACCTTCCAAGTGTTGGCAATACAGGTTTGTGTCCTCACGACCAGCTAAAACCTTCTCTTAATAAACTCAAACTTTGCTTAAAAAGGAGGGGAGGGGGAGTAGAGAGATGACTCAGTGGTTAAGAGCACTGACTACTCTTCCAGAGGTCCTGGGTTCGATTCCCAGCAACCACATGGTGGCTCACAGTGCCAGATCCAAGGGACCTGGCGCCTTTGCACAGACATACAAGCAGGCAAAACACCAATGCACATAAAATAAGTCATCAGAACAGAAAAGGTGGTGGGGAGAGGGAGAGAAGAAACCTCAGCACCCAAGCCCTGGGTATGAGGAGTTCCTGTTGGATGGGCACGTTATATCCCATGAGCCTCTCGGGAGGCACGGATGTCAAGTGTGCTCATCACCTCTCTGCCTTCTCCACGTCAGGTCAGCTTCCCGGATGTGGAAAAGGCTGAATGGCTGAACAAGGTGAGGACAGCCTCTGCTTTGATTTTTTTTCTTTCCTGGGTGGGGTTTATCCCTCTTTCGATGCCTTTCCACACCTCCGGTTTCAGCTAGAGCAGTCCCCAGAGCTGCCCTTAGGGTGAGTCTGAAGGACTGTATCTCAGTGCCGCTCCGGACACTGAGCCCAGGGCGGCCTCAACCGGTCCTCCCACTGCAGCCTCAGGCTCAGAAAACAGCTGTAGGCTGTCACGCCCAGATAGAACTCGCCTTTAGACCTGTGGCTCTCAACTTCCTGAACCCTTTACACAGTTCCTCATGCTGTGGTGACCCCAACCATAAAATTAACTTTTGTTGCTATTTCATAACTGTAATTTTGCTACTGTTATGGTTTCTGTGTTCCAGTGGTCTTAGATGACCCCTGTGAATGGGCCATCCGACCCCCCTGAGGGTCATGACCCACAGGTTGGGAACCACTGCTTTGGCAGGAGAGGGGCCTTTCCTCTGACGGTGTTCCTTCCTTTCCTCTTAGATTGTGGCTCAGGTATGGCCCTTTCTAGGCCAGTATATGGAGAAGCTCTTGGCTGAAACGGTGGCCCCAGCTGTCCGGGGAGCTAACCCCCATCTGCAGACATTCACGTTCACCCGTGTGGAGCTGGGTGAAAAGGTACTTGTGGGAGGAGGTGGATAGGACAGGTGGTGGGGCACCCTGAGGGCTGAGGCACACCTTCTCCCCTCCCCGGTTTCCTGAGATCACCTCTCTCTCTAGCCAGTACGAATCATTGGCGTCAAGGTTCACCCTAGTCAGAGAAAAGATCAGATTTTACTGGACTTGAATGTCAGGTAATTTCCTGCCTCCCCATTTCCCTGCTGGTGGGGCCTGGTCACCCCTGACTACTCAGCCCCCTCTCCACTCCAGAAGCCTAGTGCTCACTCTTTTATGCTCTCCTCACTACCCCCCAGCTACGTAGGTGATGTGCAGATTGATGTGGAGGTGAAGAAATACTTCTGCAAAGCCGGAGTCAAGGGCATGCAGGTGGGGCTGACATCAGGGTCTTTGCCCTAAGTGTCTCACACTCTGGGGAGCGGGGGCACCTCAGAACAACTGAGGCCTGGGAAGTGTGGGGGGACCCTGGGTGTCGATCTTCTCTTCTCCCTCCAGCTCCATGGCGTCCTGCGGGTGATTCTTGAGCCGCTCACAGGGGACCTTCCTATCGTGGGGGCTGTGTCCATGTTCTTTATCAAACGCCCGGTAAGGAGAGCATTGTTGGGGGATGGGAGCTGCAGGACTGTGGGGTTTGGGAAGAGAGGTGGTACTGACAGGAAGCTATGGACATGGAGGAGACTGATCAGAGGATGAGCGGGCCCATGCTCCTAGGATCTGTCCTGACTCGTCCGCCCTTCTCTTCCAGACACTTGACATCAACTGGACAGGGATGACCAACCTACTGGATATCCCAGGACTTAGGTATTGGGGACCCTCCCAAGTACCCCAGGCCTGGGCTGAGGGGTCCGAGACACAAAGCAGGACCCTCGAGCCCGAGCCTCCGAGTCCTCGCTGTGCTTGGGGAGATCGAACAGAAACTCCAGGAAAGTTTCAGACCGGGGTTTTGTTCTTCCGTGGGAGGAGGAACTTGCACTCCACTTCGGTAGGGAATGGAGACTCCTCGAGCAGGGGCAGAAAGAACCAGAAAGGTTGAGGTGCTGCCAAGGCTGATGGGCACAGCAAGGTTGCCCTCTGACCTCCACACATACCCTACAGCATGCACGCACGCGGGCGCGCACACGTGCACACCCAGATAAAACAAATGTAAAAGAAAGAAAGGGGCCGGACTCCCCAAACTAGGTGCTGGTGATGCACATCTGTAATCCTGGGACCCGGGAGGCTGGAGTTCAATGCCATCGTGGGCTACCTGACAAATTCCAGCTCAGCCAGAGATATGCAGTGAGATTTAAAGGTTTAAGTCTTTCTATGCAGGAAGAAACGCAGTTGGGGTGTAGGGGGAAAACCTAAGACGCCGAACCATCCCCCCACCTCCCATTTAGCTCGCTCTCGGACACCATGATCATGGACTCGATCGCTGCCTTCCTTGTGCTGCCTAACCGACTGTTGGTGCCCCTTGTGCCCGACCTTCAAGATGTGGCCCAGCTGCGGTCCCCACTACCCAGGGTATGACATCTCCCAGAAGACTGAGCTTTCTCTCAAGGGCCCATGCTGGGGTCTTGGTTTTCTCACCGGTAGATTCCTGACCTCAGGGCATTATCCGGGTTCACCTGCTGGCCGCCCGAGGTCTGAGCTCCAAGGACAAGTACGTGAAAGGCCTGATTGAGGGCAAATCGGATCCCTACGCGATCGTCCGCGTGGGCACCCAGACATTCTGCAGCCGTGTCATAGATGAGGAGCTCAACCCTCACTGGGGAGAGACATATGAGGTAGGAGGCCAAGGAGTGTGCGTGTGCGTGTGCACATGTATGTGCGTGTGTGTGTGTGTGTGTGTGTGTGTGTGTGTGTGTGCAATATGAGGCCCTGAGAGGCAGTGGGAGAGCTGCTGATTGGATGGCCCTCACAGCTACAGCTCATAAGACCACAGTCTTTTGTGCTCTCCAGGTGATGGTCCATGAGGTTCCGGGACAGGAGATTGAGGTGGAGGTATTTGACAAAGACCCAGATAAAGATGATTTTCTGGGAAGGTGAGACTTCCCATTTCAGATTCTAAAGTCTCAGTGCTACCAAGATTCCGGAGGTAGCAGGGCATGTCCACACAACACACACTCTCCCTCTGCCCCTCCCTCCCTCCCTCCCTCCCTCCCTCCATGTAACCATTAAGCATATACTGCTCTTGCGGAGGACCAGAGTTCGATCCCTAGCACCCAGAGAGGCTTACAACCTCCCGTGTCTCCAGCTTCCGTCCCTCTGGCCTTCTTAGGCACCCGATCTCATGTGCACATACCCACATACAGAATTTTTAAAAATAATGAGGGGCTGGAGAGACGGCTGGGCGGTTAAGAGCACTGACTGCTCTTCCGAAGGTCCTGAGTTCAAATCCCAGCAACCACATGGCGGCTCACAACCATCTGTACAGCTATCGTGTACTCATATACATAAAATAAACAAATCTTTTAAAAAATAATGAAATAAAAAGGATTCTCCGATTACCCCTGGATGGCTCGTGGAGAGAAACCTGCTGACTTGCTGCTAATTACATCACTCTCCTCCTCTCCTCTCCACCCCACCCCTTTCTCCAGAATGAAGCTGGATGTAGGGAAGGTATTACAGGCTGGAGTCCTGGATAACGTGAGTGGGGAGAAGAGGAAGGCGGGAGTGGCCTCGCCCTCTGGGGAGCGACAGCTGCTGCCCCCTCTCGGTGGTCTCTGACCTCTGCTTTCTGCTTGTCCCTTCCCCTTGACTTCCTTCAGTGGTACCCTCTACAAGGCGGGCAAGGCCAGGTGCACTTGAGGCTAGAATGGCTGTCACTTCTGCCGGATGCAGAAAAGCTGGATCAAGTAAGCTGCACAGGACACAGGAGGATGGGGGCGTGGCCGGGGAGGGGGAGGGGCGTGGCCGGGGAGGGGGAGGTCTGACCACTGCTCCCTCTGCCCAGGTTCTCCAGTGGAATCGGGGCATCACTTCTCGGCCAGAGCCGCCATCCGCTGCCATCCTCGTCGTGTACTTGGATCGTGCCCAGGATCTTCCCGTGAGTTTGGCTCTTGGCATAGGTGGATCAGAGCCTTGGGGGAAAGGACGGCCACTCCGCCTTTGCAGGATGCAGAAGCCCCTGCCTGCAGCAGTTCTGAGGAGGGGGAGGGGTCAGGTCCACCTTGAGGAAGAATCTGCTGGCCCCACCCTACATCATCAGACCCCAGACACCCAACACTCGAAGGGTGCCATCTAAATTCTGCCCCCCCTCAACACAGCTGAAGAAAGGCAACAAGGAACCCAACCCCATGGTGCAACTGTCAGTTCAGGATGTGACCCGGGAGAGCAAGGTAGGGGTGAGCACAGCGGTGGTTCGGGATAAGGGGGAGCAGGCCTCGCTCGCCTTAGGATGCTTGCTCGTTCAGAGTGTCAACCCACGTGGGAATGGTGCTGGGTACGTGTCCTGTGCTGTCACCCTCAGGCCACCTACAACACCAACAGCCCAGTGTGGGAAGAGGCTTTCCGGTTTTTCCTGCAAGACCCTCGAAGCCAGGAGCTTGATGTGCAGGTGAGAGCTGCCTTCTCCCCTCTGTCATCACGTCTACCTTGTCCCATCTTCCCGGGTTTTATTGGTACGTGCTTTCTTAGGTCTGTTTTTATGTGTGTGTGTGTGTGTGTGTGTGTGTGTGTGTGTGAGAAAGGGAGACAGAGGCACACACAGACACACACACACACAGACACACACACACACAAACACACACACACACACACACACACACACACACAGACACCTCCCAAATACTGGGATTAAAATTAAAGGTGTGAGCTACCACATCTAGCTTTTGGTTTGTCAGTGTAACTTTTTTTTTTAATTTATTTATTTTTTATTTTGCCGGGCAGTAGTGGTGCATGCCTTTAATCACAGCACTTGGGAGGCAGAGGCAGATGGATTTCTGAGTTCAAGGCCAACCTGGTCTACAGAGTGAGTTCCAGGACAGCCAGGGCTACACAGAGAAACTCTGTCTCGAAAAACAAACAAACATACAAAGATTTATTTATGTATGTAAGTACACTGTTGCTGTCTTCAGACACATCAGAAGAGGGCATCAGATCCCATTATAGATGGTTGTGAGCCACCATGTGGTTGCTGGGAATTGAACTCAGAACCCCTGGAAGAACAGTACAGTCCTCTTAACTGCTGAGCCATCTCTCCAGCCCCCAGTGTAACTTTTTTATTATTATTATTTTACTTATTTACTTTGCATCCCGCTCACTGCCCCCCCCCACTTACCCCCTCCCACAATCCTTCCCCAGCCTTGTGTTTCTGATAGGGTCTCACTGTACAGACCTGGCTGGCCTCAAACTCACAGAAATCCGCCTGCCTCTGCCTCCCAAGTGCTGGGATTACAGGCGTGCACCACCACCGCCCGGCTGCAGAATTCATTTTTATAATTGGTAACTCGGTACTCAAAATGAGCAATTTTTATGGTGGGCAGATTGCGCCCCAATAAAATGAACATTTAGCCTTAAAGGTCATAGAACAATCATGAAACACTGTATCATAGCTACCTAGCTTATGGTCAGGTTCATAGAGGTAACATGTAGGTGTTGATTGTACAGCCTCTGAAGGTCCTCTTAGACGCGGGGGCAGGAGTAAGTAGGGTTTGGAGACTGGGGCGGGGCAGCAAAGCACTGGCTCAGTTGGTAGATATACAGCCTGGTGACCGGAGTTCGATCCCCAGAAGATACATAAAGGCGGAAAGAGAGAACCAACCTCACAAAATTGTCCTCTGACCTCCACACATGCGCTTGGGACACATTCCGTGCATGCTACACACTCACACGCAATGAACAATTTATTTTTTCAAACATCCCGAACAAGGATCTCAGCCTAAAGGATAGTAAGTAGAGTTGAAGAAATGGGCAGGGGAGAGAATGAAACCGTTCTCGGGGAACAGAACGGGGAACAGGTAGAAGATGGTTTGTACCTGTCGGGAGGGCGTACAGAGCTGGAGTCGTGTTCTAGTTTCCTCCTTCTCTAACGTCACCTCCATCCCCGGCGTGCCGTGCCTCCAGGTGAAGGACGACTCCAGGGCCCTGACTCTGGGGGCCCTGACTCTCCCTCTTGCGCGCCTGTTGACTGCCTCTGAACTCACCCTGGACCAGTGGTTCCAGCTCAGCAGCTCAGGCCCAAACTCCAGGCTCTACATGAAACTGGTCATGCGGGTATGGCAATGGAGGAAGCGCTGGGGGCTGGGAGGCCTGTGGGTCCCTTGGTATTCAGAGTGTGGAAGAGGAGCTACCATATGCAGGCACATCAAAAAGTACTGCGCTGACTGCTGGCTCCGGGAAGGAAAGAGCTGAGCCCCTGCTCCGCCCTCAGCCTGCGCCTGCGCAGGAGCTCATCTGCCGCCTGCCCTGCGCTGTGCAATCACGCTGTCTTTCTTATCCTGCAGATCTTATACTTAGATCACTCGGAAATCCGCTTCCCCACTGTGCCTGGTGCCCAGGACTGGGACAGTGAGAGCCCAGAGCCAGGCAGCAGTGTGGATGCCCCACCTCAACCCTATCACACAACTCCCAACAGCCACTTTGGGACTGAGGTAAACGGATACCTGGAAACTAGAAGGCTGTCTGCCCATGTTGTGTACCAAGCCTGCTTTAGGGGTTGCTTCTGGGAGTTCCTGCTCCCTTTGGTCAGCACCCGTTCCTTCTATAGAATGTTCTTCGGATCCATGTATTAGAAGCTCAGGACCTAATTGCCAAAGACCGTTTCTTGGGGGGACTGGTGAAGGGCAAATCAGACCCCTACGTCAAACTGAAGGTGGCAGGAAGAAGCTTCCGGACCCATGTTGTTCGGGAAGATCTCAATCCCCGCTGGAATGAGGTTTTTGAGGTCAGAAGTGAGTGGCTGGGACTCCTCTATCAGCCCCAACAGTGATGGCTATTCTGTGGTCAGCTGATGGGGGGTGTGGTCAGTGGATGGGGTGGGGATCAGCCGATGGAGGCGTGGTCAGTGATGGGGTGGGTAGTCATTTGGAGAGGAAAAGGAGGGACTTCCCTTTTCTCCCACTAGGTGATTGTCACATCAATCCCTGGCCAAGAGCTTGAGATTGAGGTCTTTGATAAGGACTTGGACAAGGATGACTTTTTGGGCAGGTAAGAGGACAGGAAGCAGTTCAGGCGGGAGGATAGGCCGGGCCCCACAGGCCATGGTATCAACTGTCCGCCTCGTCTTATTCTCCACCGCAGGTATAAAGTGAGTCTCACCACGGTGCTCAACAGTGGCTTTCTTGATGAGGTGAGCATGCGTGAGCTAGTGTCCCCTGACCTTGACCCAAGCCTCATTTTCATCTTTAACCTTTCCTGCCTGTCCACAGTGGCTGACGCTGGAGGATGTCCCATCTGGGCGCCTGCACTTGCGCCTGGAGCGTCTGACCCCTAGACCCACTGCTGCCGAGTTAGAGGAGGTGAGAGAGGAGCAGCTGGAGGATGGGGCAGGGTGCACCCTCTGTGGGCGTCCAAAGTGCGTCTCAGGTCCTGGGGTGTCGGTCCCGCCCACAGCCCACTGTGTGTCCCAGGTGCTGCAGGTGAACAGCCTGATCCAGACTCAGAAGAGCTCAGAGCTGGCAGCAGCCCTGCTGTCCGTCTACCTGGAGCGAGGAGAAGACCTGCCGGTAAGAGCAGCAGCTCTACATGCATTGTAGGTTCCTGGCCAGGGTGGTGCTGGCGTGAGATTCTCCGAAGCAGTGAGGGTGGGGGCTGTCACGTGAAAAGGGAGATGTGGCTCTGATGTGTAAGGGCGGGGCTAGGTCTACAATCATGAGCAACTCCTATTCTCCTTCCAGCTCCGCAAAGGCACCAAGCCTCCCAGTCCTTATGCTACTCTCTCCGTGGGAGATACTTCCCATAAAACCAAGGTGGGAAATGCTCACTGCTAAAGTTGGGAGGGAGGAGACTGCAAGAACAGTACCCGCCACTCATCATGGTGACCCGCCCCTCCGTCCCCAACAGACTGTCTCCCAAACTTCAGCTCCTGTCTGGGAGGAGAGCGCCTCCTTTCTCATCAGGAAGCCACACGCTGAGAGCCTGGAGCTGCAGGTACTGTGAACTCCCGACTAGGCACAGGGTGACTAGAAAGGAAAGCTCCTGATGACCAACACTGGTAATTGCAGCTCGTGGGAATCTGAGGCAGGAGGATTGCCCTGAGTTCAAGGCCAATCTGGGCTAGTTAAGACCCTGTTTCAAAAAAGAACACCAACACAAACAAAAGGGAAGTGTCTTAGTCAGGGTTTTACTGCTGTGAACAGACACCATGACCAAGGCAAGTCTTATAAGGACAACATTTAATTGGGGCTGGCTTACAGGTTCAGAGGTTCAGTTCATTACCATCATGGTGGGAATGTGGCAGCATCCAGGCAGGCATGGTGCAGGAGGAGCTGAGAGTTCTGCATCTTCAACTGAAGGCGCTAGCTGAATACTGGCTCCAGGCAGCTAAGATTAGGGCACTAAAGCCCACACCTACTCCAACTAGGCCACACCTTCTAATAGTGCCACTCCCTGGGTTTAACATATACAAACCACCACAGGAAGGAAAGCTTGAGGTCCTCAGCTTTAGTCACAGTGTCAGGGCTGGAGAGATGGGTCAGCCAGTAAGAGCACTGACTGTTCTTCCAGAGGTCCTGAGTTTAAATCCCAGCAACCACATGGTGGCTCACACCCATCCCTATTGAGATCTGACGCCCTCTTCTGGTGTGTCTGAAGACAGCCACAATCCCTTCGAGGCCAGCCTGGTCTACAGAGTGAGTTCCAGGATAGCCAGGGCTATACAGAGAAACCCTGACTCAAAGAAACAAAAACAAAAGTCACAGTGTGGAGGACACTTCTTGAATAGGTGAGGGTAAAGGCAGAAGGGAGGATCAGGGAGGCGGGGCGGTGAGAGAAGCATCCTTGGAAGGCTTTGGAAGTAAGTGCAGAGAGGCCCTAAACAACAAGACTAGAAAAGCCAGCAGTGGATAGGATCAGGGGCCTCATACGGTCGGTCTTTGAATGCATACTCACACACACACACAGGCTTTCTCTGTGTAACAGGCCCTGGTTGTCCTGGACTTGCTTTGTAGACCAGTCTGGCCCAGAACTCACAGAGATCCTTCTGAGTGCTGGGATTAAAGCACCAGGTGCAAACCCCACAGTTTTAAATAAAGCAGCAATGCCTGAAAGCAGGGTGAGGAAAAAATAAAGATAAATTATAGAGGCTCATAATAGGGACTTCTCAGTATCATGCTAATATTTTGGGTTTGGGATGGGATGTAGCTCTGGATAGAATCTTTGCTGAGCATGATCAAGACCCTAAATTCAATCCCCAGAAAAAGAATTTTGGCCAGGTATGTATAGGAATTACAGGTGTATGCTTGTGCTTTTGGGGAGATGGAAGCAGGAAGTTCTAGGTAATAGCTTCAAGGCCAGCCTAGCTCTGGGAGACCTTGTCTCAAAAGAAAGGAATTTGTATTTTATGCTAAGTGTGAGTGATGGTTTCAACTAAGAGAATCGTGGCAGTAGAGGCAGGCAGACCACTTAGGAGACAAGCTGGTCAGGGTGTGGTGGCACAAGCTTGTAGTCCTATCATAATGCTGGTCCTAAGACTGAGCTCATCCAGGGATACATAACGAGACCCCATCTCAAGCAGATGAGGAGGGAGGCCTCAGAGTAATTAAAGACATTATTACCCAGGCCTGCTAGGATTTTCTGGTAGTTTGTGTGCGCACACATGTACGTGTGTATGGGAATGCATGTGGAGGGCAGACAACCTTGGATGTCATTACTTGACTGCTGCCTTAGATTAGACGGGGTCTCTGTTGTTTTTGCTCTAGGACGACTGAAGCCGGCCGGTCAGGCTCCCAGGCTCCATCTCCCTCTAGTGTAGGCACTTGTGTTGGTTTGTGGGGCATGAACTCAGGTCTGTCCCCATGCTCCTGCTGCAAATGCTCTTGCCCGCTGGGTCATCTCCTAAAAAACATTTCTCATGTAACCTGGCTGGCCTAGAGCTCAGAGAGAGCCATCCTCCTGCCTGTCTCCCAGGTGCTGGAATCAAAGGTGTGTGCTACCAAGCTGGGCTCTGTTTTGTTGTTTTCCCTGTTAGAAATTAGTGCATCTAAACAACAACAACAAAAAACCTTCTGGGCATTTTTGTTGTTGATGGCTTTTTGAGGCAGCATCTTACACCGTGCCCTAGACTGGCCTCCTGAATGCTGGAATGTCAGGCAAGCTTCACCCACATTGCTGTTCTTGTTTGAGAGAAGAAGGGAACAGAGAACAGTCTCTGAGTTTGAAGTTTCTGGTGTTAACTGCTTTCCCCCTTGTGGAAGCACCCAGGCAAGAGTTCACACCTAACAACTCAGATAATGGAAGAATCCTTCAGGGGACCTGCATTGAGGCAGAAAACTGTGAGAGAGAAGGTTGCAGGAAACGAGATAAGTTTCAAAAGTGAAAGAGGGAAAAATTAGACTATTAGAAATTATTGGGCTGGGTGTGTGGTGGCGCGTACCATGAATCTCAGTTCTCGGGAGGCGGGTGGATCTCTGTGGGTTCAAGAAGTCCAGGACAGACAGGGTTACACAGAGAAACCCTGTCTCAACCGCCCCCCCCAAAAAAAAGTTTAAAAAGTTAGGAAATGCCGGGAGGTGGTGGCACACACCTTTAATCCCAGCAATTGGGAGGCAGAGGCAGGCGTATTTCTGAGTTCGAGGCCAGCCTGGTCTACAGAGTGAGTTCCAGGACAGCCAGGGCTACACAGAGAAACCCTGTCTTGAAAAACAAAAAAAAAAGTTAGGAAATACAAAATAGAGATGTAGGCATGCTTAACTATATTTTAAGATTTTTTTCTTCTCGCTCCGGCCCTTAAGATTTTTTTATTTTTTATTTTTCTTTTGAGACAGGGTTTCTCTGTGTAGTCCTGGCTATCCTGGAACTTACGCTGTAGACCAGGCTGGCCTCGAACTCAGAAATCCACCTGCCTCTGCCTCCCACGCGCTGGGATTACAGACGTGCACCACCACGCCTGGCTCGGCCCTTAAGATTTTAATTATGCACATGAGTGTTTTGTCTACGTGTATGTCTGTGTACCGTGTGCACACCTGGTATAGGGAAGCCAGGAGAGGACGGAGAAATGAGCATGACGGACAGGCAGGAAACTGTCTGAGCCGGGGAGTCCTGCAGCTGAGGGCGGCCCTCCTGTCTCTGCCTCTGCAGTTCCGCACCAGCACACCCCGTCTGATGGGGCGCTGAGGCCTTGACCCAGAGCTACAAGCATGCTACCAAATGAGCTGCACCCCCAGCCTTATGCTATTATTTAATTTTTCTTTTTGAGACTGTGTAGCCCTGGCTGTCCTGGAACTTGCTATGTAGACCAGGCTATCCTCAAACTCAAGAGATCCACCTCCCTCTCCCAAGTGCCGGGGTGTGTGACACCACTGCCCGGCCATGGCTGGCAATTTACCTTTAGTTTCTGCCATTCTTGTTTCTATTCTGCTGGTACTACTGGTAAGTCTGCCAAAGCTTAGAGTAGAGGCTATTTTGAGAGAGGAAAAAGGTGGGCAGGAGGCTCGATGTAATCCTAGCACTGGAGTGGCTGAGGTGGGAACTTTCACCAAAACCACCCGAGTCTTTGGATCCTAAATGCCACGCTTCAAGACCTTATCATTGCATTCGCCCCACAGGTTCGGGGTGAAGGGACCGGTACCCTGGGCTCTGTATCCCTGCCTCTCTCTGAGCTCCTCCAGGCCGACCAGCTCTGCCTGGACCACTGGTTTGCACTCAGCGGTCAGGGCCAGGTGCTAATGAGAGCGCAGCTTGGGGTGAGTACCAGGGCAGGGGCAGCGCTGGGGACTGAGAATGCCGCTGCCCAGCTCACACCTCGCCTGCCCCCAGATCCTGGTATCCCAGCACTCAGGAGTGGAAGCCCACAGCCACAGCCACAGCTCCTCCTCGCTCAATGAAGAGCCTGAGGTCTTAGGGGGGTCCAATCACACCGCCTCCCCGGTCCTAGAGGTCAGGCATCGCCTAACACATGGTGACAGGTAAGGGGCCGGGCCACCACAGAGAGTGGTATGCAGGCAGGAGCGTGAAGATGAACGATGGGGTTCCTAGATGCTGCTGTCTCCCCCTTCCCACAGTCCCGCCGAGGCTCCTGTTGGGCCCCTGGGCCAGGTGAAGCTGACAGTGTGGTACCACAGTGACGAGCAGAAGCTGATCAGCATTATCCACGGCTGCCGGTGAGACCCCGCCCACCCGTCCTCCATGCTTGGCTCCCTCCGCCCTTTGTCTTGAATGCGCCAGTGCCCACGTCCTCCTGTTGCAGGGCCCTTCGGCAAAATGGACGTGATCTCCCAGACCCCTATGTGTCAGTGTTGCTGCTCCCAGACAAGAACCGAAGCACCAAGAGGAAGACCCCACAGAAGAAGAGGACCCTCAATCCCGAGTTCAATGAGCGGTTAGTAAACCGGCGTGGGGGAGGGCAGGGTGGGGGAGGCTTCGGGTAGGCCCTGGCTCTAAGATCTAGTGCCTTCTCCAGGTTTGAGTGGGATCTGCCCCTGGATGGGACTCTCAGGCGGAAGCTCGATGTCTCTGTGAAGTCAAACTCCTCCTTCATGTCAAGAGAGCGCGAGCTTCTGGGGAAGGTGAGGCAAGGACTAAAGCTGCTGGTGCCACCTGGTTTACCTGTGGAGTGACCGAACCCTCACACAGTGGTCTGCCTGGGGCGCGACCGTATCCTCTTCACACAGTGGTTTTACCTGAGGAGTGATCGTACCCTCATACAGTGGTCAACCATGATAAAGTATGTTGAAAAGGCAGGATCTTTGAAAATACTAAAATGGAATTTTGCCCCTGTCATCCTCCAACCTAGGTGC
Source organism: Apodemus agrarius (assembly GCA_964023405.1). Classification (NCBI taxonomy): domain Eukaryota; kingdom Metazoa; phylum Chordata; class Mammalia; order Rodentia; family Muridae; genus Apodemus; species Apodemus agrarius. The sequence continues at coordinate 1,988,495 of OZ030026.1, forward strand.
AGCTGGATCTGGCAGAGATAGACCTTTCCCAGGGCGCAGCCCAGTGGTGAGTATCTTCATCGGAGTGGGTGGGACTGGCTATGCACACTGGAGAAATCCCACTCACAGTAATGAAAGTAAGAACCATGGGTTCCCTTAAGCACCTTGGCATGTCTTTCACGTAGGAGAGAACACAGCTGGGCATGGTGGCCTATGGCTGTAGTTTGAGTCTGCGGGACGCCTGGAGAGCTGAGAGTTCAAGATTGGCCTGGGCTCTGCAGCAAGCTCTCAGCCAGCCTGAGAGGCAGACAGAATCTCAGAAAACAAAACCGATGTAAGTGCTTCATTCCGCCTGAACTCTGTGTCCTTGCTTCCCTAGGTATGACCTGGTGGATGACAGAGATAAGGGCTCCTAGGAGCTGAGCAGTGAAGGCCTGGCTCCAGCTTCTCACCTCGCCTCTTGCCCCAGTGTGATGAGCCTCCTCAGCGCGGGCCCGGGGCTGAGCCTGGGCCCTTTTGCCTTCTAGACCCTAAAAGGGTCTGCCTGACCAAAGAGGATCACGTTTCCCCTTACTGCACGGCCTTTATCCCGCGGGCTCCCAGGGCAGGGACCTGAGCTGGCTGTTTCCTGTTCTGCCTGCGCCGCCTCCTCCTCCCCACTCCTCAGGGCCTCACGCACCCGTGCCTGGCCACTGGCAGCACTAGCAGTGGCATTCGATCATGCCAAATACAGCTTTTGGAAAGTTGGTTTTTTGTTTTGTTTTGTTTTGTTTTTTACACAATAAAAAATATACAGAAAAATGTGCTTCATGAACTTGTCGTCCCCGCACGGGGGCCATGCTAACTCTGCCTTGCTCTGAGTCTGTGTGTCACTGAATGGAGCATATAAGGTCTTGTGTGATCGCATGGTCATCTTCCCGGCCATCAGGGAGAACAAACATAGGGGTGTGAAGATAGATGACAGGTAGCCCCTCAGACAGAGGCTTTTGGACTGCGGTACAAAATGAGCAGCAATTGGGGCACCCCCCCATGTTTGGATTCACCCTCTCCCCGTCCCCCCACCTCACTCAATCCACTTGGAAATATATGCACTATGGTGGCTGTGTCAACTGGGAACGCCTAGATTCTGTAGAAGCCTCCAAATTGTTAGAAATTGGTCTTTCAGGGGTCCTGAGTTCAATTCCCAGCAACCACATGGTGGCTCACAACCATCTGTAATGGGATCCGATGCCCTCTTCTGGTGTGTCTGAATATAGCTACAGTGTACTCATACATAAATAAATCTTTTTAAAAAGAAAAATTGGTCTTGACGCCCCAAACATGGTAATATGCAAATGGACAGAAAGGACTCCAGACAGCAGGGCTGGGTTTCTGACCAGGTGCCTAGGTTATAAACTCACTGTCTAGAGTTAATCTCACCACCACCACCTGAGCCAGAACACTGCATCTATTAAACATTAGATTCAAACCAGCTGTGGCCCTCTCCCTTGAAGGCTGTCCTCCAACCTATCCATCAATGTTTTCTCCAACTCAAAAGCCTTCATTCAGTTTAAGATCAATTTACTCAAGGGTGAGAACCTATGAGATTGTAGTCGCCCCTGAGCATGGGAAAGGCTCGTCTGTGGAGTAGTTGATGTCGGGACACTGGTCTCCAGACACAGTGAGGAAGCCTTACTCATGCCGCTTGCCTACTGACCACTCCTATCCGCCATCCGTAAACCGGGGAAGGCCCACCACAGCACAGGCTCTTACTGTCGCGGACAGCAGACTCATCCAAAATGGCCTCGGGGCCATCTGAGAGCTGACAGTATTTCACACCCATCTGGATCTACTCACCTTACAGGAGAATCTTTTCACTCATGTGACAGGGTTTCATGTAGCATAGGCTGACCTTTAGCAGATCCATAGGTAGTGCAGGCTGGCCCCCTTTATTTCCATGTGTAGCTGAGGATGACCTTGAACTTCATATCTTCCTTCCAAGTGCTGGGATCACCAGTTTGTAGCACTTCAACTGGCAATGTTCTGTCTTCAGATTTAGAGTCACACACTGTAGCCTGGGCTAGCCTCAAGTTCGAGGCAATCCTGCTGCAGCCTCCTTTTGGAGAGTTGGAATTACAAGCAAGAGCCACCATGCCCAGCTGAAAAAAATAAAAAGGAAAGAAGGAAGGGAAGGGAGGAGGAGAAGAATAAGGAAGAGAGACAGAGACATACAGAGAGAGACAGAGGAAGAGTCTGAATACTACACTGTGTGAACATAGCTGGTACGTTTTTTGTTGTTGTTGTTGTTTTGTTTTGTTTGTTTTTTTGAGACAGGGTTTCTCTGTGTAGCTCTGTCTGTCCTGGAACTCACTCTGTAGACCAGGCTGGCCTCGAACTCAGAAATCCGCCTGCCTCTGCCTCCCAAGTGCTGGAATTACAGGCGTGCGCCACCACCGCCCGGCTGCTGGTACGTTTTTAAGGCACCCATATGCACTCCGCTACATCCATCAAAAGGTCCAGACCCCTCACACCAGAATTCTTTAAATGTTTTTTAGGCAGGCTCTTGCTGTGTAATTAGTCCGTGGCCTGGAGCGTGTGGCAAGCCCCCTTAGTGCTGGGATTACACGTGTGTCCCACCACCTTCAATTTCATTCCAGCTTCTCCGAGGGGGAGGAACACTGAAGACAGAGTGGAGACACTTGAAACTTTAAAGTCTCTTCTATAATTATGAGACGCAGGGCATACACAGCCTGAGGCTTGCTATTTTAGCGGGCTTGAGAAGATATAGCTGGGAGTTTTGCTTTTGTCACGTATGATTTCAAAAGACACTCTTGGCCTACTTGACCACTTTAAGCAATTATGTTCCCAGAAAACCAGCAGGCGTGGCACAGCTGCTGCTCTGGAAAGACTCTTCCTCTGGCCCAAGCTTTCCAAGTCAGGCTATGGAAGGGAGGGGCACTGGCTTGCCGGCTGTGAGACGCGGCAGGACTCAGCCATCCTAAACAGATATGGGGATGGGACTGTTAACACGAGGGGCTGGGGAGTTGGCTCAGCGGTGAAAAGCACTTGTTGCCTTAGCATCGGACGGGTTGAGACTCAGCACCCACAGGTGTCTGAAGACAGCTCACAACTGTCTGTAGCCTCAGTTCCAGGACACCCAGCAGGCATGCGTGTTATGTGTACACACAGGTGCAGCAAACCATTCATGCACATAAAGTAAAACAATTCTAAAAAAAAAAAAATCACTGTTTTTGTTTTAAAAAGAATATGGAGGAATCATCTGTCATGGAATTAAATATACTTGTTATTTAGCAAAACTTTTGGGGTTTGGAATGCTTTGTTTTCTGTACCCAGGGGCTTCTGCATGGTAGCTAGCCAAGTGCTCTATCACTTAGTTATATCCCTAGTTCTCCTAATTTTGAGAAGGGGGGTCTCACCAAGTTTCCTAGGCTGGATTTGAACTCACCCTGTAGCCCAGACTGGCCTTGTACTTGTGATCCTACCTTAGCCTCCCAAGTAGCTGGGACTACTGGCCTATGCCATTGGGCCTGACTTGTGGTTTAATGGTTTTTGTTTTGTTTTGTTTTGTTGTTTTATTTTTTGTTTGTTTGTTTTTGTTTTTTCGAGACAGGGTTTCTCTGTATAGCTCTGGCTGTCCTGAAACTCACTCTATAGACCAGGCTGGCCTCGAACTCAGAAATTCGCCTGCCTCTGCCTCCCAAGTGCTGGAATTACAGGCGTGCCCCACCACGCCCGGCTTGGTTTAATGTTTTAACTTATGTGTCTTTGGTATGTGTATGCATTCATGTGTGGGTAGGTACATATGGTTGCAGGTGTGCCTTGCATATGTGTGTGTGTGTGGAGGCCAAAGGCCAACCTCAAGTATTGTTCCTCAGGAACTGTCTACCCACCCTTACTTTTTGTTACAATTATTTAGAGAGAGAGAGAGAGAGAGAGAGAGAGAGAGAGAGAGAGAGAGTGTGTGTGTGTGTGTGTGTGTGTGTGTGTGTGTGTGTGTGTGTAGGTCAGAGGACAACTTGGAGACTTGTTTTCCTCACCTATCATGTGGTCAGAGATCGAGGTAACCGGCCTTTACACACTGACACACACTGTAGGCTCCCCTTGCTTTTGGAGACAGGATCTCACTACGACTCCTTGGCTGGCCTGGCTGACCAGGCTGGCCTTGAACTCACTGAGATCTGCCTGCCTCGGCCTCCTAAATGCTGGCCCAAACTCAGGTTCACATACAGGTGTGTACAGTAAGCCATCTCCCCAGCCTGTTTTGAGACATCTTGCCACAAAGCCCAGGCTTGCCTTAAACTTCTGACAGTCTCCTGACTCTGCCTGCACAGCTCTGGGTCTACAAGCATGTGTCACCATGCCCTGCAGCGTTTTCTCTTATGTGTGTAGTGTTAGGGTACAGACCAGGGCTTCACAGATTGTTCTACCACTGAGTGCCTGCCTTAGCCTCCACGCAGCTTACTTCTGACAGTGACAGGTACAGTCTACTCCCTTCTTGGAATATAGCTTTATTGGACCAAGCTTTGTGCAGTTGTGAGGAGGGTGTGGCGAATCAGTCATCTGCCCAGCCTTTCCCCTACAGAGAGAACCCGCCAGCATTCCTGGTGGAGGTGTACCACCTCTGAGGGGTTAACCTGCTTTGTCAGCCACCTTTCCAGCCTGGGATGATTCTGACCCACTTACAGTTAGCAAGATGTAAAAGAGTCAGCTGGGAACTGGAACATCAGAAGGAAGCAATTAGAGGGGGTGGGGTGGGGTTAAGAGTGGTGCACTTTAAATCCCAGCACTCTGGAGGCAGAGGCAGGAAGATCTGTGAGAGTTCCAGGCCAACCAAGGCTACGCCATGAGACCCTCTTTTAAAATAAAGTACTTACCGCTCTAGGTTCGGTTTCTAGTACCTACCCTGGTGGCACAACAGTCTAACTCCTGTTCCAGGGGGAGCCAATACTCCCTCCTGGTCCCTGTGGACACTGAGCATGTACGTGGTACATGTACACATATGCAGGCAAAACGCCCACACGCATAAAATAAACCTAAAAAATAAACAACAGCTATCACTAAAAAGCACACATGGGCTGGGGTCTCAACTATCTGTAACTCTGGTCCTAGGGGATCTGATGCTCTCTTTTGGATTCTATGGGTACCAAACGCACAGGTAGGACAAGATAGTCACTGGATAAAGCACATGCCACAGTCTCGGCGACCTGAGTTTGAGGCCTAGACCCATATAAAGAAATTGTGACCTTGACATGTGCCTTGGCACACATGCCCACATACTCCATGCCCACACATACACATAAAGCTCACAAACATGCCACAACCACACATACACCATGGACACATACAAACAATAAAATTGCATGGGCGCAGGGTCTCACATGGTTGCCCTGGCTGGCCTTGAACTCACAGAGATTTGCCTCAGGAGGCGCTCTGAGGAGCTCCCAGGCCAGCCAAGGCTACACGGGCTGGAGCCCAGTGACCGTCTCCCTTCTTTCACTGCACCTATTTCAAATCTTTACTGCTCCCTAGAGTTTTTCCTACCTCTTCCTTATCAAGTCAAATCATCTCACCAATTTCAGGGCAAAAATGTGAAAACAGTGATGATGGCCATGCTCCCATCCCTCGGGCCCCAGGGGCCCTCCGGATATCTGTCCACTCATTCTACAAGTATTTCAGGACTTCGTACGGACCGGATGACCTGGCTATGCTTGGTGCAGGATAGTGAGTGTGTAGGTGTGTGTGTGTGTGTGTGTGTGTGTGTGTGTGTGTTGGAAGAGAGTATAGAAGTCAAAGGGAACACGCTGAGAACCAGAGACAGGATATCTTTGAAGATCTGCAAGCTATCGGGTGGGGCTGGACAGAAATGTGGCCAGAACAGGAAGTAAGTGTTTGAAGCTGAAGCCGTGCTCCCTCTGTGCTCCCTCTGTGGGCTATGGAAACCAGGGTGCTGGGCAGGAGCTGCTCAGCCCCTCGTCTATACCTGCCACCTAAGCTTTATCAAAGCACACGAAGGCGGCTGGAGTGCTGGGCTCTTGGCTCCTGTCTGTGATCCTGACACTCGGGAGGCTAAGGCAGAAGGATCATCAGAGTCTGGGGACAGGGTGGGCTGCATAGCGAGTTCCAGGACAGCCTGGCGTGGTGGCAAATACTGCCATCTCAGCATAAGGGAGGCGAAGGCGGAAGGACCAGAAGTTCAAGGTCATCCTCAGGTACATAACCAGCCCCAGGCCTGCCCTGAGAACAAATAAAAATAAAACACTTGCAGGCCAAATTCCAGATATGAATGGATTTAAAACAGGGAGAATGAGAGGTGGGTGGGCGAAACAGCCCAAGTGTTAAAGCCACTTGCTACCGACAGCCTGAGGCTGACAGAGGGACAAGCTGTCCCTTGGCTTTAGCACCTACTCACCTACACACACACACACAAACGCTATGTTTTGAAATGATGACTGTTTATGAAAGCTTAGATTACATTACCTGTGTGAAACAAGATTTCCAGGCCCTACCCTAGCACAGACAGAGGAGCAATCAACACGGTTGTTGTTTTGAGAAGTTTCTAGGAGATTTTAAAACAACAGCAAAGCCGGTGACCTCTGCCTTAGTAAACTGCAATAGGAAACCGGCTTTCCTTGTTAAAACCGACTTTTCTATTTACACCCCACCAGTCTATTAGAAATGGCCTAAGAAAGGCTTCAAAAAATGCATATAAGGCCTCTTCATTATCCTCCTTTTTATTGTGGGTTAATTATCGTCTTGGGATTTTTTTTTTTTTTTTTTTTTTTTTTTTGGTTTTTTGAGACAGGGTTTTTCTGTATAGCTCCGGCTGTCCTGGAACTCACTCTGTAGACCAGGCTGGCCTGGAACTCAGAAATCCGCCTGCCTCTGCCTCCTAAGTGCTGGGATTACAGGTGTGCGCCACCACCGCTGCCCGGCTGTCTTGGGATTTTTTTATTGCTGTGACAAAACACCATGGCCATCATCAAGTTGGGAATGAGAGGTTTATTTTGCTTATACTTCTAGGTAACAGTCCAACACTGAGGGAAGTCAGGTCAGGGACGAGCAGGGCAGGAACCTGGAGGCAGGAGCTGATGCAGAGGCCATGGAGGCTGCTTACTGGCTTGCACAGTCTGCTTTCTTGTAGAATTCAGGACCATCAATGAAGGTGTGGCCACACTTTCAACCACTAGTGAAGGAAATGCCCTACAGCCTGATCTCATTTCTCTCAATTGCTGTTCCCATCTCTCAAATGACTGTAGCCTGTGTGTCAAGGTGACATCAGGCTACCAAGAATAACTGACCCCTTGTCAGCTTGACACACAGACACATCCCTTCAGGATTAAGCAGTAGCCTTTCCTTTCTGTTTACTACCAAGACACACATGAATATCAACATCACAGTCTAAAACATCCCAAAATTTAAAAGTCCCACAGACTTTAAAAATTCAAACAGAAGGGCCAGAGAGAAGGCTCGGTGCTTAAGATCATGGGATAATCTCCCAGAAGACCTGGGTTCAATTCCCAGCACTGCATGGCAGCTTACAACTGTCTGCAACTCAGTTCAAGAGTATCCGGCCCCATCACACAGACATACATGCAGGAAAAACACCAGTGCTCGTAAAAATAAATCTTTAAAAAGTTCAAATAGTAAAAGTTCAAAGTCTCTTTAAAATATTCAAAATTGCTCAATTGTGGACTCCTGTAAAATAAAAAATAGGTTACTTTCTTACCTCTACAAGAAGAACCAGTCCATAGTCACAGTCTAAACGAAACCGAGTTCCAGCAGTGTAAATAACTCAGCATCCAATGTCTGGGATTCTCTCATGATCCTCTGAGCTCCTCCAAAGGGTCTGGGTCACTTCTCCGCCTCTGTCCTCTGTAACACACACAGCTTGTCTTCCAGGCTGGCTCCACGCCACACCTGCTGCTGTTCCTGGTGGTTGTCCCCGGTGCTGGCATCTCCAAAAACGCTGGACTCTTTTACAGCAGCTGGGCTGCACTTTCACCTTTAACCTCTCCTGGGTTCTTTTCGGGAATTCCAGGCCTGCCACATGGGGTCCAGCCTCTGCTGCTGTCCATGACCCCTTTGTACCTTTACTGCGGTTATCAGCCGGGTCACTCTTACACCACCAAGCTCAGCTGCTGGCGTGAGGTTCAACCTTGGCCCCCTCTGGGCCACAGCTTCTAAGGAAACACTTTCCAGAAGATTTAGCTTCAATGAATCACAGCTGATTCTTCAGCTCCAGCTGGTCAGCATCCGTTTTCCCGGGAAAAGCAAGTGGTTCTCGCCCCTTGTTGGGTTCCAGCTGATTCTTCAGCTCCGGCTGACCAGACACCGGATTCCCATGCAAAGGGCCAGGTGGAGTCTTTGCTTCCCTCTGAACCTCCACCGGCTGCTGGCATGATGTATCTCACCAAGATACATTTGTATCTTCCAAACTCCCACAGAGCAGTGCTGCGCTCTGAGCACCCAGTGCCCTTCCAGCCCAGAGCTCCAATGCCATCACTGCCTTCAACAAACAAAACAGTAAAAACACATCGCCAAGGCATCTCTGTCACAGCTGCAGCCCGGGGTCCTGGTAACAATTTCTGTCTTCGGGTTTCTACTACTGTATGAGACACCCTAAGGAAAAGCAACTTGGAGAGAAGACACCCTAAGGAAAAGCAACTTGGAGAGAAGAGGGTTTATTTTGCATTCCCTTCCAGGTGTCAGCCTGCTTTTTTTTTTTTTTTTTTTTTTTTTTTTTGGTTTTATTCGAGACAGGGTTTCTCTGTATAGCCCTGGCTGTCCTGGAACTCACTCTGTAGACCAGGCTGGCCTCGAACTCAGAAATCCGCCTGCCTCTGCCTCCCAGAGTGCTGGGATTACAGGCGTGCCCCACCGCCTGGCTTCAGCCTGCTTTCTTATAAAACCCAGGACCACCAGCCCTGGGATGGCACGCCCACAGTGGATGGGTCCTTCCCCATCAATCACTTGACAAAGTGTCCTACAGGATTGCCTACTTATGAAGGCGTTTTCACAGCCGACTGTGGCTCATGTCAAGTTGACATAAAAGCTGCCAGCACATGTCACGGCTGCGTAGCCTGGGGGTTTTGTGGGAATGCTAAGAGTGGGGGTGAGGGACGTCCTTGACTCTTTTTCCTACGTGTGGGACCCTTCCCCTCTGCTGCATTGCCTTGTCCAGCCGTGACGGGATGGGACGGGCCTAGTCTTACAGTGCAGTTTATTCAGCCGTATTTGGTCGATGTTCTTGGGAGGCCTGCTTTTTTCTGAGGGGAGCTTGAGGGGGTTAAATCTGGGGGAGAGGGAGGTGGTGGGGGAGAGACTGGGGGAAGGGGAGGAAGGGGAAACCATGGCTGAGATATAGTCTATGAAAGAATTAAGAAAAACAAACCTAGCCAACACACTTATCTTTGCTATCAACCTTTTCCTGTTGACTTAGAAAATAAACGTTCTCTCTACCTAAGCTATTGTCCACTCTACACATTAGCCAGTGTTTAAGAAACTAGTAGTAAACCCAGCAGTGATGGCCTTCACCTTTAATCTCAGGAGGCAGAGGCAGGTGGGTCTCTGAGTGTGAGGCTAGCCTGGTCTACAGAGGGAGTTCGAGACTAGCCTGGTCCTCAGAGGGAGCCCAGGACAGCAGGTGTACTGTGAGTTTTGGTTTCTTTTTTCTTTTTAAGGTTTATTTATGTTATACATGTGAGTGTACTGTTGCTATCTTCAGATACACCAGAAGAGGAAATTGAATCCCATTACTACAGAGGGTTGTGAGCCACCATGTGGTTGCTGGGGATTGAACTCAGGACCTTTGGAAGTGCAGTCAGTGTTCTTAACTGCTGAGCCATCTCTCCAGCTCTTGGTTTTTTTTAAAAAACCCTTCATGTTATGTGTTTTTGTTTTAAGCTCAGGTGTGGGATATGGGGTTGTTTCGGTTTGTCCGCAGCTGCTAACTATGACTGTCTTGTGCTCCAAGAGGGGCAGGGTTTTGCCGTCTGCAGATAGCTTAATTCTGGAGACTCTGGAGAGTATTAATACAAGAGCCCCAAGAAGGCCGGGGCCAGGGCTCCCTTGCTGTTGCTGGGTTTCTGACTTGCCCCTGGGAAGACCTCAACCCTAACCAATAGGAAGTAGCCTGTAGAGGTCTCTGTCCTCTTTCCCCTGCAACCTTTTTTTCCTACCTCATATTGGGGGGCCAGGGGGTAGATTGGAAGGGAGAGAATAGTCTAAGAACTCAACAAAATAGCTAAAAGAGAAAAAAGTCGGCATCCAAGTCTACACAGAGAAACCCTGTTTCACAATAAAGACAAAAACTACTTGTATGAGCTGAGCCCACAATTATTCAAGTTTCTGAAAGGACATACTGCTGTGTGATTATCAACACTCCTTCCCTTGCGGGGCTACGAGGGTAGAGAGCTTGCCTAGCATGCAGAGCGCTCTGGGCTCAACCCCAAGAGGCTTAGGACACAGGGTAACAGGGAGGCAGAGTGAGGCCACTGGGAAAAGAAATCAAAAGGTCACGCTGGACTACCTATCTTTAAAGATCACTATATAGGGCTGGAGAGATGGCTCAGCGGTTAAGAGTGCTGACTGCTCTTCCGAAGGTCCTGAGTTCAAATCCCAGCAACCACCGCGCGGCGGTGGTGGCGCACGCCTTTAATCCCAGCACTTGGGAGGCAGAGGTAGGCAGATTTCTGAGTTCGAGGCCAGGCTGGTCTACAGAGTGAGTTCCAGGACAGCCAGGGCTACACAGAGAAACCCTGTCTCGAAAAATCCAAAAACAAAACAAACAAACAAAAAAACAAATCCCAGCAACCACATGATGGCTCACAACCATCGGTAATGAGATTGGATGCCCTCTTCTGGGGTGTCTGAAGACAGCTACAACAATCAGCAGGGCTGGAGCTAGAAGAAAAACTGTCTGAAGACAGCTATAGTGTACTTAAATATATTAAATAAATCTTTAAAAAAATCACTATATAACACCTTGCCTCAAGAAAAAGAAAGAAAAAAAAAGAAAAGAAAAAAATTGCTTTTTGATGGTGATGGAGATGAACCCAGAACTGAAAAGTTGTAGACAACTGCTCTGCCAGCAAGCTCTAACTTCAGCCCTTAGTCACTGTTTTTGTTTGTTTGTTTTGTTTTTTGAGTCAGAGTTTCTCTGTGTGGTCCTGGCTGTCCTGGAACTCACTCTGTAGACCAGGCTGGCCTCGAACTCAGAAATCCACCTGCCTCTGCCTCCCAAGTGCTGGGATTACAGGCGTGCGCCACCACCGCCCGGCCTCACTGTTGTTTTTGAGACATAGTCTCAAACAGCCCAGGCTTGTTAGTCCACCTCCAGACCTGGGATTACATTTATGAGTCGCCAAGACTGCTTTATTGTTCTTGCTTTCTAGTTTAAGACAAGCTCTCATTCCCTTTCTGCTCTGAGGCTGGGTCTCATGTAGCCCAGGCTGGCCTCAAGTCCCTGCGTGGCCAATGACGTCTGATTCTTCCGGGCTCCACCTCCTGAGTGCCGGGACCCCAGCCTTGTGCACGGCGAGCAAGCCGCGCCACACCTCTCGCAGCCGTACAGACGGTTTACTCTTCGGAGCTTTCTCCAGCCAGGGAGAAAGTCCGTTTCAGGCTTGTGCCTCATTCTTCCTCCGGCGCCACTGGGAATCTTCTACCCTGAGCTATTTCTGGTGCACTTGCTTGCACAAGCTCTAGTACGAGGCGCGTTGCCAGAGTTATTTATTCATCTGTTTCAGGACGGTGGGCCGGCTCCCTCTCTGCACCCAGAACTTTGGTGAACGCCAGGGAGAAAGTGTAAATACCCAGGCTGGGCAATGGTGTGGGAAAGAGAAGGAAGGGCGGGCTGCAGGGCCCGGCGGTGCATTTGTCGGGTATCTCCGGGGGAGCGGGACCGCGGTGCATAGGACTCTCCACGAGGAGGAGAGCCGGAAGCAGACGAACAGACAAAACTGTGAACCTTAACATCTACTTAAGTCACCGGCTTCTAGGTCTGTCGGCTAAGATCAAATGTGTAAAAATAAAAATAAAAGTGCAAAACTCTGCAAGTTACACAATTCCACAGCTAACGGCCGAGGAAGCGAAAGCAGCCCCAGCCGCCGCCCCGCCCACCTCCAGCCCGCCCCGCCCACCTCCAGGCCACGCCCTTAGCCTTGCGGGCGTCCGCGGGTCTGCGGCCGAAGGGTCATGGGTGGGGACTGCCCAGGCCCTTTCAATGCCGGAACCCGCACTCGCCTCAGAGCGTGAGTCACCAACTGTCACCACGGGCCGGAAGTCATCACCAACTCTCACCGCGGGAAAAGGTTTCCCGTGAGCCTGCGAGCGCTCGCGGACTACGACTCCCAGCATGCTCTGCGGCCGCCGCAGTTAACCCTTCAGGGACGGGAGCGGCCCTGAGTCCCGCCCCCCACCTGCCCCTTCCTCGGACCGGCAAGGTGAGTTTTGAGGGGCTGGGAGGGCCTTTTTCCTCTCTAAGGCTTCGGAGTGAGGGAAAGTGAGGGAAACGGGTGGTGGTGTTGAAGAGGGATTCCTTATTTTCCAAAAATGGGACAATTTGCAGTAAAAAAAAAGATTCTGACGCCCTTTTACAAATGGGAGACACACTGCTACTCTGCGAACTCCAGGGCCTAAGTGGAATGACCGGTCTCTCAGAATGCCACCTAAATCTTCTTTATCCAAGAGCAGAGTAGCCAGAACCTCCTCCTAGCTCCCAGACATCATCCTTTCCTTCACCAGCGCTTCCAGCAAGGCTTGTGACTCAAGGCTGAGCTAAGGTTTTTGTCGTCATCCTGACTGGTGGTGTGTCTGTGTGAATACCTATGAACTCCTTAGGAGGTCCTGTAACCTTTTGGGTTATTAGAAGGCTCATTGTCTCCCAGGGCCCCCTCCCTTTGTGTGTGTGTGTGTGTGTGTCTGTCTGTCTGTCTGTCTGTGTTCCCTCCATGTTCATTTAGGCATCCTAGCCTTTTGTCTGATTTGAATAACATTGTCCTGTTGAAAAAAAAAATGCTCCTTCTTTGGAATTGTGTGTGACAGATGTTAAACCTTGCCTACACGGGAACCCCTAAATCAGCATTAGGTATAGGAGACAGTGTGTAATACCATGTTCTGGTTACTGCGTGTAGTTCTAGGTTGGTGGCGGCCCAGGGACTACAAGTTCTGAGGAAACGGAATGGGCCGGAGGGAGTGCGAAGACGGTCTCCTCTCACCTTTTACTGTTTCCAGAACAGATTTTAAAGCTTCCCACTTGACCCCAGCACCCCCTCCCCCACCCCCACTCCACCCTGTGTCCTTGCTCTGCTTGGGCTTTTCCACTGTCTAAAACTAACTCTAGTTTTTGTTTGTTTGTTTGTTTTTAGTTTAGTTCTTTCTCTCTTCCCCTAGCTCCTATCTCGGAATCACTGGCAAATATCCTATCTTCACCCTGGAGGTTAACAGTCCCTGTTCTGAGAAGTCCCTTGTTTCTTCTCTGTACTCATAAAGAAAACATTCTGTTCAGCTTTAGGGGAGTGGTATCAGAGGGAAGAAGGCTTTGGGGGCAGGAGTCCTGAACCGCACAGGAGGCCAGGAGAGTGAGGGCAGACAGGCGTAAGTCTCTTCCCCCTCACTTTTGCCAACTGGCTCTCTGTCTCTGCCGCTGCCCCCGCCCCCGCCCCCTGACATCCCAGACTCCCTGCCTATTTAAACAGAGATGGGTGCCCCCGTCGGCACATTGTTCTTTGGCCACCTGACATCATGCCTCCCAAGAAGGATGCTCCCGTGAAGAAACCAGCAGGGCCCTCCATCTCTAAGCCTGCCGCCAAGTCTACAACAGGGACCCCTCTAGCCAAGACCAAGGCTGAGCTGGCTGGCCCCCAGACACCTGCAAAAACCCAGGAGCCCCCTGTTGACCTCTCCAAAGTGGTGGTGAGTCCTGGGGAAGTGTGAATCTGTAAGGGGCAGTTCCAGCCTTGGGGATCCGGGAATGTGTGGAAAGGGTAGGGAATGAATGAACGCCCTGGCGGGATGAGGTTGGGGCTCCCAGGCAGGCTGGTTTCCGAGGTGAAGGGAGTGGGGTGCTGTCTGCCTCTGGCTCCGGCTGTTCCACTCAGAAGGCCACATCTCTGAACCCCAGGAGGGGGGGCTGGAAAGGACAGACTTGTTAGACAATCACAGCTGGGGGTAGGGGTAAATTTAGCCTTTGTTCAGCCCCCAGTTATGTGAGGGATGCAGGACTCGGGGTAGCAGGAGGGAAGGGAACAGGTGGCATGGGATTAACCCTGTTCCCAAGAAACCCTCCCCTGTAATTCCTCTTGGGATTCTCCCAAGGCCCAGAGCTGGGAATGGGGCTAACGTGGCCGTGGCCGGGCCCCTCCCCAGCAGGGGCTGCCAGTTGGTGGTGGTAGAGAGGGACTGAATAAGCCCTGTCATCTCCTCACCTGCCCTTTTTGTCCCCTACAGATCGAGTTTAACAAGGACCAGCTGGAGGGTGAGGAGAAGCCCATTTCCTAAGCGCCATTGTCCAACCCCAAACTCCTGGTCAGATTCTCTCTTCTCCTGACAGTCCTGACCTTGAAACCTCCCACACTTGCCCCGCTCTCCTCCCTCCTGGGCCCAGCTCTAGCGCGTTAGTTTCTGAAGCGAACCTCCCTTCTGTCTGGAGGGGATGGGAATCCTTGGTCACACTGCCTTCTCCTTCTATCTCAGAGTTCAGAGAGGCCTTTGAGCTGTTTGACCGGGTAGGTGATGGTAAGATCCTGTATGGCCAGTGCGGGGACCTGATGCGGGCCCTGGGCCAGAACCCTACCAACGCCGAGGTGCTCAAGGTCCTGGGGAACCCCAAAAGCGAGGGTGAGAGCAACCTTGAGACTTGTGGGGTTTCTGTTTTCTACTTCTTGGTGATGGAGAGTGAGTACAGGGTGCTGCCTGGGCCGTTGGGCACCATTTCTAGCCAGAAAGTCTCTTTATCCTTTTTTTTTTTTTTTTTTTTTTTTTTGAGACAGTATTTCAGTATCCCAGCCAAGAATGACCTTAAATTCGGTTCCTCCTATCTCCACCTCCTGTCTACTGCCCACTGGAGTGGTGGGATTACTCCAGTTTATGTGGTGGGTTGAATCCCGGGCCTCAGACAAGCCAGGCAAGCCCTTTATTTCGGAGGTCCTTTTTTTTAACTTTTTGAGACAGGTTCTCACTAAATTACTCAGGTTGGCCAGGAACCTACAATTCTATCCCAGCAGCACTAATCCCATGTTTTCTTTCTCTTTTTAAATTTTAATTAATTGTGATTTAAATTGGGTTATTATTATTATTATTATTATTATTATTATTACATAGGGTCTCTCTCTCTCTACATATCCCTGCTTAGCCTGGAACTCACTATATAGACCAGGCTGGCCTCAAACTCAGAGATCTGTGGGCCACCACACATGCATTAGTGGTTCTCTCCATTTTGAGTGTGTCCTGCCACTGGGCTACATCCTACCCCCCCCCTTTTTTTTTTTTCTGTTGAGATAGTCTTAAGCTGTTCTCGCTGGCTTTGAACTTGCCTGGTAGCTGTGGTTACAAAACTGCACCACCAGGCCTGGCAACAGTGTCAATTTTCAATGACAGAATATTGGTAAGGTGACAGAGGACGCTGGGATAGATCTCAGGACTCCAAAACTGTCAAACACAGGGAAGGAAAACACCCTGAGTGCCGAAGGGGATGGAAGTCACTCTAGTAGGGTTGGATGACGCTGGATGCCACAGCTCGGTGATCTCTCTCACCTCTGTCTAATGCCAGAGCTCAAGTCCCGACGTGTAGACTTTGAGACGTTCCTGCCCATGCTGCAGGCGGTGGCCAAGAACCGGGACCAAGGCACCTACGAGGACTACCTAGAGGGGCTTCGTGTGTTTGACAAAGAGGGCAACGGCAAAGTCATGGGCGCGGAGCTCAGACACGTTCTTACTACTCTCGGTGAGGCAGGGCCCGGAGCTGTGTGATGGAGCCGTGGGTGCACTTGGAAGAGCTAGATAGAGCCTGGAATGGGCTTACGGTCCTGCAGTCATGAGCAGGAGGCTTGGGAGGGCCGGCACTGTGGAGGCCGAGCCTGAGGGACTCGATCATCTAGAGGCTCAAGTGTCCGGCAATGAGCCCAGGGCAGGGAATGCGTTGGGAGCCTCACTTAATGCTGGTTCCGTTAAGTCTCGCCCCCTGCAGCGTGTTCCGCTGCCTGTGAACGCTTTCACCTGCCCCAAGGCACCGTTGATGTGTGGGAAGAAAAGGGGCAGGGTGGGAGGACGAGCCACCCTGAGAGTGGCGTGGGCTGGTGAGGCAGGGAAGGCGCGGGGCTCTAACTGTTTTTGGGTTCAGGAGAGAAGATGACTGAGGAAGAGGTAGAGACCGTTCTGGCGGGCCACGAGGACAGCAACGGCTGCATCAACTATGAGGGTGAGGGGGCAGGATGCCCAGGGCGGGGATGAGGAGTCCTGAGAGGGGTGGAGTACCCTCAGCTACCCGAAGGTCAGTGTCTGACGTCCTCTCGCCTCCTCGCGTGCAGCCTTCCTGAAGCACATCCTAAGCCTCTGAGCTCCGCGGGTGGCCCTCCAGGCCGCAGAGGGGCAAGGGTCCTCGGTCCACCAGAAAGCAGCGCCGGCAGTGCGCTTCCCCGCCGCCCGTGGCGCAGCCGCCCGGGCAGGACAACTTTCTTCCCACCTCCCCAACCCCACCCCACGGAACCTTGCCCCACCTCCTGTGCGGCCAGGGGCGCGGTCCTGCCACTAGGGGGCACTTACAGTTTTGAAATAAAAACATGGTTCCTGCTTTGGTTTCCGACTGTTTTCTTTTGAGAAGGGGGAAGGACAGGAGCGGGTAGTCCTCTCTTCGGCAAAAGCCCAAATCCCCTGCTCTTGGTGCGCCTCGGAGGAAAGGTTTCCAAGAGTCACACCCCAGGTCCCGTCGTGTTCCAGGGCCGAGGTAGGGCGCCCCCCCCACCTCATTAATAATGTAGTGATGTCATCTGCATGAGCCCAGACTAGCACGCCTATTGGATGAAACTGCGGAGGGTGACGTCATGCGCCGTAGGACGTACTAAGGCTGGGCTTGGGTCGGGAGTCGGAGCCATTACTGCCGGAAAAGGTCCCGCAGGAGCTCGGCGGCCAAGATGGTGGGCCCTGGGAATCGGGAGATTAGGGGGATTTGGGACACCGAGAGGACCGCGGGTGGGAGTAGAGAAAGCAGTGGACGTGGGCACGCCCAGGTTTAGGAAGGTTGGATGTGGGGTTGGAAGGTCTAGGGCTCTGTCCTGGGAAGCGAGTCCTCAGCTTCAAACAAGAGTTTGTAAAGCCGGGTTAGAAGCTTGCGGGGTTGGACCGCAGATACTGACCAATCCCTTCTTCTCCGAGCAGTGTGACTTCACCGAGGACCAGACCGCAGGTAGGCAGCCTCTGACCCGCAGCCGAGGTCACCCTTACCGAGAGGGACCCCTTTCTTTAGCATCTTTCCTCCAATCCCAGCCTGTCATCCCCAGCACTCCTGGAGAGTGCCCGGGGGATTTCCTTCTCCTCTGCTCTAGATCCTCCATTTTCTTTTCTCATTCTTTCTTCCTTCCCCTTCCACTCTAGATCTGAGCCCCAAGCACTGGGTGAGTTTTAGGTGGTGTGGGTATGTGAAACAGTTTGATTAATGCCTGTTGTGTGTCGGGTCTATTATGCTTGTGTTCTGCTGCTTTTTGCCTCTCCTCTGACAACTGTCCTCCTTAAGCTTGGATTCTAAGTGCTGTAAAGAGCAGTGACTTGATATTTTGATAAGATGGGCACTGGAGAGTTTGCTAAGGATGTGGCTTAGCTTCACCTCTTGGAAGATCTCCGGAGGGAAAGGGTGGGAGTGGGAGGCTAGAGTCCAGGCCACTGCTTCTACTTCCTTATATGGGCAGGACCTAGCCTGGGCGGTGGCAAATTCCTGCGGAGTAGTAGAGTAGCGGTGGAGAGCCCAGCCTGCTGCAGCTCAGGGGGGTGTAAACAGATGGCTGCCACTGTGAGGTAAGGGAAAGAAGGCTGAGTGTCTTTATGTGGGGCATTTGAGTTGATAGAAATAGATCCGTAGGAGCAGTCTTCGGTGTCCAGGAGGACGAGCTATCTGGTTTCTGCAGCATGACTTGAGTTGGCAGACTTGAGCAGCAAGCACTGGGTTAATCCCTGGTGCTGCTGTTCATCTGAATCCTCAGAATTCAAGGAGGCTTTCCAGCTGTTTGACCGAACAGGCGATGGCAAGATCCTGTACAGCCAGTGTGGGGATGTGATGCGGGCCCTGGGCCAGAACCCTACCAACGCCGAGGTGCTCAAGGTCCTGGGGAACCCCAAGAGCGATGGTGAGCATTTCAAGAACTTAGTGGGTTGTTCGGCTAAAGTCATCCCTTTATGTTCCTAGGTGCCAAACTTGAGCAAGTTTTGTCTCAGCCAGTTCCACTGATTTCCCTTTGGGTCAGTCACTTATGTTCTCTAACGTGTGATTTCTCATCTGACACGTCTGCCTCCCACACGACAGAGATGAATGTGAAGGTGCTGGACTTTGAGCACTTCCTGCCCATGCTGCAGACGGTGGCCAAGAACAAGGACCAGGGAACCTACGAGGACTATGTCGAAGGCCTTCGCGTGTTTGACAAGGAAGGGAATGGCACCGTCATGGGTGCTGAGATCCGTCACGTCCTAGTCACACTGGGTAAGGGTCTGTGACCTTTCCAGAGCTAAGCTGCCACCTTGACATATTTGACCTGTCACCCAGTTCTAAGGGTGTCCCTTCCTCTGCAGGCGAGAAGATGACAGAGGAGGAGGTGGAGATGCTAGTGGCAGGGCACGAGGACAGCAACGGTTGCATCAACTATGAAGGTGAGGGGCAGACTGACCGGGGCCTCCGAGGAAATGGCCGTTCAGGGCGTAAGGGAGCATTGTGTTCCTAGACTTGTTCCAGAAGGGGCAAGGCTCAGACTGGGCGGGAGGGAACTGTTGGGGACATGGCCATCAAGGAAGGGGTGACAGACGGGGTACGAAGGGTGGACTAGGAACGGGAAGTAAACAATGTCTGTCCCCACTGCCTGACCCCTTCACCCATGTCTGTGTCTTGTCTTCACCATTAATGTCTCTTCCTTCCTGCAGCATTTGTGAGGCATATCCTGTCGGGGTGACGGGCCCAGGGGCGGGTACGGCTCCTCCCAGCCTCTCCTCTAGTCATCTCCCTAGTGTTTTCTTCTTCCCGACCTGTGCTCTCTGCCCCTGCCCATACCCTACTACCATCTGACTTCCTCCTGGCATGACTGCATGGAGCTGGCTTGAGGGAGGGATTCCTCAATGAGGAAAGCAGTTTGGGGGTGTGGTACCTCCTCTCCTAGAATGGCCTCTGGGGCTGGACTCACAGGGGTCCCGGTGCTGGTGTCTGGGAACTCTCACCAGCTTGTAGAGGGGCTGGTCTTACGGTGCTTCTTTAGCCCTGGAGCGTGGAGTTGGCTGGGGGCGGGGAGGAGCTAACTGCCCCATTCTGCTGCCAAGACAAAAGTCCTTTTCCATCCCTCTGCTGGACAGCTTGGAGGTACCCTAACCCAAAACTGACCTCTTCCCCTGCCAGTGGCTGACAGTAACTGTAGGTGTAGCTGAGAACTTTTCTGCTGCTGCTATGTTCTTGCTGTTTAGAGTGGGGTGGGGGCTAATGGCCAGTGGGAGGGGAACCAGGGACAGAGAGAACTGGTCACTCATGGTGGCTCTTTTGGAAACTGACCCAAGGTTGGTTGCTATGGGCTTGTTCCCTCCCACCACCTTCATGGTCTTGTGGTCTCCTGGCCCATGGGACCCCTCCCCAGCCCTCTCCTTGGCTGACGCCACCTCTCCTCTCTACAGAGCTTGTCCGGATGGTGCTGAACGGCTGAGGACGGTTCTGTATCCCTCGCCCGTTCCTTGCCCAGTGTGAGATTTCTGTGTGGCCCCAGAGGCTCCTTATCACAGCCCCTCATCCATCTGGTTCCTTTTGGATGACGTCTGCCTTCACCAAATAAAATTTGCTCTCTTTGCTCTTTTGGTTCTTTTGGTTCTTTCTTTCCTGAGCAGGGTGAGGAGAAAAAGGTGAGGTGAGGTGATGTCTGTCCTGAGACAGCTCAGGCCGGGACCAGGGGCTTAGGGGGAACTGAACTAAGTGCTTGTAGTAACCATGGCTCATTAATGAAAGGTTCCCCCTTTGGGAAATGAAGAAAGTGATAAATCCCTATAGGATCAAGATAGCTGTACGTTTTTTTTTGGGGGGGGGGAGAGTATGTGTCCTTTTCAGGTTAAATTCTTGGCCCTTGGGCTTCTCTGAGCCAGGCCCCCACTTGCCCAAGCACGGTTCACTGACGCTCAAATGGCAGGACTTATTAGTACCTCCAGCCCCTGCCTGTAGTGCTTGCCGCAGGGTTAGGGACCAATAGTCACAGTGGTAGGTGCGGGCCTGCCCCCTCCCTAATAAGGGAAGGAATGCAGCCTCTGTGGGAAAGGATCCAGGGCTGGCCACAGGGATGTGCTTCTAAGAGCAGATCTGAGGAGGTAAGAGCTGCTGCTGCTGCTGCATTTCCGATGGCTGTGTGGCCCTGGCCTCTTTGGCAAGAGGCTGATGGCTGTGGGCCTGTGGCTTTCAAAGTGCCACTGCAGCCCTGGTGAATGTCCAGTGAGGGACTCCAGGAAGGCTGCCCCCAGCCTGGTTTGCTCCCTGCCTAGCAGCCACAGGTAAGAGAACACAGAGGCATCCACAAGATGGAACTGAAAGCAAATTAATTTATAAAAAAAAAAAAAAAAAAAAAAAAAAAAGGAAAAAGAAAAGAACAAAGAAGAAAAGAAAATTTTACAGAAGACTTTGAACAGAAGAAAGGTGCAGAAATGCAGAGGAAGGGAACCACTGGGACAGGAGGAGCACGGCGCCTGGTGGGAAGGGCCAAGCGCTGGTGTGGCCGGAACTGTGTCAGCCTCCACATGGAGGGTGTCTTTGTCTTCATTTGGGGACCTCCTAGCTACCCCTGGGCTCTGCCAGGCTTGGTTGGTGAGGGCAGAAGTTAGCAGACTGTCCCACTGTCAAGAGCAGGTGCCTAAGTGCTTTTCAGAGCCTGAGCGTCTGCAGACACCCCGTCCTCTCAGAGCTCCCCTTTGGTGCCTGCTGGGCACTCACAGATACAACCAGGAAGGCAGGAAGAAGAGCCCAACTGAGGCCCCTTCTCCCCCTATTACCTACCACAGAATCCCCGAAAACTACATTTCCCACAAGTACACAGACGCTGACAGTGAGCAGGTGACTTAAACACAACACACAGCTGACTGAGGGAAAGGTCATTGGCTGAGCTGGGCATAAAACAGCAACCGTGGCGTGGCGAGCAGCAGGTTAGCATGAACGGGCTGGAATGGGCGAGGGCTGACTCAGCACTGCCGAGGGGCTGGGGGACAGGCTTGGTGCCCCATTCCCTCTCACAGCATTCCCCAAAACTAATTCTTCTTAAAACCTGCCCTTTCCCCCTTAAAATAATCATTAAAAAAGTTATTTTTTTGTTGGCTCCAATGTGTCTTTTTAAAACCTCCCTTTTAAAGGGTTTCATTTTCACGTTATCACTTCAAAAATGCAGTAATTCTGAAGGGGTACACCTTCAGAACCAGTTAGTAGAACCTCATATAAACATCTTCCCCTCCTATCCTTTTCTCCCAGGCATTAGAAACATCTTTTAGTCAGAAGTCCGTGGATAATAATTGGATATAAAACTGCACACCTCTGTTGGTTATGGTGGGGTGGTGAAGGGGCAGGAGGGGCTTTCCTTACGTAGTGATGGACTCTCCAGGCTGAGGGAGGTCCCAGTAGTGGGGGAGGGCTGTTCCTGGAACTGTGATCTCCATGGGGAGTGAGGGAGAGGCTGGCTGGCTCCTCACTGTGGAGGTGGCACGGGGGTGACTGTGCCTGGGCTCGGAGCTGTGGGGTCTGGAGGCAGCGGGGTGCCTGGGTCTGTGGAGAAAGGGAGGAGAAATGAGCTGGAGCACGCAGAGGAGTGGACCCAGTCCCAGGCTCCACACACACACACAGAACTGGGCACGGCATGCAGTGGGCGGGTGGATGAATGAGGAACCCACTATGTGTAATTGCTTTTTCCCAACACTTTTCCACCTGACACTAGAGAAAATCTTATACCCCAAACCATCCTCCTCTCCCCAGGGACTCTAAATGGGTTGTCTGAATGTGGTGGAACAAGCAGGGGAGGCCATCGTCATGCAGATGGGTGGCTAGGTTCCAGGTTTACAGCTGAGGTCCTCTGAGCCACTGGATTCCTCCATGACCCACCAGTGAAAGGCCCGACATCCCAGAGGTGGCTGCTGCCAAGCTGGCAAACAGGACAGCCAGAGAGGCCTTCCTCCTGTGCTTTGGTTTTACCAAAGCGTTCAAAGGGAGGGCTGTGGAGATCCTAGGATCTAACCCTTTCCCCACGCCTCCCTCCCGTCATGTCGAGCCCCTCCCTCCCTCCCCTCCCCCCTCCCGGCCCCTCCTCACCTGGCAGCGGGCTGGCACTGGGCAGGAGGCTGCCCTGGACCGCTGCCACAATGGCAGGGCTCTGGGCCGCGGCGGATCCGAGCCCCGGCCCGAGGGGCAGGGAAGATGGCATGGTGGTGGCCGCCGGCAGGTTAGGATGTAGAGGGTTCGCCATGGACACAGGCAGGTTAGGTGGGGGGAGAGTGCCCGGGGCAAACGGGAGATGGTGGTGATGCCCATGCAGGTTAGGAGGAGGGGGGAGGTTAATACCAATGGAGTCAGCTAGACTACCGAATGGGATGACGGATGGAGCAGCAGGAGGAGGCGGCATGCCGAAAGGCAAACCCAAAGGAGCATTACCCGCCACGCCTGGGTGCCCGCTGCCTGGCACTGCCCCTGGCATCATTGAGGGAGGAGTTTGTTGGTTGGGGAACGGTGAGGGGCCTAGAAATAATGAGAACACGAGGGTGAGGGAGTGGACTCCTGCCCACGGCACAAGCTGCACAGACACCTGCTGGTGCGCTCCCCTTCTCCTGGCACTAGAATAAACTAGATCCTTGGAATAAAACTATGTATCTGCGGGAACACATCCCTGCTAGTTTGGGGACATAATACAATGGAGCCCGCCTGTAGGAACTGCAACAAACTTTATATCCAAGCCCATCCGGTATTCCCTTCAAAGGAACCAGAACGTTTGCCTGGAACTCTACAAAAAAACAAATGTTCTGGAACACACACTCACCATGGGGTCCAGGGGGGGGTACCCCTGGTGGGACTGCCCCCGGCTGAGGGGCTCCGGGTTGTTGTGGCTGCTGTGGCCCTGCAGTTGTCCCTGCCTGCCCGAT
Organism: Apodemus agrarius; assembly: GCA_964023405.1. Taxonomy (NCBI): domain Eukaryota; kingdom Metazoa; phylum Chordata; class Mammalia; order Rodentia; family Muridae; genus Apodemus; species Apodemus agrarius. Next base: position 2,011,805 of record OZ030026.1, read on the forward strand.
CTGTTCAGATGGGCCCAAGCTTCCGGGCGGGGCCCCAGTGCCAGGAGGAGCCGAGGCCACAGCGGCTGGAGGCACAGCTAGACCATGAACTGCAGGTGGTCCAGCAGCCCCAGCGGGAGGGAGGGGCTGGGAGCCCGGGGGCAGGGCTGGTGGCTGCTGCTGCTGCTGCTGGTGCATCTGCTGGAAGTGCTGCTGCCGGGCCCTCATCTCGGCATACTTCAGCTGCTCCATGTGGAAGGCTTGTCGGTCGGCCAGGAGCTGCTGCCTCTGATACTCCAGCTGCGGCACCAAGGGAGACTGTTACCAGGAGCCGGAGAACCTGTGGCAACTGCCTCGCTCCCCACTTCCTCTTGTGAAAGACCCCAAGACCCAACCACGTGCCTCCTCTGTCCCTACAGATCTGAGACCACCCGCAGCGCCCCTCACCGCACCGAGTAAATCTGGTGTGGTTGGGCTCACTTCAGTTTTAAAGCTCTGATTTTGTTATTACACTGACTTGAAAATGCCTCAAGCTTCTGTCAACTCAAGTTCTTTCCTTCCTTCAAAATCAGCTACAAATTTAGTATTTCTTAGGAGACACTTCAGATGGATTCACTGGCCTCTGCATTTCATTTTACTCTGATTCTCCCAGCATTTAACTTTATTTTTATATGTTTGTTGGTCTTTCTTTCTTTCTTTCTTTCTTTCTTTCTTTCTTTCTTTCTTTCTTTTTTGGGGGTGGGTGGGTTCAAGACAGGGTTTCTCTGTGTAGCCTTGGCTGTCCTGGAACTCACTCTGTAGACCAGGTTGGCCTTAAACTCAGAAATCTGCCTGCCTCTGCCTCCCAAGTGCTGGGATTACAGGCGTGCGCCACCACGCCCGACAATTTTCCTGTAGTTTAAGCACTGTTAAGTGTTTCTGAAATCTCCATGCTATATATGTGATGTCTCTAAGAGCGGCCCCCACCTTGTGTTTCTTTATACACCCTCTCAAAGGACCTGAATCAATACTGTCTGTTCTCTCTACTGCTGAGTTACCTGCGAGTCTCTTATCTCTCAACTCCACTCAGTCACTCAGATTTGTGAGAACTAGTGAGGAGGGAGCATCTGGGGGATCTAGAGATGCAGCGGTCAAAGCCTGACTAGCAGCCGGCCTGCGGTCCAGTCCGACCTCTAGGCTGCCTGCCCTCTCCCCTCTGTGACCTGTCGGCCTCAGGACTTCTGCCGTCTTCTGCCAGGTTCCAGGCTCCTCATGACGCCCAGCTGCATGCCACTCACCGCCTCTCGCTCCCGGTCCATTATTGTCTCCAGCTCCTCAAAATGTCGGAGTTTGATCTCTAGTTTCTTCATTTGGGTCTCCACCAGCAGAGCCACCAGAGACTTGATCTTCCTCTCCTCAACTGCAGCCAAGTGCTAGGCAAGAAGGAGTGTGACAGGGTGGGCGGGCGTGAGCCAGAGCCCTCAGCTGCTCCGGGGACAGGCAGGGCAGATGCTGGCAGGCTTAAGGAAGTAACTGCAATCACAACTCAGGATAGTGTGACTGTAATTTGTATACATACTATGGATTATAATACATAGTATAATAAATAGTATACAGTATATAGCATATATTACTCACATATCACAATAAATAATATAATATGTCATAATATAGAATTATATAATATATGCATGATCTAGATATATCTATATTATGAAAAAACACACTCATATATATTATATCTACATCATGAAAAAAAAAAAGAATAGCAAGAGCCAAGACAAGGGCTCAGAGGGGGACAGGGATTTTCTTAATAACTGATGTGGGAGGGCCCAGCCCACTGTAGGCGATGCTGCCCCTTCTCTGCTGGTCCTAGGCTGTAGGAGAAAGCAGGCTGTGCAAGGCAGTAAGCCACCTTTCTCCCTGGTCTCTGCTTCCCAACATGTGAGAAGCTGACTTCCCTTCATGATAAACTGTGGCGGGGCATATAAATTGAAATAAAGCCTTTCCGACCATTGTTGCTTTGGTAATGGTGTTTTATCACAGCAATAGAAAGCCAAGAGAGGGATGGAAAGATGGCTCAGCGGTCAAGATCACCGACTGCTCTTCCAGAGGTCCCGAGTTCAATTCCCAGCAACCACATGGTGGCTCACACATCTGCAATGGGACCTGATGCCCTCTTCTGGTGTGTTTGAAGACAGCTACAGTGTACTCATATAAATAAAATAAAATAAAATAAAGAGATAAGACAAGTAAAAGAAATTGAAGCCTGGAAGCGGTTAATAAGAGTTAATAAGTTTGCTGATAACTCACTCAGGTTAAGTAAGAAGGGAACAAGCAGGCCAGCATTATCTAGGGAGTGAGAAGAGCGTGCCTGGCACGGATGCGGAAGGAAGGCTCAGCCTCTGAGGGCTGCCCTCACCTTGGCCTTGACCGCGGCCGCGGCCAGGGCTGCGGCGGCAGCTGTGGACAGGTTGCCTTCTCCAATGTCACGCTCCACCTTGGTCTTCCTCTCCCCCTCGGGCTCCACCACTTCCTTCAGCACTTCCTCCTGCCCTTCCGTTGGTTCCTTGTCTTTTTCGGGATCAACTGTGTCAGGACGAAGGCTGAATCAGCCTTTCGACTCATCTCTCTCCTGTGCCCCTCGCCCGCTGGGGAGGCCACTCACCTATCGGGTCCCCGTCACTCTTCTCAGACTCCTTCTCGCTGTCACCGTCTTTCCCTTTCTCTTCATCTTTCTTGGGAACCTCACTTATTTCCTCCTTTGCTTCTTCTTCCACAGCGCCCCCTCCTTCCCGTGGTTCCTGGAGTTCCAAAAGAAAGGAAGACATCAGAGGATGCAGCTCGCTCTCGCTCTCGCTCTCGGCCCAGGCTTGAGGCTGACTGATCCTCTTGTCCTTATTTAGCTCTGTGTGTGCATATGCACAAGTGGTGCGTGCCCACGGGTAGGTGTGTAAGCTCCTGTGTGCACATGCCGAACCCAGAGCAGGACAAGATGTTGGTCTGCCCTCCAGCAATGGAGTCCCACAATGATGGAGTTACAGACACATAAGATGATGCCAAAGTTTTTATGTGGGCCCTAGGGATTCTATATCAGGTTTGCAGGTCTGTAGAACAAGCACTCTTATCTAGCTAACCCCTTACCCAGGGGTAATCTAGCTCCAGGAGAGTGTCCCTGCCTCGGGATTCCAGCACCACTGGGCTGCGCCCAGCAGCCTCCTCCAGACCCAGGTCATTTCCTCTATACCTTAGGCTCCTTCTTCTCATCCGCTGCCTGGCCCTCTGGCCGTGCCTCCTCAGTCCCGCTTTCCTCTGGGCCCATGGAGAAAGCAAAGAAATGAGAGACATCTGATACGTTTCATTTATGTAACAATTTCCTAGTAGCTGAAACCTCAGGGATTGGGGAAGCCAAATTTCCCACAGCAATGTCATAAAGGAAAACAAAACCCCAGGGACTTTCTCTCCCACTGTGCGGTGATTGAAATCAACGTACACAGGGCCAGGCCGGGAGGGCACAGGAAGGCTGGCTGGTTCTGGCTCTTGGTGAATGGGAAGAAATCTGAAAGCGTGCGCTCACCAATGCGCTCAGGCTCGTCAGAGGCCGTCCCTGCGATGCCGCTGCTCTCCAGACCAAAGGCTGGGTCGGCCTTGCCTGTGACTTTGGCTGCTTCTTCCACCTTGCGCACATGGGCTTCCACCAAGGCTGTGGGCACCTCTTCCTTCATCTTTGAGAACTCTTCTGTAAGGCCAGAGGGGAAGAGGCTGGGATAAGGCAGGTGGGCTGTTCTCACTATGCCTTTGGAGCCTTTCTCACAAGCCCATCTCTTTCTGAGACCAAAAACGGAGCTCAGACAGGTGCCTGAGCTAAGGTGTTGACAGACAAGGCTAACAGGGCAGATCTGAGAGGTTCAATCTGAGAATCTAGCTGTAAAAGCAAACTAAGAAGGCCGAAACCCCCCATCCTCAAATTACCTAGGGCTGACTTTGCAGCAGCAGAGGCAACTCGGGGATCGACGACAGAGGCCAGGAAGGCAACAGTGCTCATAACAGGGTTGCCTGACTGGCTGAAGGGGATGGGCTGGTAGGCCAGAGGGCCGAGGGAGGCCTCTGAGTCCTCCAGGTATGGGTCTTCAATGGGAAGGCGAAGGAAATGCAAGATGCACTCGTCCTGCGTGCGGCTTCCCACGTGCTCAGACACTTTGTTCCAGTCGTCCTTGTACATCTCCAGGGCCTGGAGGGCAGTGGGGACACAACTCCGCTCACTTAGCCACTTTTCTAGAAGGCCAGCTACCCCCATCCTCCTAAGGGCAGCTGCTTTCAAAGCTCCCTATGTTCTGGTATTTCTGTACTCTGCTGGATCCAGGAGGGAGGGATCTCCAAGTAGCACTAAGAAACCATATGGAATTACACAGGCCTAAATCCCTGACCTGCAGCTAGTCCTGGGGCAGGTGTGACAGGCACCGGGGAGGGGAGACACTGAGGCAAGCTCATGCTCTACTCAGTGCCCGACTGGGAATGCTCCCCAGACTGGGAGTGCTCCCCACTCACTCAAGCGGCAGCCATGTCCCAGCCACGCCGTCCACACAGCACGACTCCCCACTCACTCACACAGCAGCCAGGTCCCAGCCACGCCGTCCACACAGCACGACTCCCCTTGCTGTCCCCTGTTACCTCCAGGAGCAGCAGTGTCTCCTGCTCTGTCCACTCCCGCGTGGCACTCGCTGCAGCTTTACTCTGTGGGGAAGCAGGATGAGTCAGCACAGAGGAGTCGAAGCCACGTGCAGCACAGGCTATCAACCCAGTCGGCTGCACCTCATACCTTGGAGGGGACGTTCTTCTTCGTGTACATGTCTGTGCGCAGCCCGAAGTTCTGCATGTCTGCTGGCTTCTCCTTGCCTTTATCAGGGAAGTTCAGCATTTGCTGGGAAGCAGAGTTCTGCTATTTGTGGAAGGAAAGAGAAAGGAGGTGAGTGTAAGTGGTCACAGGGAGCCAGAGAGAGCCAGAGAGAGAGAGAGAGAGAGAGCCAGAGAGAGAGAGAGAGAGAGAGAGAGAGAGAGAGAGAGAGAGAGAGAGAGAGAGAGAGAACGGACAGACAGACAGAAGGAGCGTCCTTCCCGCAGCCAGGAATGCCTGGGCGGGGCTTCCTCCCTCACTGCTGCAGCCCCTCTCTCTCTTGCCTCTTCTTCCCAGGTGGGGGCCCCCCAGTGAAGGGGCAAATAAACAGCCCAGCGGGGTCTGCACCCCACCTACCAGCTCTGGCTTGCCCTTAGCCGTCTCTGGCACCAGGTCATCCAGCTCTTTGCCCTTCCGCCCAGCCTTGGTATCAGCATCAACCTGGCGGCCCTGGGGGACAGAGCTTGGCGTCATGGAAGCTGGGTAGGAAACGGCAGGCCCAGGCCTTGGAGGCCTGAAGACCCAATGCTGGACGGCCCACGGGCTCTGGGAGCTCATGCCACTGTTCCGTGCTGCCTCCACGATTAATCAGACATGGAGCTGGCATGACAGACATTTGAGGCCACGTGTATCGTTACAGACCCTCTTAGGAGCTGGACAATAGATCCTAGCCCTGGATTAGTCAGTATCTTGGTGTCTCTTAAAGAATGTATGAGATGGAAATGGAAAAAATGAAGATGATAACAAGTATGAGGAAAAATGGAAAAATACAGGAAACGTGACAAAGTATAAAAATCCCATACAAGTTATCGTAAGCCATTTTTCTCTATCTGCTCCTCTCCTACACTAGCCTGCCTGTGCCCTGAGGACAAGGAGCAACTTCTCCCCTTCAGCAGCTGCTCACAGCTGGGGTAGGCGGGCTGACAGCGCTGAGCACATGTGCTGACGCCCGTGGCCCTCTCCACCTCACGGTAAAGAAGCCTATGACTCTGCCCAATCTCTACCCTAAAAACATAAAAAAACGAAAAACAAACAGGAAAAGAAAAGTCCAAAGGAGCCCACTCCGCCCCACCCAGCCTTGTCCCCAGCACCCCTCGCCCTACCTGTGGGGGCTTCGGCTGAAGAGGAACCAGGCCTGATGGTGTGTCCGCTAAGACGTGGAAGTGAGAGGTGGGTGGAGGCCCCATTGGGGTCGGCCGACTCTCAGCATCTACCTGGTAGTTAATAAGACCCCACTGTTCCAGGAAGGCATGGACCCTGTGAGAGAGAGAGGCTAAGCCAAACTGAAAAACCCAAAAGGAGGAACCCACCCCCTTCACCAACTCTTCACCTAAGTAACAATGGTCCCCAAGTGCACACGGCAGCCCGGACTCTTCGCCATGGCCACACCCCAGTGACCATGTCTTCCTAGAGAGTAAAGCCGTCCAACTGTGTCTCAGCAGGGGCCACAGCCTCGTCCCTCACAGCACATTCCCAGCCCCTCACCACTCAGCCTCCGCTAGCTCTGACAGGGCTGGCTTTCCCTAGGGTGCTGCTCTTGCTTGTTCTCTATCTTCTTTGAAAGTATCTGCAGTTCTGCCAAGACAGACAGACAGACACCCTCCCAAATTCTTTCTCCTCAGAAGCAAGACCCACCTCATGATAGCACAGACATCACCCGCCAAGTTCCGCCGACAGGCAGTGGATGTTAGATACTCCTGGGGATTCAGCCGGTAAGTGTCAATCATGAAGTTCCGATATGCCAGGTAGCTTAGGAGAGTCAGAAAGACAAGCAAGAGGAAGAAAGTTAATGTTTGTTGAGGCCCAAGGAGAGGAAAAATAATAGAAGTGCTAAGGACTCAAAATATTCTAACTACATAGTATTGACACATTTCTCACTGGGGGCTGAAGGGCTAGCCCAGTGCCTAAGAGCACTTGCTATTCTTGCAGAAGACCCACGTTCAGTTCCTAGCACCACATGGCAGCCATAATCATCCATAACATCCTTATTCTGGGGAACATCCCTCTCATCTCCAGGCAGGCACCAGGCACACACTACACACACATGCGTCCAAGCCAAACACTCAAGACACAAAGTAAGTACATCTAAAAAAAAGTTTCTTGTATTTTTCCTGATGGCTGGCTTTTTTTAATTAAATGAACTATCATCTTAATTTTATCTGGGAATCTCAGCCTCCTAAATGCGGAGATTACAGAATCATATCATGTTTGTTACCCAATTTTATTTTTTGGGGGGGAGGATGATAAAAGCCCTCCTTTCCCAATCAGAAATCAAAGTCCTTATCCATGCAAAAAATCTGCCTGATGCCAGAGGAAGAACTTAAAGATTGCCTTCTTAACATCCTTTATGTGTATGGGTGTTTTGTCTATGTACTACAAGCATGCCTGGCGCCCAAGGATGCAAAAAGGAGGTGGTTGGATCCCTGGAACTGGAGTTAGAGACAATTGTGAGTCACCATGTAAGTGCTGGGAATCAAACCCAGGTCCTCTGCAAAATCAGCTAATGTCCTTGACTACTGAGCCATCTCTCCAGCACTTAAGGGCTGCTTTTTTTTTTTTTTTTTTTTTTTTTTTTGGTTTTTTGAGACAGGGTTTTTCTGTGTAGCCCTGGCTGTCCTGGAACTCACTCTGTAGACCAGGCTAGCTGTGAACTCAGAAATCCGCCTGCCTCTGCCTCCCAAGTGCTGGGATTACAGGCGTGCGCCACCACCGCCCGGCAAGGGTTGCTTTTGTTTTGGCTCTTAAAGTTGTGATTTATGATTTTTTTTTAACTTATCATTTTGAGGTAGGGTCTTGTGTAGTACACAGACAGGCCTTCAACTTGATCTACAACACAATTCCACATCCCAGATGCTAAGGTTATATATAGCCCACCATCCTGACTTTTAATTATTTTTAAAAATTTATTTGAGTCAAGGTCTTTTATAGTGTAAGCTGGCTTTAAATCTGTTAGACAATCAGGGATAGTCTTACACTCCTGATCCTCCTGCCTCTGCCTCCCAAGTGCTAAGATCACAAATGTGTAACAACACATTTTTTTTTTTTGGCTTTTTGGATTTGGTTTTTTTGAGACAGGGTTTCTCTGTATAGCCCTGGCTGTTCTGGAGCTCACTCTGTAGACCAGGCTGGCCTCGAACTCAGAAATCCGCCTGCCTCTGCCTTCCAGAGTGCTGGGATTACAGGCATGTGCCACCACCGCCCAGTTATTTCTTTTAACAACACATTTTTTAGTTAGTTTTTACATATAACAGTTGTATTAACTTATTTACATGTATGTATTCTGTGTATGTAGGCATTTACAGTCTACAGCACACATGCGGAGGTGGGCGATAGCGTTCAGGAACAGGCTCTCCTTCCAGCATGCAGGATCTAAGAACCAAACTCAGGTCGCCACACTTAGAGACCTCACTGCTGAGCCAGCCTATGAGCACGCGCCTTCTCTCTCTCTCTCTCCATCTCCCATTTTAATTTACTGATTTTGTGTATGTGCACATAAGCACCATTACACGCAGGTGGACCTGCACTGTCGTGTGCACACAGACACCACGACATGCATGTGGACTTGTTCTATCAGGATTAGCAGGCAGGGATTTTACATATCAAGTCATCTAGCTGACTCTCTTTCTTGCCCTTTTTGTGGTTTTTGGGTTTGTTTTTCTTTTTATCAGTTGGGTACACACATAATTATATGTGTGGTGGTGGTGGTGGTGGTGGTGGTGGTGGTGTGTGTGTGTGTGTGTGTGTGTGTGTGTGCATGCGCTCCAAGGCAAGTGTGTCAGAGGACAACTTATGGGAGTCAAATCAAGGGGTCAATGCAGTTCCTCGCCTTGGTAGCAAGCTCCCTACCCACTGAGGCATCTCACAGACCCATTATTTCCTTAGAAGGCAGGCAGGCAGGAAGGAAGGAAGGAAGGAAGGCAGGAAGGAAGGAAGGAAGGAAGGAAGGAAGGAAGGAAGGAAAAGGAAAATTATTTTATTTGGGGAGCTAGAGACATGGCTCAGTGGTAGAGAGACTTGTTCTTACAGAGGTTCGGTCCCAGCACCTGAATGGCAGCTCACAACCACCTCTAACTTCTGATCTAGGGGATATGACATCCTCTCTGACTTCCAAAGGTGCCAGGTACACACATGGTACACAGACATACATGTAGGAAAACCATTAGTACACATAAATAAATCTAAAATATTTTTACATGTTAGTTACGTGTGTGGGTATGTGTGCTTGTATGTAGATGGCGGAAACTGTCAGATCCTCCCAGAGCTGAGGTATAAGTAGTCAAAGCCCACTTAGGGCAGGTGCTGGGAAACGAACTCAGGTTGCAGCACAGACTGTCAACCGTGGAGTCTCTCTCTGCACACACGTGCTCTGGCAGACAGGCTGGCTTTGAATTTACTGCCTCCCAAGTGCTGGGATTAAAGGCATGCACCACATGCCTGCTTTTTGTTTTTTATTCGTTTTCTTCTTTTTGTTTTGTTTTGTTTTTTGTTTTGGTTGTTCGAGACAGGGTTTCTCTGTGTAGCCCTGGCTGACCTGGAACTCACTCTGTAGACCAGACTGGCCTCGAACTCAGAAATTCGCCTGCCTCTGCCTCCCAGAGTGCTGGTATTACAGGTGTGCACCACCACCCCGGCCTTCAGTTTGTTTTCTTGAGACAGTATTTTACTCTGTAGTTCAGGCTAATCCGGAACTTGCTTCATAAACCATACTAGCTTACAATTTGTGATCGTGCCTCAGTCTCTCTCTCTCTCTCTCTTTTTTTTTTTAAAGGTTGATTTTTATTATGTATACAGTGCTCTGCCTGCATGTAGGCCTGCAGGCCAGAAGAGGGCACCAGATTACATTATAGATGGTTGTGAACCACCATGTGGTTGCTGGATTTGAACTCAGGATATTTGGAAGAGCAGCCAGTGCTCTTGACCTCTGAGCTCTTTCCAGCCCCTTGCCTCAGCCTCTTAAGTGCTGGGATTACAGATGTGATTTATAAAGTTAGAAAGATCTAAATTCAAATGCCAGTCTTATTATGATGATGTCAAGCTATTTGAAACTTAAAGTCTGTATGTGTCAAACAGGATGTCTTTGGAGAACCAGCAGTATCTGGCACTGTAGGAGCCCGAAGGATGACAGCCGAGAGGCTGGAGCGACGCAGATGCCAGCACCTGTGCTGTGCTAGACTCTCACAACGGCCTGCAGCTCCAGCTCCAACGGACCCAACACCTTTTTCTGGCCTCTGTGGGCATGGCACTCACATGCACATACCTACATAATACAATAATTTGATGTAAAATGAAAATATTTTAAAATTAATGAAATTATAAAGTATAAAATTTGAAAATATGTCCACACTAAAAGATCCAGAATCTGTTTTTACTACTTACTAGCTGTATAAACTTACTCAAGTAACTTAAGTCAAATGCTCCCTCCTACCAGGATCCTAGTCTATAAACTAGAGATGACAATGTTTATTAGCCTTAATTAGACTAATTAGCCAGTGCGTGGTGGAGATGTGGTGCTAGGAATGACGAGCTCTTGGGCAGTTAGCACTCACTATCCCTGACAGCATACCACATAGAGTCACATCGCCTGGTAACGCCTCTTCCTTCCTGTCATAAACCTGGCTCTCCTTAGAGGAAGAGACCCACACCAAGCCATGGAGAGAGAACAAGCCGAGCACAGATGGTCCCACAGAGGGAGGCTGAGCAGCAGCAGAGAACCCGTGCCAGCTCTCAGCCTCCCTCCCCCGACCTCGGCAAGTGCTCACCGTGATGCGCCCTAACCCCAGATTTCCACACACAACCCAAACCAAGAAAACTGACTGAAAGTTTAAAGTAACCCTTTTTTGTTTGATACAGGGTCCTACTCTGCAGCCCAAGCTGGCCTTGAACTCACAATCCTCCCTCAGCTTTCCAAGGCTAGGACTACAAGCTGGCATACACTAAGTATCTTCAAAGAGTCAGAGAGAGGAATAGGAAGTCTGCTGTGGGCCCAAGGCAGGAAGACACAGAAGAGTGCGTCCTGCCTGACACATGGAGAATGCAGCCATCAGATTCAATACACTATGGCTTAGAAGCCCTAAACCTGTAGTTTATTATTCATTTTCAAGATCAGGTCTCACGACATAGCCCTGGCAGGCCTCCATCTACGCTGATGAGACTTAGGCTCAGAGATCTGCCCACCTCTGCCTTCTGGCGTGCACAGTGGTACAAAGACAAGACTCTTGTGCACATGAGGCAAGTGTTCTGCTACGGAGCTCTGTCTTCCAGCCCTAACCCTGGACATCTGTGCTGCTCTTTCATAATGCACACTCCCATCTCAGAATCCTCAGAGCTGGGCCTCTTAGTCCTTCTCTAGCTAGGAAGCCCAGGGTGGCCTCGAATTTGACTTCTTACAACAGCATTCCAAGTGCTAGGACTCTCCTCATGTGCCACCAAGCTTGATCTTATCTTGGTTTTTCTGTTTGGGTTTGGTTTGGTTTTCAGTGATTTAAGACAGAATCTGTCTTTGCACTCCTGAGTCTCCCTGAACTAGCTCTTAGACCAGGCTACCCTTGAACTAGAGATCTGCCTGCCTCTGCCTCCCGAGTGCTGGGATTCAAGGTATGCACCACCACCACCTGACTTATTTCATTTTTCAACCGAATCACCATCATTTACATTTTAATTAAAGTTGTTTCATACACGTGTGTGTGTGTGTGTGTGTGTGTGTGTGTGTGTGTGTGTGAATTTCAGGTAACATAGCAATTATGGAGTGAAATTCTCTGCATGTGTTAAAAAACTTGAAGCAATGGGAACAACGGGACAGGTACTTGCTTTGAACAGAAGAGTAAGCTCTACTCTATCATCCTCAGGCAACCCCTGAAGAACATATTTTAAAGTGTTAGGCTATGGCTGTCTAATGGCGTCTATCATGTCTTTGTAAGTCTGACAGAGAGCCTGGTTGAAGGTTACTAAGTCTGGAAGAGTGAATGCAGAAAGGACCCCAAAAGAAAACCACAAGATGAGATCTTACATCTCTGGAGTCTTGGACTTGTTCTTGCCGTTGAAGAACTCGGGAAGAGCCCTCCGTTCAATGGCATGGACGCTGCAAGACAAATCACGATGGGTTCAGAAGGTCCCAGGGGAGGAGGAGGAGCCGAAGGGAAGGCTTGAAAGGTGGGGCTGGCAAGAGCTCTAAACTGTGGAGGGGCGACAGAAGAGACAGCGCATCGACGGGCGCGGGGGAGGGAGGGGGAGGGGTACGCAGCGGCAATACCTGTTGTAGTCAAACCAGGCGGCATAGCTGGGGATGATGATGTGGTGGGTCTGCTCCGTCACGTTGTCCTCGTGCAGGTCTGGGTTCTTGGTCTGCTCCCCTTTGTTGCCCGTGCTGTTCTCATCCTCGTCCTATGAGTATGGAGGCTGCTGGACACTCAGCATTCCCCTCCCCGCCTAGCAACCCTCAGCTTCTCCCACACCCAGGAGCATGACACCAATAGGGGTGAGGACTAGCATTGCGGGGGGCCCTGGGACTCTAATGGGCTGGAGTTCTGAGCAAGTTACAATTCATCTATGGCGGGAAAAGCCTGAATCCCGGAGAGGTGGAGCCTGTCTAAGCCAATCAGAGAGGCGGAGCCTTTCTAAACCAATCAGAGAGGCGGAGCCTGTCTAAACTGGCCGCACCTTGCCGGTGGTCTCCATGCTTTCGTCGTCCTGTTCATCTGGAAGGGAAAGAAGGCGGGTAAGGCAGAGCCTGTGCAGGAGTAGAGGGCTGGGGGAAGGTGGGCTGAGTCCTCCCATGCCTCAGGCACTGCCTGCTTGGGGCTCCCTGTCTTACCCAGGTCAGTCATGGTGCCGCCTTTGACCGGGGCTGACTCGGAGTCCTTTTTAGTGTTGACTGCCAGAAGAAAAAGCCACTGCATTAGACGTGCTGGCCAAAATCAAGCTCTCATGTCTCGGCTGTTAATAGTTTTACATATGTTGCTTTCTCAAAAAAACTTTGAAACTCGTTTTCTATTCTACTGCCTTAGCCGACCAACGATTTCCCTTAGCTTCCTCGTCTGTGTGTGCGTTCCTGTGACTCCAGCCGCAGTACCCTGATGGCTATCCGCGTCTCTGTGTGTGCACCCCATGACTCTCCAGCCGCAGCACCCAGAGGGCTATCCTCATATGACTGCTCTTTGTCTTCCTATTGAGTTTCCCTATACAACCTTTTAATGTACTGAATTTGAACTGGATCGCACTAGGTAAGTAGTTAGGTGTCATCCCTTGATGTACTCCTGGCAACTAAACCCAAGGCCTCATGCACGTGTATGGAAGTGCTCTACCAGTTACAGTGCGAGCACCAAGCTTTTTTTTGGGAGGGGTGGGGGTGGAGTCAGGGTCTCTTGTATTCCAGGCCCCTAACTTGCAAAGGATGGCCCTGATTCTCGCACCTGCTCTGAGTGCTGAGGTTACAGGTGTACCCCCACCAAGCTCAGTTCCCCAGCTCTTTCTTCTTTCTTTCCTTAAGCGTTTTAGTTTGGTTTTGCCTTTTTCAGGGCCTCGGGCGGGCGAGAGAGAAGGCTGAGACGTAAAGAGCACTCACTGACTGCTCTTCCCGAGGTCCTGAGTTCAATTCCCAGCAACAGCATGGTGGTTCACAACCATCTGTAATTATAGTCCCATGGGATCTACTGCCCTCTCCTGCTATGCAAATTGTACTGGCAGACAAACGCCCATACACATGAAATACATCCATAACTAAATATTCATTTAATATTTTTAAAAGAAAGAGACACAGACTCAAGCAGCTCAAGGATGGTTTTGGGTTCATTATATAGCTCAGGCTGGCTCTGCACTCCTGACCCACCACCTGTGCCTGCTGAGCGCTAGGATTACAGATGTGAGCCACACTTGGCTTCCCTATTATCTTGAGACGGGCCCCTTTAGTTACGAAGGTTGGTCTCCGGGGTCACTCTGCAGCCCAGGCACACTTTGTACTGTTTGCATCCCCCTGCCTCAGCAGGCACACTGCTGAGATTATCCTGCTGGCTGCTGCTATGCCACCGGGCCTTGAACAATTAGCTCTTTTTTTTTTTTTTTTTTTTTTGTTTTTGTTTTTCAAGACAGGGTTTCTCTGTATAGCCCTGGCTGTCCTGGAACTCACTCTGTAGACCAGGCTGGCCTCGAACTCAGAAATCCACCTGCCTCTGCCTCCCAAGTGCTGGGATTACAGGTGTGCGCCACCATGCCCAGCTACGATTAGCTCTTAATTCATAATAATTGTTTTGTTTTTTTTCCCCGAGCCAGAGTCTCACTATGTAGCTCTGGCTGTCTTAGAACTCACTATGTAGACCAGGCTGGCCTTGAATTCACAGAGATTAACTTGCGTCTGCTTCTTGAATGCTGGGATTAACAGTGTTTACCACCATTTCCAGATAGATCTTAATTTTTGAAGACAGGGTCTCTGTATGAAACCTGGTTGTCCTGGAACTTGTGATGTAGACCAGGCTAGTCTCCAACTTACAGAGCTCCCCATGCCTCTGCCTTCTGAGTGCTAGGATTTAAAATCATGTGTCACCATGGTTTTGTTTGTTTGTTTGTTTTGGTTTTTGGTGGGTTTTTTTTGGTTTTGTTTGTTTGGTTGTTTGGTTGGTTGGTTTTTGTTTTTTGTTTTTTTGAGACAGGGTTTCCTCTGTGTAGCCCTGGCTGTCCTGGAACTCACTCTGTAGACCAGGCTCAGAAATCCACCTGCCTCTGCCTCCCAAGTGCTGGGATTACAGGCGTGCGCCACCACACCCGGCTTTTTTTTTTTTAAATTTTTCCTAGCTTAAATATTTAAAAAAAGATTTTTTTAACTGTCTGAAGGGCTGGGGATGGAATGCAGGACTCTGTGCCTGCTGGGCAGTGTTCACCATAAGCTGCACCTCAACCTGGTCTTCAAAGCTGTAAGCAGGGGCGTCTCCTCCTGATTTCATTACAGATGCTCAGGAGAAAACGGCTTCCCAACCCCCTGAAGTACATTTCTTGATATTTGAGGCTACAGGACAGGAGACAGACTACAAACCAGTATTGTAGTGTAGTCTCCTGAACTCCTCATGCAGGACAGACTGGGTCAGCACACACAATGCAGTCCAGAGGAGTTCTAAGCCTCTCTGGAGCTGTTCCTACAGTCTTTTTTTAAGTTTATGAATATGCCGGGCGGTGGTGGCACATGCCTTTAATCCCAGCACTTGGGAGGCAGAGGCAGAGGCAGGCGGATTTCTGAGTTTGAGGCCAGCCTGGTCTACAAAGTGAGTTCCAGGACAGCCAGGGCTACACAGAAAAACCCTGTCTCAAACCTCCCCCCAAAAAGTTTATGATTACATGTACACAGACATGGATAAAGTTCATGATTACATGTACACAAACATGTAAAGTTCATGACTACATGTATGTGGGCATGTGTAATGTTCATGAGTACATGCACACAAACGTGTAAGGTTCATGACTACATATATGTGGACATGTGTAACGTTCATGATTACATGTACACAAACATGTAAAGTTCATGACTACATGTAGGCGAACATGTGTAAAGTTCATGATTACATGTATGTGGACATGTGTAAAGGTGTCCATGGAGGCCAGAAGAGAGCGAGCACTGGGCCTGCCAGAGGGTTTTCCTCAGTGTAAACCACCTGATGAGGGTGCTGGGGACTCAGGGCCTCTGCAGAGCAGTGTGCTCTTAACTGCTGACACTTCTCAAGCTCCAACATTTCTCTTTCTAAAAATTTCAGATTTATTATGTGTGTTTATGTGGCGGTCAAGGGTCTGCATTGGGGTTGTCTTCTACCACTTTCCTATGCTCGCTCAGACGAGTCTCAGTGAACCTGGAGCTCTGAGAGCTCAGATGGGCCAGTCAGCAAGGCCCTGGGCTCCTCCACCTCTACCTCAATACTGGGATTACGGCACAAATCACCATGCTCAGCTCTTTATATGGCACTAAGGACCCAACTCAGGCCCTCATCATGAGCCATCATAATTTTATTTTATTTTATTTATTTGGAGACAGGGTCTCATGAATTCCAGGTTAACCCAGAACTTGATATGTAGTGGAGGATAGCTTTCAAATAGCAGGTTCCCTGCTTCACAATGCAAGGATTACAGGGCTGCAGCAGTGTCCTGAACTCAGGGCTTCATACTCACTGGACAAATCTCTACCAAACAGCCGGGCGGTGGTGGTGCACACCTTTAATCCCAGCACATGGGAGGCAGAGGCAGGCGGATTTCTGAGTTCGAGGCCAGCCTGGTCTACAGAGTGAGTTCCAGGACAGCCAGGGCTATACAGAGAAACCCTGTCTTGAAAAAACAAACAAAAAACCCCCCCAAAAAAAACCCCAACAACAACAAAAATTCTCTACTAAACAGCTGCCCAGTCTAGCTACTTTGCTTTGCAAAAATAGACAAGGTGATTGGTTGGTTGTGTGGAAGCCAGGGGGTAACTTTTGGGGGCAGTTCTTTCCTTCCAGCTGGTTTTGAGGCGAGGTCCCACTGTTCTTTCTGCTGCTATGCTTCTCAGGGAAGCTCTGGGCCTGTTCACATGCCGTTTTGCTGCAGGAGTGTCAGGATCACAGGCACAAGCTCCCGAATCCTGCTATGGATTCCAGGGTTCAAATTCAGGTCCTCAGGCCTGTGGCAAGCACCGCTACTCAGAGAGCCACTGCATTCATCCTTAGTGCCATTCTTATATTGATTTTTATTTACATATATATCTGCATGTGTCTGTGAGAGGGCATGGTGTGTGTGCGCAGGTGTCCATAGAGCCCAGAAAAGGGGACCAAATCAAGATCCTCTGGAGCTCGAGGTACAGGCAGTTGGGAGCTGCCTAATAGAGGTGCTAAAAAGCAAACAGCAAGCACTCTTAATTGCTCAGCCATCTATCTCTTTAGTTTCCCAACACTGTTTTAAAATGTCTTTTTAAGATTTTTACTATTTCTTTCTTTTCTTTCTTTCTTTTCTTTTCTTTTTTTTTTTTTTTTTTTTGAGACAGGGTTTCTCTGTGTAACCCTGGCTGTTCTGGAATTTACTATGTAGACCAGGCTGGTCCTGAACTCAGAGATCTGCCTGCCTCTACTTCCCAACTGCTGGAGTTAAAAAGTCATGTGCTACCTTCCTGACAGTTTCATTATTATTTAATTTTTTTAAGATTTATTTATTGTTTTTTTAAAGATTTATTTATTTATTTAATGTGCATACACTGATGCTGTCTTCAGACACACCAGAAGAGGGTGTCAGATCCCATTACAGATGGTTGTGAGCCACCATGTGATTGCTGGGATTTGAACTCAGGACCTCTGGAAGAGCAGCTGAGCCATCTCTCCAGCCCGATTTATTTATTGTTATATGTAAGCACACTGTAGCTGTCTTCAGACATTCCAGAAGGGGGCATCAGATCTTGTTAGGATGGTTGTGAGCTACCATGTGGTTGCTGGAATTTGAACTCGGGACCTTCAGAAGAGCAGTCAATGCCCTTAACCACTGAGCCATTTCTCCAGCCCCTATTATTTAATTTTTGAGTTATTTTTATGTATATGATTGTTTTGCCAGAATGCATGCTTGTACACCATCTGTATGCAGTGCCTGCAGAACCCAGAAGAGGGTGTTGAATCCAACGGTACTGGAACTAGACAGTTGTGAACCATGGTTGTGGCACTGGGAATCACACCTGGGTCCTCTGAAAGAGCAGTGATTGCTCTTAACCACTGACCCAGCAGTCCAGTCCCCACTCCCTCTTTTAAATAATAATGTTTGCATATACTTTTAAAATGGTCCTAAAGCGAGGTTTTGGCAGTATAATTTGCATTATTTGTCTTGAAATATATTTTACTGATGGGATGTATAATCTAACACCTATCAGGGTAGAGAGATGGCTCAGTCAGGCACAGGCCTGAAGATCTGCTCAGTCCTCAGATCCCACCTGACAAGCCAGGCACAGTGGCGCAGATGTGTAACCACGGCACCAGGGAAGCAGAGAGGAGGAGACCCCTGAGGGTGCCTGGCAGGCCAGACGGCCTACCCTTCAAGCTCCAGACCTCAGAACAGAAGGCAGAGGGTTGGCAGAACTGAATTGTTGCCAGTCCCTGGAACCCACATGGTGGAAGGAGAAACCAGTTCCCACAAGTTGTCCCATGACCCCCACATGTGCACTGTGGCAAGCTTACTCACATACAACACACACAAATACATGAATAAATGTGAAAAACACGACATAGAGGCTCCTGAGTATTGACACTTGAAGTTGACCACAAACACACACATATTAACAAGGGTTTGGGGCTTTGGGGGTGTGGCTCAGCTGCAGAGCACCTATCTGCTGGCACATGGGAGGGAGTTCCTAGGTTTGACTCTCAGCACAGAAAAAAGTTTGCACACAGCTGCTACTAGCTGCAAAGCCGGTCCACAGGAGACATGGATACAAAGTAAGAGACAGTTTCACTAACCATCTATGCTGAGGAAATGCTACTTTAGATCTAGAAAAACCATCCCTTGGGGCACTGGGCACAGCAGGGACAGGAGAGGGTGGGGATGGGCCTGAGAGCTCAGCCCGGCCCTTACCTGTTTTGGGGAGTGTCACTTCTTCCACGTTTGGGACTGGAGAGGGCTCGTCCATGTCTTTCGTAAGGTCTTCTTGCTCCTCTTCTCTGTGGCCTCGCTTTGACTTGGTGTAAGGTGTCGAGGGTCTGGAAAGGAAGAAGAGATGTCCTTGGAAGTCAGAGGAGGTTACAAGAAGGAAAGGGAGAGAGAACAGTCTGGGCAGAGCTGGGTGGAAGAAACGGTACATGCAGAGTAATGGGGTTAGTGCACACGTTTTTTTCTGTCGGGTGACTGCTTTCTTTAATGATCACTAGGACTAAAGCCATCACGCAGACACATGAAGGTCCCCTCTCCCTCCTCGCAGACACCCAACCAGGGGCCAGTGACTTCAAAAAGCATTGTCTTCCCTTTGGCATGGCATCAGGACAGCGCATGGGCACAGGAGGTGACATACCCTTTCTTAGCATTCTTCTTCTTAGCCTCTGGAGTGGGCGAAGGAGAGGGAGAGCGCTTCCTCTTCTTATAGTTCCCCCCCTTCTTGTCCCGTCTGTCTGAATCCGGACTGTTTACCTGCACAACAGGAAGTGGGATAAACAGAGTTCACCCTCTAGTTCCCAGCAAGGCTTGTAAGCTAAGAGCTCTGAGAAAAAGGAGCATAAGCTAACCTCATCCGTCAGTGTTTTGGCCGAGATCTTCTTTCTGCGGGAGACTGGGCTTTTGTCGTCACTGACTTCATAGTCTTCCTCATTCATCCACTCATTGAACGTGTCAGTGTCAAGAATCCACTTCGCATGGACCTGAAGCACAGGGCAGTCCATGTCAGAGTTACTAGAAGCCACAGCTCTGTCTAGAAACTCTTACACAGAGTCCCAGCTCCCCTGACAGAGAGGACTGGTCCTGAGTGTTCTCCCAGCAGTGGAGGGGACCAGGAGAGCTCACCTTCCTAGGTTTCTCAGGAGTGGGAGCATCCTCCACAGATGCTTCGATTTCACTTGCTGGGATCCACGTGTCGTAGCTGCCAGAAGAAATTCAGCGTGAGGTGGAGACAGAGACGGAGTGCCGGCAGCGAAGTGCAGCCCCAGGCCGGCCTGCTCAGGGTGCTGGGAGCTTGTATCATAAGAACATAAAGGAGGGCCGGGCGGTGGTGGCGCACGCCTGTAATCCCAGCACTTGGGAGGCAGAGGCAGGTGGATCTCTGAGTTCGAGGCCAGCCTGGTCTACAGAGTGAGTTCCAAGACAGCCAGAGCTACACAGAGAAACCCTGTCTCGAAAAACAAAACAAAACAAAGAACATAAAGGAGAGCTAGAGATGGCTCCATGGTAGAGTACGTGGCAAGCACAGGCTCTTGGACCCACGACATTATCAACAATGAAACAGGAACAAAAACTCAAAAGCCAGGCTTGGTGACATGAGCCCAGGATCCCAGCACCAGGAGAGTCTTGTGTCCTACGCAGCCTGAACAGCATAGTGAGACATCTCAAAACCAAAAAAAAAAAAAAATCAAACAACAAATAAAACATAGGACAAAAAGATTTTCCAAAATGTATGAAAAAAATCTAGCATAGGTGGCTCTGGGAAACTGAGGCAGGATTCCCTTGAATCTAAGGTCAGCCTGGGTCACACAGTGAGACCTGGGCTTCAAGGTAAGCTATAACCAATCACTCCTTCAAATGTAATTACAACTATATTACATTTGACATCTGTATTTGTTTTGTTTTGCTCCCTGAAAGAGAGGTTATACTATGTCTCTCAGAAGAGCTTACAAGTCTAAGTCTCCTGTCTCTACCTTCTGGGGAGCTGGAGCTGGACCTGTGGATGCTGACTTCCCTTTCCCACTTAAATTTTCCTATAAACTAACTGTATTCTGTCACTCTAAAGGTTACATAATAGCCCGGGGTAAATTTATACATTTGTGGAAATATTTTCCTACTACTATACTGTTTTAACTTCTGTTCTAAGATACAACTTCACATAGCTTAGGCTGGCCCCAAAGTTCCCAGGAAAAAGAAAATGACTTTGGTTTCCTGATCTGCTTTCTCTGATTCCTAAAGTGTTGAGAGTGCAGATGTGTGGTACCGCGCTGTGCTTGTCTTCATTTTACACCCAACCATCAAAATACATGACCCTGGCCCGGAGGGGAGACTCTGGGGACGAGTGCTCGCGGCACCAGCCTGGGGACTGCAGCTGCATCACTGGGACCCAACGTGGAAAGAAAGCATAGGCTCCCAATCCTGACCCAGTCCTGTATCCACATATCCACACACATCCACATCCACACACACACACACACACACACACACACACACACTCAAATAAGAAAAAGGCCAGGTGTGAGAGAGCCATCCTCTAATCTCAGCACTCAGGAGGGAGAAGCTGGTGCGTCTATGTGAGACTTTGTCTTAAATAAGTATGTATGTTTGTATGTATGTATGTATGTATGTATGTATGTATTATAAAAAGGAACATAAAATTGAACTGGGAATGACCAGTCAGTAAGCATAAGGACTTGAATTCTATCCCGAGAACCTATATAAAAAGGCTGGGCATGGGGCTGAAGAGACGGCTCAGCAGCTGAGAGCGATCGTTGCTCTGGAAGGAAACCCGAGATCAATTCCCAGCACCTACATCATAACTCAAAACTACCAACAACTCTAGTCCAAGAGGATCGGCAGGTCTCCTCTTCTGACCTCTACAGACACCAGGCATTCATGTGGCACACATACATAAATGTGGGCACTCATACACATAAAACTAAACAAACAAACAAACAGGGTTGGTGCTTGCCGCTCCAGTGCTTCAAAGGTGTAGACAGTAGGATCCCCACTCTCTCTGGCTGTGCAATCTAGCTTAATTGGTGAGTACTGGGCTAATAAGAGACCCTGTCGTAAGGAAAGTGGTCAGCATTCCTAAGGATGAACTGGAGGTTATCCTCTTGTCTCTGTGCATGCATGCCCACGCACACACACACATACCACACCACACACACACACACACACACACACACACACACACACACACGAAAAGGCACCCATTTTAAAAAAATTATAGCCAGGTGGTAGTAGGGTCTGCCTTTAATCCCAGCACTCAGGAGGCAGAGGTAGGCAGATCTTTGAGTTTGCAGCCAGTCTGGTCTACATGGTGAATTCCAGGTTGACTGAAATTACATAATGAGATCCTGTCTTAAAGGTGGCATACATCTTTAATTCCAGATCTAAGAGAACAGAGGCAGGTAGATCTCTGTGAGTTCCAGGACAGCCAGGGCTGCTACACAGAGAAACCTATCTTGAAAAACCAACAAAGCCGGGCGTGGTGGCGCACGCCTGTAATCCCAGCACTTGGGAGGCAAAGGCAGGCGGATTTCTGAGTTCGAGGCCAGCATGGTCTACAGAGTAAGTTCCAAGACAGCCAGGACTACACAGAAAAACCCTGTCTCGGGAAAAAAAAAGAAAGGAAGGAAGGAAGGAAGGAAGGAAGAAAGGAAGGAAGGAAGGAAGGAAGACCAACAAAACAAAACAAACATGGGCACTGGGCATGACGGCACTCCTCAGTAATCCAAGCACTGGGGAGGCTGAGCAGAAGTTACAGAGGATCTTGGAACCAAGATCTGGTCTCACAACAAACACCAAAAAGCCGTGGCTAGAGAGATGGCTCAGTATTATCGCTCTTGTAGAGGGCCAGGTTCAGTCCCCAGCACCCACGTGGTTCATAACAGTGTATAACTCAAGTTTAAGGCGTGCAGACATACATACATGCAAAACATCCACACACATAAAACAAAAATTAAACCTAAAAAGACAAAAGTGAACAAAGAAAAAGGGAACACACACAAAGCCAGTAGGTGGCTCCGCCTCTAATCCCAGCACTTAGGAGGCGCAGGTTCAAGGACTGCTTCAAGCTTGAGGCCAGCACAATCTACACAGCAAGTTCTTAGCAGCCTGGACTACATGGCAAAATTCTATATCCAAAAACAAACAAACAAACAAGTAAATAAACCACTGACTCAGGCCTCCTTGCTCCGCCACGTGAACCTGTGTCTGGCTTCTGAGAACCCATCCTCACCTGTCAGGATAGTAGCCCCAGTGCAGAAGAACTTGTTTATCCCTCTTCATGACTGGCCGTACCCATTCCTCTGAGGAAAGACAAGAGAGAGAGAGAGATACGCTGAAGGGAGAGATGACTAGGCAAGGGTTCTAACTAAGCACTCTCCTGTGTGCAGGAGGCTCAGTAACAGGAATCAGGACTGCAAGGCTCATGACCATAGGTGTTATATGGGGAAGTAAGCAGTCCTCTCTCTACTCGACAGACAGCCCAAGCCATCACAGCAGAGGCCACGAAAACCCAAGTCTCACCTTCTTCTAGGTTTCCTGGGACAGGATACACAACATGGGAGGCATTGCTCTTATCCTCAGAGATGGTTCCCTGGAAGCACAAGGAAAAGTAAATCTACTTCCTTTTGAATTATTCTCCAGTTAAGAAAAACAACTGAAATGTATCCACAGATCTGCCTCTGCCTCTCAAATTATATATTTCCTGAAGTGGTATTAAAATTAGTTTGTATTTTCTTGCAACACTACCTAAATGGCAAAGAAACAAAGTATTGGCACTGGAGATGCGTTAGCACTGGAGAGAAGCTGGAGACTATCCCTACAGTGACCCTCTGCACAGACACCCCACATACTGGAGGTCTGTGCAGTGCACTGCCTGTGTGCGTGCACAAGCTACAGGTCAGCCGCAAGTGTCCTTGAGTCCTCTCTGCCAGTCGCCTACTTCAGACACCTGACAGTGAACCAGGAGTTCATCAGTTCAGCTAGGCTGGCTGCTTAACGAGCCCCCAGGGTCGACCTGTTCCTACCCCCCAGAACTGTGTGTATGAGCTACAACACCCACAGTTTCCATGTGTTCTGGGGATCCAGACTCTGGTCTTCAGGCTTGCATAACAAGCACTTACTTTACCCACTGATCCATTCAACCCATGGGAAATTCAAAGTGGGCTATGAGTGCCTATTCCATAATATCTGCTTCTTTAAAACGAGCTTCAAGGAGCAGAGATTTATTGAGGTTGATTTGACAGCATTACTCAATACTCCAGGCAGACCTGAACACACTAAGCAGCCAAGGGTGACTTTGAACTCTTTTTTTTTTTTTTTTGGTTTTTCGAGACAGGGTTTCTCTGCGTAGTCCTGGCTGTCCTGGAACTCACTTTGTAGACCAGGCTGGCCTCGAACTCTGAAATCCGCCTGCCTCTGCCTCCCAGAGTGCTGGGATTACAGGCATGCGCCACCACGCCCGGCTGACTTTGAACTCTTGATCCTTCTGTTTCTACTTCCCAAGTGCTAGGGTACAGCACTACACCTGATTCCAAGGTTGGTATCTCTAGTTCAGTGGGGAGTGCTCTCTATCACCCAGGCAGAAGCAGGCTCAAGGAGCAGTGATAAACCCATCAAGCCTGGGGAACACAGCACACAGGACAAGCACTGCTCAAAGACTTAACTCTTGCTCTAACCAGAAAGGCCACAGCACAGGAGAAAATATGGTACTACGAGCTGCTTCCGAACAGAAAGCATCATCAGTCACAAGGAACCGTGCTAGCAGTGTGTAAACCAGTCACCGACTTCGGAGACCTCCGAGTTACTCACTGCCTCCCACTCACCTGGTGTCTCTTGACAATGTCTTTTAATTTCCCTAACAGTTTGGGCTCAATTTCTGGGCACAGGAAAATGTTAGGTCGAGACAGGCAATTATTCTGTGAAGAGGAGACACAGAGGAGATGAGGAAGAGCTATATTGTATTCTTACTGAGGGGAGGGGAATGGATGGGGAATGTTCTTGTATATTACCTGTACCAAGGACTTCTCAATGGTCATGAACATTTCCACATTGCGGTCCATGCGTGATGGATTCTGGAAATCGTAACGCCGCCTTGTAAAGGGACAACAACCTAGTAAGTTTATGTCTGGGTAAAAGGTGAGGGTACAGGACCTTTTTGTTTCCTTTTTCTTCTTCTTTTTTTCTTTTTTACTTTATGTTTTTATTTTATGTGTATGGGTCTTTTGCCTGCTTGTATGTCTGTGCACCACGTGCATGCAGTGCCAGGAAAGGTCATGGGACTCCCTGGGAGCGGGGTTTCAGGGGTCATGAGCAGCCATGTGGCTGCTGGGAACGGGACTGAGTCCTTTGGAAGAGCAGCGCTGTTCCTAACCACTGAGCTGTCTCTCTAGCCCCAAAGATATGTAACCTCTCAATGGGAAATCAGGAGGTATTCTTGTAACAAATTTCACCCGAATCACAGGGAACCCAGGTGTTCTGGTCTCAAGTGAATGAGTCATTCTACACGCTTAATCCAAAAGGACAAAGCCTGAGGTGACAACCTAAGAATGCCTCTTCTGGACGGACTCATTCCCAGCTCACTCATGCTTGGGGATTATTCTGGTCATGACATCTACTCTTCTGATCAAGCCAAGAGACACAGGATGTCTACATGTGTTCTTTCACTTCAGAAGGACCCCAGGAAATAATGGAAAATTCTCTCTTAACTAAATATAAAAGGCAGAGAGAGAAGGCATCTCACCATCCCTGGTCACTCTTGAATTTGTAGGCAGCTGCAAGAATATGGCACAGGGCTCCTCCTGCTTTGAAATCTAGGAAACATTTGATCTACAAAATTGATAGGGAAGAAGTATGTGAAAGTGACATTGTGTACACACACACACACACACACACACACACAAAGACTAAAGGCAAGCTCATGCCAATCTAAATCCCACTGCCTCCTTTTAAGGAATTACATTTACTTATTTATTTAGAGTTTCTTTCTCTGTGTATGTATGAGTGCGTATAAATGTATGCATGTGTGCGTATTTGTATGTGTTCTATGTATATGAATGCTTGTGTATATGCATGTGTATGTATGTATATGTTATGTGTGTATGATGTGTGTACATCTATGTGTTCTATGTGTAGTTGTGTATGATATGTGTACATGTGTGTTCTATGTGTGTGTCTATGTGTGTCTGTATGTATATGTATGTTATGTGTGTCTGTATGTATGTGTATGTTATGTGTATCTGTATGTATGTGTATGTTATGTGTGTATGTGTATGTTATGTGTGTATGTATGTGTGTGTCTATGTGTGTATGTATGTATATGTATGTTATGTGTGTCTGTATGTATGTGTATGTTATGTGTGTCTGTATGTATGTCATGTGTGTGTGCACTAATGGACATCACAGGGTGTCAGTTCTTTCCTTCCACTGTGTGGGTAGTTCTAGGTACTTTATCCACTGGGCCACTCCTTCCTTTGTGATACTGAAGACAGAATTCAGGGCCTCTCCCAGATTAGACAAGTGCTCTACTAGGACTATGCCTCCAGTGCCCCTTTTCTTTGTTTGTTTGTTTGTTTTGTTTTGTTTGGGGGTTTTTTGAGACAGGGTTTCTCTGTCGTTCCGGCTGTCCTGGAACTCACTCTGTAGACCAGGCTGGCCTCAAACTCAGAAATCTGCCTGCCTCTGCCTCCCAAGTGCTGGGATTAAAGGCGTGCGCCACCACTGCCCGGCTCAGTGCCCCTCTTCTTAAAGTTGAAGACAGGATATTGCTAAGTTTCCTAGGCTAGCTTGGATGGTAATCTTCCTGAACCAGGCTTCTAAACAGTGGACACACCAGGAGTGTGTTACCACATCTGACCGGAAACCTCACAACCTCACATTCTTTCTTTTCTTTTCTTTTTTAACTTTTCAAGATTTATTTATTTTACATGTGTGGGTGCTCTTCCTGCCTGTGCATCTCACGAGTGCCCATGAAGGTCAGAAGGCATCGGATCCCCAGAACTGAAGCTACGGGCAGTTGGCCACTGAGGTATCTCTTCAGCCCCCTAACTTCATACCCCTTTAAGCATAACCATGAAAGACTAAACTTGACATTCTCAGACAACTTATTGGAGAGTTTTTCTAAAATAACAGAAATGATCATCTGGGGGTGAGGGCAAGCTATAATACTCTGACTGTTGGAGACAGTTTAAAACAACAACAACAACAACAAAAAACTCCCAAAATTTTGAAATTTGAAAAAAAAGAAAAGGTGGGTGTTTTCTTTCTTTCTTTTCTTTGTTTTGGTTTTTTGTTTGTTTGTTTGGTTGGTTTTTCCAGACAGGGTTTCTCTGTGTAGCCCTGGCTATCCTGGAACTCACTCTGTAAATCAGGCTGGCCTGAACTCAGAAATCGGCTTGCCTCTGCCTCCCAAGCGCTGGGATTAAAGGCGTGTGCCACCACTGCCCGGCTGTTTTTCTTTTTTGACATGGTACTACACACAGTCTTTGAATTGCTATATAGATCAGGCTGGCCTCCAACTTTTGATTCTCCAGCCTCAACCTCCCTAATTCTGGATTACAGGCACCTAGAAAAAAAAAAAGTAAAGGGCAAAACAAATGAAAAACCTCTTCCTAGTTTGGAGGATTTGTCCCCCTCCCCTTGAACTCACCGGCAGTTTAGTAAGTGGTGCATTGCTGACATGTTTGCCAAAAACCTCTTCCTGAAACTGGAGCAACTGCACCACCAGGCTGGACAGAGACTTGTTGGTCGGCGGCTCTGCTTGTATGTACTGGGGAGGGAGGGAGGGAGGGAGAGAGAGAGAGGGAGGGAGAGACGAGAAACAGAGTCCAGGTAAATTCTCTACCACCACCCACGTCTCTCCGTAAGTTCCTGGAAACACCTGGAGAGACAGAATTGCCCCTTTCCCCTCAGCATGTCTAGTTTATATAAAGAGGGCTTCAGCAGGGACTGGAGTCTATTGCCACCGGCCCAGGTTGCCGGGACTAGGGACTGGCAGTGAAGAAAGCTGTAAACTCTTCCTTGGCTGTACCCTGACGTTGGAATAGCAGGACGGCGCTATCTCGGCACCTCATTTCCAACCAACTGTAAAAATTCTGAAGGTTGATGGAGTTCAAGGGAAACAAAAGCCCTTTTGAGGCTCTAAGGGATACAACAATGTATTTCTTGGGGGAACATGATAAGAGACTAGGCTTCTGTCCATGACGGTGCCTGAGGAGAACGAGGGTGTGAGGCAGGACAAGCTCACTTATAAACCAAGCCTGTGCATTTTGCTTCTACTGAGGCTGAGAATGGTTGGCATTGTAGGGTCTCCTCTCCAGCAAGGAGCTCGGACCACCCACCCAGCTTGATAATAAGTAGCAAGACAACAGCCATCTATCCTTTTCTGAGGAATCAGTGACCTCGAACACTACCGTTTCAGGCTACCTAGGATCCTACCTTTCCGTTCGGTTCACTGGGCCAGGAAGCTACTTTCTCTTTACCTTTTGACCCTTATTTCCTCTACCCTAATCAGAGTCAGCACCTCTCGGTGGGAGGTGTAAAGAGATCAGGGGGAAAGAGAGAAGTAAATGACAAAGAGTTAAGCACTTGAAAGCTGCAGCAGGTCACAGCTGTCAATGCCCCCGGGGCTTCCCACTAAGACCCTAGACTGATCTCCCTTTAAAAGGTCAAAGGCAGAAGGCTGGGAACCAGAGCCTCACGCTGAGGCTACACACGAGTCACAGACCCGACAGCGGCTTGTCAGGAGTCTGACACCCACAGAGACCCCCCAAATGGGTTCAGTGCCAAACTCAAGCCAGGATTAGTGGGGCTCTCTGAAGCTGTCCACTGTATTCTGACAGGCTGGGCTGCCAAGCTGGAGTAGTAGCACGAGTTGGGGGCTGTAAAACAAAGCTAGGAAAAAAGAACCCTTAAGCTGGGGCTAGTGAGGTAGAAGGCCATATCGAAGGTTAAAAAAAAATAAGAAGAATGAAAGAAAGAAAAAAAAGGCCCAGGCGCCATAAAGACACAAGAATAAAATTTAGTTTAAATATCTATATATATTTTAAAAAGACAGACAGGGCTTCTTGAACCCTTTTGTTCCCCATCCTTATTTCCAGTTACGGGGTGGGGGTGGGGACGAGCGAAACGCAGCTTGTCCTAGCCTCTGGACCTCAAACCCAAAGCGATGCCCAGGCTGGCTTGCAGAGCGACTTCATTATGGAAGGAGGGTTGGAGGGGCTGCTGCCCCGGACTCCCATGCCCTGTCCCCGGAGAGGTCTGCAGCCCTTTAGCAGGAGGCGAGGGTAACCCCGGGAGACAGGTGATTCCCCAGGTAGAGGCGCTTTCAACGGCCTGCTCCGCGCCGGTCTACCCTCCCGCTCTACCATCTGTCTCCGGACGTACACAAAGCACCGGGGAGGCCTGGGCCGCGCCGGGTGTCTGGCTCGGCGGCGGGGGGGGGGGGGGCTCCAGCGGGGCCCCGAGGCTCGCACACCGGAGGGGAGGAGGCGCGCGGCGGCACCGGTCAGCCTGGAGGGCGAGGGCTGCCGGGCCCGGGCCGCCGCCCCGAGCCGCCGGCTGCACCGGGGCAGAGGGCACGGTGGGGGCGGGGTGGGGGAGGGGCGCGGGCGGGCGGGCGGCGCGGGGAGGCCTCGGGGAGGAGCGCGGCGGCCGCCGCAGGGTGGGCCGGCCCCGGGAGCGGCGGCCCGGGGGGCCCTTTGTCCCGGCCGTCCCCCGCCCCGCGCGGCGCTGCCCGCGTACCTTCTTGTAGTTCTTGCCGAGCCAGAGCCGCACGTTGTCGAACTGGGTCACGGTGTCCGCGGCCTCGTAGTACTTCACGTTGGGGCCGCCGTCCTTCTTCCGCACCGCCATCTTCTCGGGCTCGGGCCCCGCCGCCGCCCGCCCCGCTCAGCTCAGCTCCCGCCTCCTCCTCCGCCCGCCTCCCGCCGCCTCCCGCCGCCACGACCGCCGCCTCCCGCCGCCTGGGCCCCGGCCGGCGGAGCGCCCCCTGCCGGCGGCCCGGCGCGGCGGCGGGCGGACCCGAGCGCGCTCGGCGGACACCCCGGCGGCGGCGGCGGCGGCGGCGGCGGCGGCGGCGGCAAGCGGGCGGACCCGAGCGCGCTCGGCGGGCTCCCCCGCAGCGGCAGCCCGGCTGCTTCCCGGGGTCTTGCGGGACGCGGCTGTCTCACAGCGGAGCCCTCCCCGACTTGGTCTCGCAGCGGGAATGGGCTTACTGTTCCACCCCACGGGGAAACCAGGAGCCCCGGGTCTCCAGGAGCTCCGCCCCGTAACCCCGAGTGGCCCC
Source organism: Apodemus agrarius (assembly GCA_964023405.1). Lineage (NCBI taxonomy): Eukaryota > Metazoa > Chordata > Mammalia > Rodentia > Muridae > Apodemus > Apodemus agrarius. The sequence continues at coordinate 2,041,297 of OZ030026.1, forward strand.
CAGCACGCACGTTCCCGTGGAACTCTTTCGCTCCAATAAGTTCCTTCCAACCATTCCTGTTTCAACCTTGACGCTCCGCGCCCCGGCGCACCCAGCACCCACCCGGGGGTCAGGGAGGGGTCTCCTCCCTCTGATCTTCGGGTCTCGCCGATCGCCTGGCTGGCGAGCCCCGATCTCCCGACCCAGCCTCAAGCGCTGTGGCGCAAAGGTACGAGGGAGGGAGCGGCTCCGGGTGTGCGCCTCGGGGCCGCGACCCTGCGCCGGTCCGCTCACACCCGCCCCAGTCGCCCGTGCGGACCCTTTCTGTAAGCGCGCGGCCAGCCATAGTTTTGGGAGTCACGGTGGCCGAGTGGTTAAGGCGTTGGACTCGAAATCCAATGGGGTTTCCCCGCACAGGTTCGAATCCTGTTCGTGACGGCAGCTTTTCCTTTTTTTCCTCCCACTCGCCAGTGGTTGAGTCGGTTGAATTTGGAAGTGAAAAGGCAGCACTACTTCTTTAGGTTAGACTTGGGTAGCATACAAACAACTGGGCACAGCTGTATTCGCTGTTAGGCTATACAAGGCACTTGGAGAATTCTTTAACATTTCATGAGATAATGAAGAGTTGTTTTGTTTGGGAAATCTGGATGTTTGCAACAATAGTCAAACCTAGAATTTCTTTTTCTTTCTTTCTTTTTTAAAGGATTGAACACTTGTCTGAGATTTTAAGTTTCTTTACTTCGTGTCAGAGAGCCATACTTAGTGGGTCAGCAGCTATGGTATTGTTTGCAAAGAAAACAACTCATTTGAAAAAAGTGATTTTTGACAATGACATCATTAAAGAATCAGGTGGGAAGGGAGAGGAGAGATGGGATTCAGGGAGATGGCCAGCACTGAAGGGTATTCGTGGCGAGGTATGCAAGCCTAAAACCTAGAATTCCTAAACAGGCCATCTTTGGAATTTGTGACCAGAAGTGAACCCCTGAAGTTTAATTTGGTGACTGGAAACGCAAGAAACAAGTTGTTCTCTCACTTGGATTTTGTTTTTGTTTTTGTTTTGTTTTGTTTAAATTTTAGATAGGGCCTCGTGTATCCAGGCTGCCCTTGAACTTGCCTTGCAGCTAAGAATGACTTTGAATTTCTTTCTTTCTTTCTTTCTTTTTTTTTTTTTTTAGACAGGGTTTCTCTGTGTAGCCCTGGCTGTCCTGGAACTCACTCTGTAGACCAGGCTGACCTTGAACTCAGAAATCTGCCTGCCTTTGCCTCCCAAGTGCTGGGATTAAAGGCGTGTGCCACCACCGCCCGGCGACTTTGAATTTCTGATCCTCCTTCCTCTACCTCTCACGTGGCAGAGTTACCGGAGTGCCTGAGCACACACCAGGCCCCTGTGCTGCTTAGACTGAATCCAGGGGTTCAAGTGTAAACATTCTGTTGCTCTACGACCCCTAGCCCTCGTTTGAGTTTTCCTGAGTTTGCCTCGGGTATCACAGGCCTGGGAGGAGGATTTGTTGGGCAGCAGGTGCTGGTTAAAATCTGTGTATTAACCAAGCTGGGGCGCTCCCTTCTCAGGCTCTAACCCCCACGCGGTGTTACCCGGTTTGTCATGGAAAGTGCGTGGTTTTTTTTCTTGCAGAGGAAAATCTTCCCCAGGAAGGATCTCTGAGAACTCATGGAGCGTCTGGCTTTTCACTGTATTTCCCGTCTTCATATGGTTGCCTATGGCTTCCCGAGCCTCCTTCCTTCCCTCTGTGCAGCCGCCTCGGTCACTCTCGAATCCTCTGCCTTCCCCTTTAAGGCGCTCGATCATGGCCACGCCAGCTGGAACCCGTCACCCTTCTGTGACCATTCAGTGAGTTTCCTGCAAGGAGTCTTCTTGATTGTCTGCTGTCTTAGGGTTTTACTGCTGTGAACAGACACCATGACCAAGGCAACTCTTATAAGGACAACATGGCTTACAGGTTCAGAAGTCTAGTCTTTTAATTGCCAAGGTGGGAGCATGGCAGCATCTGGGCAGGCATGGTACAAGAGGAGCTGAGAGTTCTACATCTTCATCTGAAGGTTACTAGCAGATTACTGGCTTCCAGACAGCCAGGATGAGCGTCCTAAAGCCTATACCTACAGTGACATATTTCCTCTAACAAGGCCATACCTACTCCAACAGGGTCACTCCCCCGGGCAGAGCATACACAAACCATCACATCTCCTTTTTGAGACAGTTTCACTTAGCCAGGGTAGCCCGCTCAGCTCTGCCTCCGTCTCCGAGTGCCGAGATTACATGAATCGGCCACCACGCCCACTTTGTAAGGAATCTCTTCCTCCATAAAAAAATAAATTCTACAGCCGGGCGTGGTGGCGCACGCCTGTAATCCCAGCACTTGGGAGGCAGAGACAGGCAGATTTCTGAGTTCGAGGCCAGCCAGGTCTACAGAGTGAGTTCCAGGACAGCCAGGACTACACAGAAAAACCCTGTCTCGAAAAAAAAAATAATAATAATAAATTCTATTTATTCTGCCTTCTAAATATGTTTTAAATCATACCATGATTTAAAATGGATGTGTGTGTAGTGGGCCTGCCGCTTGTCAGAGAGAGCCTTTATTTGAAAAGCTGCAGTAGGTACCAACCCAGCAGCACTCAGGAGATAGAGGCAGGCGGATCTCTGAGTTCAAGGCCAGCCTCTCTATTTACAGTGTTTCCAGACGGCCAGGGCTACCTGTGAGGGTTACGAGTCTTCTCTCAGTCGCGTTTTACAACCTTCTGTCTCGTCTGAGCTTGTCCGGGCTGTTCGGCGGCTGGCACAGCCCCTCTTATCCTCACCTCCTCTGCTCCATGTAAATGTCGGACAGTTTTCTCTGTCTGGATCTGATGTCCCATGCCTTCAACCCCAGCACTTGGGAAGCTGCAGCAGGAGGATTGCGATTAGTTCAAGGTAAGGCTGAACGACAGCGACGCCTTCCTTGAGGAAGGACTGGAGATGCAGCTCAGTTGCTGGAGTGCTGGTGTATATTCAACCTCGGGGTCAGTCCCTAGAACCGGGTCTGGTGGGTGCATGCCTGTAATCCCAGCCCTCGAGAGGTGGAAGCAGGGGGGAGCAGAAGTTCAAAACCTTCTGCCGCTATGTGCGAGTTTAAACTATCCTGTGCTACTCGAAACCCTGTCTCAGAAGAAGAAGAAGAAGAAGAAGAAGAAGAAGAAGAAGAAGAAGAAGAAGAAGAAGAAGAAGAAGAAGAAGAAGAAGAAGAAGTCTGAAAATCTGATCACCCATTGTCCATTCCATCTACCCTAAGCTTACGGGAAGTCATTGTTCACACAGACAAGCCACTCAATTTTTTATCTTGCTATGTGAATGCACACGATTTGTATGTATGTGTGTGTGTTGTTTTGTTTTGTTTTGTTTTGTTTTTGGCATTGTTTCAACAAGGCTTTAAACACAGTTGTGATCAAAGATGCATTATAGTAACTAATAGAATCTCTTTTTTGGCTTGCAATTAAAGTATCTGGAGAACCAAGAGTTGACCAGCAGAGGGCAGTCAACAACCATGTTGTGAATGAAAGAAGCGTGCCCTTCCACCCCCACCCCAACACACAGACACACAGACACACACACACACACACACACACACACACACACACACAGAGAGTTTACAAAATGGAGGTTGCAGATGTTGCGGACGCGGACAAGCTTGGAGTGCCTGAAGACCACCCCTTCCACTCTGAGATGCATCACTCAGAATGTTTAAGGGAAACACCAGGGGTTCCAACTTCCCATCCAATAGATACTTTGCATGGTGGCACATCCATGTGATCCCAGGAAGGACAAGGCTGAGGCAGGAGGATCATGAGTTAGAGATCAACTTGGGCTACATATCTATCGAGTTCAAAGCCAATCTGGGCTGTAATGAGACCCCGTCTCAAAATCAATTTTAAAAGAATTATATATCAATCACCACCACCACCACCACCACCACCACCACCACCACCACCACCACCATCATTATTTTGCCTCTCAAAGCGTCCTTTAACTCCTTACTTTCCCACCCCCTTTTCCACCTCAGCAGATGGCAACTGTCCCTTTGACCTCGTGTTACATGAGATGTTGTCCCTGTCCATCCCTGTTCCACTCAGAATTTTGGTTCTCTCTCTGGTATTTGGCCGTGCTCACCCTCCCCGATCCTCTGTGTGTGTGTGTGTGTGTGTGTGTGTGTGTGTGTGTTGGGGGTGGGGCTGGAAGGGCACGCTTCTTTCCTTCACAACATGGCTTCCTCTGTAATTATACTTTCTTTGTCTTGGTTAAGGTTACTACTATTGCTGTGATGAAACACCATGACCCAGAGCAAAGTGGTGAGGAATTTGTTTATTTGGCTTACACTTCCACATGGCAGTCCGTCCACTGAAGGAGGTCAGGACAGGAGCTCACACAGGGCGGGAACCTGAAGCAGGAGCTGAGGCAGAGGCCGTGGAGGGTGCTGCTCACTGGCTTGCTCAGCCTGCTTTCTTACAGAACCCTGGATCACCAGCCCAGGGATGGCACCGCCCACAATGGGCTGGGCCCTTCCCATCAATCACTAATTAAGAAAATGTCCCACAAGCTTACCTATAGTCCGATCTCATGGAGGCATTGTTTTAAATTACAGTTCCCTCCTCTCAGATGACCCGAGCCTGTGTCAAGGTGACATAAAACTAGCCAGCACAACCTTGAAATTTTCCTGTTCCTCTGAGTCAGCCCTTCATGAATTCAGGACCAACAAAGCCACACACCTCCACTTGACAATCCCTAGTCACTATTTTCTTATTTTAAACAGGGTTTTTGTGGGGTTTTGCTTGTTTGTTTGTTTTTAGAGACAGGGTTTCTCTGTGTAGCCCGGCTACCCTAGAACTCAGTCTGTAGACCAGGCTGGCCAGATTGGATCTTACTAGGTATCGCAGGCGGGCCTAGAATTGGCTATGCAACCCAGACTAGTCAAACCTATTGTCTTTCCTCAGCCTCTTCAGTGCTGGAATTACAGGCAAGCTCCACCGTGCCTGGATGTTCTGTATTTTCAAGACAGAGCTTCTCTGTGTAGCCCTGGCTGTCCTGGAACTTACTCTGTAGGTCACGCTGGCCTCTGCCTCCTGAGTGTTAGCATTAAAGGTGAGCACTGCCATACCCAGTCTGTTCTGATTTACGGGGTCTTACTACATAGTCCAGGCTGGCCTGGAACTTGCTGAGTAGTCTAAGATGGACTCCAACTCCTGTCCCATCTTGGTACTGGGGTATTAAACCTGGGACACCGGCATGCAAGTCCACTGACCTCCAGCTTTAGCCTGGACTTGAGTTCTCAGTCTTCTTGCTTCAGCCTTCTAGTGCTTGGGAGTACAGAGGAGTAATACTGCCACATCCTTGAATCGCTCCAGCAACAGTCCTTACCGGGGCATTCAGGAATGAAGAGGTGATTCTTATGGACGGAAACACAGATGCAGGAGAGGTGGGATCAGGTGGTCAGGGATCTTTGATGAGGAAACTACACCACCCTGAAAGAAGCTCAGTGTGTTTACCCTACTCAGCTGACGGAGAGGCGAGAAGCAGGTTATGACACGTCTGAACGAGGAGCCAGGATTGTTATATACAGCTGAACAGGAGGCGGGTTTAGTTAATCTCAGTAGAGGCCATTGATATCAGGGATGAAGGGAAAAGCTAAAATGGACATTTTCTGCACGCACTGCACTATCAGCTTCTGCACGTGGATGAGAGGATGCTGTCCTGAGCCTCCTGGGGATGAGGGGCTTTGCCCTTCTCCCATAGGTCTGAGGTTACGGCAGCTGACATGGCTGTGCCCTGGTCACGGCACACATTTACACAGAACTTCCTGCAGTCCCCATGCGTTAGTGTTTAGTGTGTGTGTGTGTGTGTGTGTGTGTGTGTGTGTGTGTAGTGTGTTGGTGTGCTTGTGGACCTGAGAGGGCAGCTTTCAGGACTCCTTTCCACCAAGTGGCCTGAACTGAGGGGTTTAACTTAGACCTCTAGGACTGGGTGGCAAGCGCCTTTAATTGTCAGACCATTTCACTGCTGCTGGCCTTCGTTTTTGTTTTTCCAAAGAAAATGTTTGTCTTTCTGTCTCTGGCTTCCTACCGCCTAGATACCTTTTGGTCTGGTTAAATTTAAATTTCATATATGTGCACTGTATTTACATTTCCCCCTTTCTCCCACCAACTCCACCCATGTTGTCCCGGGACCAACCCCCAAACTCATGGCTTTTTTCTTTTTGAGACATGGTTTCACTCTGCAGCCAGGCTGGTCTTGAATTTGCAGAGATTCATCAGCCTCTAACTCCCAAGAGCTGGGGAAAGGTGTGCACCACTGTGCCCAGCCCTCTCTTTTTATCGTCCTCCCCCACACACACATGCTGAGTCCATTTAGCATTGTCCATCTGTGTTTCTGTCAGGACACTGTCCATCTGTGTTTCTGTCAGGACAGACCCGATTGGATAACCGGTAAGGTGGCTCAACCCTGAGAAGAAGAATTCTTCCTCTCTCAGGAGTCACCGCTTGCTTGTAGATTTTCATGGGGGGGGGGGGCGGAGCTCTACGAGATTTCCCTCATCCACACTGGCCTGTCAACTGGTGTTAGAACTGTTCACGTCTTTGATCAATCATAGCGCTGGGGTTTCGTGGGTGCAGTTCCCTGCTGAATATAGAAAAACAGTCTCACAGCAAATGTCCGTGTGCTCTGGCTCTTCCAATCTTTCTGTCCCTTCTTCCTCCATGTTCCCTGAACCTCAGATATAGGGATTGTGTTGGAGATGTATCACTTGGTGGTAGACATCCCGTAGTCAGTTGCCTCTGCATTTTGATTAGCTGTGGCTTTCTGTAGTGGTCTCATGTCTGCTTTAAAACGAAGCTTCTCTTGTGAGGGGTGAAAGCTATACTTACCTGTGGGTAACAGGATTATTAGGATGCCATTGGAAATGGCAAGAAAGTGGCACTAATACCTGAGACCTCGCTAGCTACAGTAATCAGCTAGCTTTCCCAGGCATGCACTCTTCCTATTGAGTGGGCCTTAAATCCAATTGAACAGCTGCTATTGCATGTTTAGGGTTATCTCCGACATACTGGCCGTCCTTTCAGTTCATAGACTTTATAGATAGGTGGGAATTCTTGCTTAGTTTTCTCCTTCCGAAGCTTGCACAAGACCTCCTGGTACGATGACAGCCTGTCCTTGAAAGGAGCTTTCTGGTGAGAGCCAGCATAATGTCGGACCCATTCCTTTTGTTTTGTTTTTTGTTTTTTCCGAGACAGGGTTTCTCTGTGTAGTCCTGGCTGTCCTGGAACTCACTCTGTAGACCAGGCTGGCCTCGAACTCAGAAATCCGCCTGCCTCTGCCTCCCAAGTGCTGGGATTAAAGGCATGTGCCACCACTGCCTGACTGTTGGACCCATTCCTTCTGACGTTCTTTCCAGGAGATATTAGACATCTAAACAAGTTAATTATCTCCATGTGATGGTCCAATTCCTGCTTGTTCTCATTATAAACAGCAGCAGACTAATACCACTCTGTAATGACCTCAGCTACAAAATCTTAGACCTTCATCAAAATAGTTTATACACACACACACACACACACACACACATATTTGAGGCAGGGTTTCTATATGTAAGAGCCCTGGCTATCCTGGGAACTCACTGTGTGGACCGGGCTGGCCTCTTACAGAGATCCACCTACCTCTACCTCCTCAATGCTGGAATTAAATTCGTGTGTGTGTGTGTGTGTGTGTGTGTGTGTGTGTACCCATAGAGGTATGTCATCAGATCTCCTGGGCTGGAATCATAGGCAGTTCTGAGCTATCATGGGTCCTGAGAACTGAACTCAGATCCTATGCAAAAGCAATGCTCTTAACCCACTGAGTCATCCTCCTGCTCTAATTTCTCTCTCTCTCTCTCTCTCTCTCTCTCTCTCTCTCTCTCTCTCTCTCACACACACACACACACACACACACACACACACACACGGTAGGGGGACTATAGGAAGAACCCACCACTAATATAACCCAACATAATAAATACCCTCTCTTCCATATTAATGACTTGCACCAAATCATAAAAGCTTCAGGCTAAACCTACCTTAACCTAAAACTGTTAGGATGTCACACACAAACCCTTCAGGAATTCCTTACTTCGGGTTTCTGATCCACTTTTGAATGATTGCTTCAGAATTACTTGACAAAATAGTCAACTATATCATGTCTTGTTTTGATCTAGATTTCCTCTGTGACTTACCTAGGTTCTATTATCTTCCATTTCTCTGTGTGTCTTCTCTGTGCAGTTTTTCGAGACAAGTTCATGTAGCTTCAGAACTCAGTATATTGCACACACGCACACATTACTTTGTAAGAATACAGAGGTCAAAGGACAATCTGTAGGAGTTCCTTCTCTCCTTCATGTTGGTCATCGAGCTCAGGAGCAAGAACCATCACCTTCTGAACAACGGTCCCGGCCCTGTCTCTTTTTGTGTTTCATACTATGCAGCCAGTTGTCCTAGAACTATGTAGGCCAGGAAAGCCTTGAATTCAGAGACCTGCCTGCCCCTGCCTGCGCAGCACTGGGACTAAAGGGATGCACCCCTCTGCTCAACTTAGGCTTTATTTGTTTTGGTTTTTCAAGACAGGGTTTCCCTACATAGCCCTGGCTGTCCTGGCCACTGCAGACCAGGCCTTGAACTCACATAGATTTTCCTGCCTCTGCCTCCCACGTACTCAGATTAAAGGGATGCATCACCACCACCTGGCCTTTTTTAATATTTATTTTCCTGAGTGTTTATGCCTGTGTGTATGTATAGAAGCCCATGCATGCCTGGTGCCTGTGGATGTCAAAAGAGATTCCCTGGAACTGGAGTTGTAGATGGTTGTGAGCCACTGTGTAGGTTCTGGGAGTCAAATCTAGGTCCTCTAAGAGCATCAAGTGTTCTTAACCCCTTATCCATCTTTACAAAGATAGTTTTAAAAAATTCTTATGAGCCAGGAAGGCAGAGGCAAGCTGAGTTCAAGGCCAGCCTGCTCACAGGCTGAGTTCCAGGACAGCCAGGAACACAGAGAGAGGTGCATGTCTGACTGGTTTGTCTGCGTGCATGTGCACAGCTTTTGGATTCCCTGGAACTGGGGTTACAGATAGATGTGTACCACCAGGTGTGTGCTGAGGATCGAACCCGAGTCCTCTGCAGGAGCAGGCAGTGCTCTTAACCACTGCATCATCTCTCTAGCTCCCCTCAAAGATTTCTATGTGTGTAGTTGAACGTACATATGAACATGTTGGGGCACCCATGGAGGCCAGAAGAGGCAAGCGGATCCTCTGGAACTGGACTTACAGGCAGTTGTGAGCTGCCCATGGTGAATTCTGGCCCAGGTTCTCTGCAAGAACATGGGAGTGCTATTAACCACTAGTTCATCCCCATACCCCCTCCCCCCAGCCCCCACTCTTTCAGACTTGCTATGCAGCCAGGCTGGCTCTAAATTCAGTCTTGTCTCAGCCCCCAAAGTGCTAGGATCCTAGGTGTGGAACAGTGAGTTGGGGGAGAAATCCAGGGCTTTGTGAATGTCTGGTAAGCACTCTAACTTTTCAGGGACACCTCTAGCAGTCCAAAACCATGGCTTTTTTTTTTTTTTTTTTTTTTTTAAGGAGGGAGGAGGGGCAGACAGAACCTCACTATATACACCAGGGGGCATCTGCTGGGACTGAAGGAGTACACCAAAATGCCTGACTGACATCATTTTCTTGCTTTCTTTCCATGGCCACCAAAGTTGGAAGTCACTCAAAATTCATCAGTAGCATTCCAGACCTGTCCTCTGCTTCTGGTTCATTAGCTCCTTCAATAAACTAGTCAGCAGTCTCAGAGGGGACAGGAAGATCACAAGAGAAGGGAAGAAAGCTTTTTTTTTTTTTTTTAATCTACGCAATTCAAGGCCAGTCTGGTTTACAGAGTGAGTTCCAGGACAGCTGGGGCTACACAGAGAAACCCTGTTTTTTTTTTGTTGTTGTTGTTTTTTGTTTTTTTGTCCCCCCCCACCCCCACCCCGAGACAGGGTTTCTCTGTGTAGCCCTGGCTGTCCTGGAACTCACTCTGTAAACCAGACTGGCCTCGAACTCAGAAATCCACCTGCCTCTGCCTCCCAAGTGCTGGGATTAAAGGCGTGCGCCACCACCACCCGGCCGAAACCCTGTTTTGAAAAACAAAACTAGACAAAAACAAAACAAAAACAATCTAGGCAATAGAAAGCAGGAAACTGGGGTAGTGGTGGGACATTGAGCATATACTGATGTCCCCATAATGAAGCTCTCTCCTGATGTTTTCTAGTCTCAGAACGTGTTAACCTCAATCAATCCCACTCAGTGAAACAGAACTAGTTAAAGGACACTCCTGGGCCAGGCCTCCTCAGAGGCCAAGGGGGTGGGGTGGGATCACAAGTTCAAGGCCTGCCCAGGCAACTTTTAAAGGGGCCCAGGGATGAGCTCAGCTGTGGAGCCGCCTCCATTCCCGACTACGGAAACAATCTGGGCTTGGGCTTGGCGAAACCCTTGTTTGGCACCATTTGCATGGAATGGAGGCTGAGGCAGGGTGACCACAAGGATGCCAGCTTCACTTCAAAGCAAGACCCCGCCTGAACAAAAGAACAAAAATTTACAACTGTGGTATGAAGGTGCACACCTATCACTCCAGAACTGGGAAATAGATAGCAGAACGAGGATCCAAGAACAGCGTGGGCCACACAAAACACTGTCGAAATAGATAAATGAATGAATGAATGAAGGGAGGTAGGGAGGGAGGGAGGGAGGGAGGGAGGGAGGGGCCTGTAGAAGGGCTTGGGGCCAACGTGATTGCCAGTAGGCCTGATGACTTCGGTTCACTCCCATAACCCCCCAACAAGTTGTCATCTGATCATGTTGCATGTGGAAAAAAAGCTAATTGACCAAATCTCAAAGTTTGCCCTGGGAATCCAAATGAGGAAGGGAGAAGCAGTATCAATGCAGTCTTGGGCTGAATCCAGGTTTAATGTAAATTAGACCCCTTTATCTATGCAGAAACCCACACACACTGGCACCTGTGCACAGACCAACACCCAGACACCTACACCTGTGCAGACTCACACACACATGTACTTGTGTACAGACCCACACTCAGAGACCCACACTCACAGACACCTGCACCCGTGCTCAGCCCCACATACAGATACTTGCCCACAAGTACTTTGTTTAAAAGCATTTTCTTGGGAAAATGAGGGAAATGTGAATGGATATGGATTTATTTGGACAATACAAAAGTGTTGATTTTTCAAGTAATATACCAAAGTGATTGTTTTATCATGTGTATGGGTGTGGTCTGCAGATCAGAGGACAACTTTATGGAGCCGTCCCTCTCATCCTCCCTTGATGCTTCTGGGGATCAAACCCAAGATCAGTGGCAGACGCAGAACCACCTCACTGGCTTCACTGAATTAAAAAAATTAAAACCACCAATCCTGTTCCCTTCCTTTCTTGCTCTCCCACCTTCACATTTCGTAAAATCTAAGTAGTTTCAACTCTGCTGATGTAATGCCCTGATGTGCAAGACCGCAGCCCGTCCTCAGTGCTGAACGTCAGCAGGGGGCAAGGCCGCCCTCAGGCAGGCAAGAGGATGCAATCTGTAGTTTTCAGACCACTCTGATCTACAAAGAGCACTTCTCAAAAAACATCAGCCTTCCTGATGCCCAGAGCCCGGGGCTTTAGCGTCCTTTGTCCAGCTCTTTTGTTTTGTTGGTTTTATTTTTTTTTTGTTGTTTTTTTGGACAGGGTTTCTCTGTGTAGTTCCGGCTGTCCTGGAACTCACTCTGTAGACCAGGCTGGCCTCGAACTCAGAAATCCGCCTGCCTCTGCCTCCCAAGTGCTGGGACTACAGGCGTGTGCCACCGTGCCCGGCTCCTTTGTCCATCTCTTGTTAGATCTTAGCACATTCTCTCCTATTGTAATTACATTCTCGTCTCTATTAAGTTGGGCACCATTTTGCCCCCTGAATCTTCCCTTATACTAGTGAGTACTTTTTAGGTTAGACTAATGAGTATTTGTCCCATCCCCCAACTTTCCCGAAAATCTATGAAACTGGTGACAACCTCAGATGATGGAATCAGCTTGCCCATCACATGGGATGGTTCCATCCCGCAGCTCTGAATAAACCAGGTGGTGATTCATATCTGTGATCTCAGCTCTCAGGAGGTAGAGGGCAGGAGGACCAGAAGTTCAAGGTCATCTTATTAAGGGAGAGGGGATTTTTTTTTCCCCGAGACAGGGTTTCTCTGTATAGCCCTGGCTGTCCTGGAACTCACTCTGTAGACCAGGCTAGCCTCAAACTCAGAAATCCACCTGCCTCTTCCTCCCGAGTGCTGGGATTACAGGCGTGCACCACCACCGCGTGGCGAGAGGGGATTTTTAAATTAAGATTTATATGTGTGCATCTGTGTGTACCCACAGAGACTAGAAGAGGGCATCTGATCCTCTGAAGTTGTTGCTACAGGTGTTTGTCAAATTGCCTAATCCAGATGCTGGGACCTAACTCCAGTCTTCCAGAAGGACAGCATGCCCACTGAAGGGCAGCATGCCCACTGAACTGCTGAGCTCTCTCTCCAGCTCTTGCACAGCAATGATGTCAGTATGGGTTATAAGAGAGCTGTGAGCCGGGCAGTGGTGGGGAGTACTGGGAAGTAGAGAGAGGCAGATTTCTGAGTTCGAGGCCAGCCTGGTCTACAGAGTGAGTTCCAGGACAGCCAGGGCTATACAGAGAAACTCTGTCTCGAAAAAAACTAAATCCAAAAAACAAAAACAAAACAAAAAGAGAGCTGTAATGCCTATTCTTGGTTGACAAAATCTGCAATTCACCAAAAACACTAAAGCAGCTGTGTACACACGTGAGGGATTGTTTTAATTAGTTTGGGGTGGGAAGACTCACTTTTAATCCAGATCTTTTGGGGAGGGAAGAGCCCACCTTTGATCCAGATCTTTTAAGGTGTGGAGATTCACTCTGGGCCACATTTCCTGGTGACAGCCTAGATAAAGAACATGGAAGAAGGAAGCCCTCACTCTCACTGGCATTAGAGCCCACTCGAGGATTTCAGCATGTACAGAAGGCCCGCTGAGACATGCAGCCGGTGAACCAAACATCCGCTGGATGGTAGATGGTAGACAGCCACTGCTGGACTTGCTGGACCATGGCCTGTAAGCCTCTTTAACAAATTCCCTTTATACACACACACACAAATATATACATATAACAAACACACACACAACTAGTTGTTACTCTAGAGAATTGTAATACACATTTGGTACCAGGAGTGGTTCTAGAGCAAAAGAAGTGTAAGGATGCATTTTTTAGGTGTCTGGAATAGGCGTTCCAATTTGGTAACACCTACAGTTACGAACTCTCTCTGCATGGTGATGCCTCTCCTGGGAGCCTAGAGAGTACTGAGAGCCCATGGTGTGTGAACTATTTGACAAAGGTGATAAATGCATTTGATTATCCTGATTCACCAATTGTGAGACAGCGGATTTGGCAACTCTATAAAACGACTATTTGTGAGAAAGAAAAAAGATGATTCTGGTTGGTTCATCTTTATCTCTGGGTAAAATGGCAAAGGAAAAGAATGCACTCTGTGATAAAAAACAAAAAATTAACCAACTTCTAACATCTCAGAATACTGCAAAGAACAACAGTGAACTTGGTGATAAAATTGACCAGCTCCACATGGGCATAAACAGGCTAAAAGGTTTCTAAGTGTGCCCTGGAAGGCAATCTTCTCTCCAGCAGCCACAGGGTTCACGTTGCAGGAAATCAAAGGTAGTGCTGAATTACCAAAAAAAAAAAAAAAAAAAAAAAAAAAAGGCCCAGAGGGTGTTGGCAGTTAAAGGGCATTAATTGTTAAGGACAGGGATCCTGTAACTTGGGATGGAAGTGTGTGGGAGGACCCTACTGAGGCTGAGAACTCTGAGCCCTCAGATTCTCACGGTCTCTCTCACCTGAGGAGGTGCTCTCCCCTTCAGATGTCTGCCACCTGAAATAGCCTCTCCAAATGGGTGAAGGACGTGAGGATACTTCTGTTTAAAAACAAACAAAACCAAAAAGGTGACTTCAGAAGAGAGGTCGTCCACCCGTCTGAGGGCAGCTGTCATTGCTCGCTGGGCGTATGAACAAGGAGGCTGTGGTGGCAGAGACGGAGAGGTGCTGTCTGGGCTCCACCTCATGCACCGCCACTCACCAAGGCCGACATGGCTACCGCTGCTGCGACCTGGTGGCGGGGCAACCACATTGGACCTCTTCCTCCATGGACAACGCTTTGTCCTTCCTGGAGTAGATGCTTATTCCTTATGGATTTGCCTTCCCTGCACACAATGCTTTTGCTAAAACTCCCATCCCTGGACTTACACAATGTCTTATTTACCATCCTGGTATCCCACACAGCTTTGTTTCTAATGGAGGAACTCACTTCACGGCTGGAGAGTGTGACCTTGGGCCCACACTCACGGAACCCACTGGTCTTAACGTTTCCCACAATCCTGAAGCAGCTAGTTTGACAGATGGAATGGCCAATGAATTGACAGCAGTCTGAGACAGACTTCTCCAGAAGGCAGTATATGTTTTGAATCATCCTCCACTTGCCAGGGTCTACTGGCCAAGGAATTAAGGTGTGGAAAAGGGAATCGTTGCCCTATCACTCCTAGTGACCCACTAAGAAAACTTTTGTTTCCTGTTCTTGTGACCTTAAAAGGTCTACTGGAACTAGAGTTTTGATTTTAGAGACGGGAGAACTCCTGCCAGCAGTCACAAACAATCATTCTATTGAATTGGACGCTCAAGAGTTCTCCCTGACCAAAAGGAGTATTAGGAGGGCTGATAGGGAAACTGGATTGCCTCTCCACAATGGAGGGAAGTGAGATTGTCTGGAGTGAAGTAGATCTTTTAGGGTGTATAACTTGGTGCTACCAAGTCCCGTATTAAAGACAATGGGAAACTCAACAGCCTAATCTAGAGCCAATGATAAGGCACACAGACCCATCAGGAACGAAGACATGCATCCCTCCTGGAGGACTCAAAACTTGCTCAAGTGCTCACTCGGGGTAGAGGGAACACAGGATGGGTAGTCAAGGTGGGTGGTAATAAATACCAGTTAGGGCTACAGTGACCAGCCATAGAAATGAGGGATATAATTGACAAGCTTCTGTTCTATTTTGTGAAGAATGTGTGTGGCTAGTTTTATGTCAACTTGACACAAGGTAGCATCATTGGAGCTGAGGGAACCTCAACTGAGAAAATGCCCCCATAAGACTGGGCTGAGGGCCTGCAGGGCATTTTCTTGGTGATTGGCGTGGGAGGGCCAAGCCTATTGTGGGTGGGGCTGCCCTAGGGTTCTTTAAAACAGGCTGAGCAAGCCATGGGAAGCCAGCCAAAATGCAGCACTCCATGGCCTCTGCCTCCAGGCTCCTGTCCTAACTTCCACTGAAGATCAACAGTGATATGGAAGTAGAAGCCAAATAAACCTTTTCTTTCTCAAGCTGCGTTAATCATGGTATTGCATGGTTAGTGATGGTAACCTTTAACCAAGACAATGTGTTCGTGCAGATACTGGTGTGTTTTCTATTTCTTTGTTTTTAAATGTGCTTTTCCAGACAGGGTTTCTCGGTGTCATTTCACATGCTCATTTTATCACGTACTGTAGCGCCAACGGAGAGACCAGTGGTTCTCCTATGTGAGTTGCCACGAGTCTCAAGGCACACTACACCTACTCTACAATTTATGTGTTTGCAGTTTTGTGAAAAATAGTTCTGCCGTGTTAGGTGTAATTATGAGCAGGTTATTTTTTTCATTTGGAAATTAAGCAAAACATGATTGTGTATTGAAGTGACTTACAATGAATGGTTAATCTTGGTTGTCACCTTGACTGATATCTGGGGTCAGAGGCAGACACACCTGGTGAGGGATTTTTTTCTTAAATCATTTGCAGTGGGAAGTGGGAGGACCCTCTCTTAATCTGGGCCACATCTCCTGCAGGCAGCCTATGTAAGGATAGGGAAGAAGGAAGCTCTCTTGCCTGCTTGCTCTTGCCAGCAAGTCTATTACTTTACTGCCATTAGAGCCTATGCCTTCAGGATCCCAGCGTACACTGAAGACCAGCTGAGACATCCAGTCTCATGGACTGAACAAGTACTGGATTCTTGGACTTTCCATTGGTAGACAGCCATTGGTGGACTAGCTGGACCACAGCCTGTAACACCAGCTAGACACCAGGCGTGTATGTGGTACACAAACATATATACAGGCAAAATACTTAAAACACATAAAATTAAAAACAAAAACTCATTCAAGGGGAAAAGAGGGTCCCAGCATTCCTGACAGGCTCGTGTCCTACTTCCCAGTGCTCCACACTGTGACTGCCAATCATTCTCATGCCCCCCACCCCCACCCCTTCTCTGTCTCGGTATGAAGCCCAGGCTGGTCTGGAACTCATTTTGTAGAACAAATGGCCTCTGACTCAACACTCTCCAGAGTGACAGAACTACAGCGTGCAGCACAGCAGATGGCGCCACTGTGCGATCAGTGACTGAATGACAGGGAAGACTCAGAGACAAGAATGTCCTGTCCCCCAACTTAAGTGTCAGGAGAGCTCCATTAGATGCATGAAAAGGGGCCAACATTCAATATACAGCTGGGGGCTGGAGAGGTAGCTCAGTGGTTAGGAGCACTGGCTGCTCTTCTATTGCATCTAGTTTCAAACTCAACATGGTAGTCACAACCTACTGTGACTCCGTTCTCGGAGAGCCAGTGCCCTTTTCTGGACTCTGTGGGCAACAAACATGCATGTGGTGCAGACAGAAATATAGGCAAAACATCAATACACATAAATATCTTAAAACACACACACACACACACACACACACACACACACACACACGGGTGGTTTCTCACAGCAGGAATAAGGAAAAAACAAATAATGTTCAGCAAAAATGTGTAAGCATGTTGGTCATGTGTGCGCATACTAATGCTTTCAAGGTGTTTGGAGAGGATGTTGGGTGCCCTGTTTTATTACTATGCCATAGTTCTATAAACCTGCTGGTCCTTCACTGAGGTCTGCCTACTGGCTCAAATGCTGGGATTAAAGGCATGTTCCACCACACCCGGCTGCATTATTCCTGTGACACACTGTCTGTCACTGAACCTGGAGCTTGGATAGGGACCAGCAAGCTCCAGTGAGCATTCTACCTTGCCCCACACAACGAGGGAGCTGTCTCTTGACCATGCTGTTTTTTATGCAACTCACATCCTCGAGTGCAGTTAGAGCTTTTACCTCCAGAGCCATCCCCCAGGCCAGGAAAGTCTTTATCAAGGTTTGGAGACAGCAGGAGAGCTGTTTCAGGCTTCCTCCCTACATTAGTCAGGAGACCCTGGGGGCAGAAGCGTCCCACTTGCTGGGAAGAGGCGCTAAAGTTTTCTGTAGTGTCCTCCAAATGCAAGAGCATTTGGGAGAACAGAATTCAGCCAAAGGGACACTCTGGAGAGAATAGTTAGGGCGCGGAGCATGTGGAGGGCACAGTTCCCAGACAGACACTCTCAAGGCAGAGGTCAGTGGAAGGTGCATCACCAAGCAAGGACGACTCCTTCATGGGGGGAGGGGGGCTTAAGAATTTAGAGTCGAGTGAGAGGTTTACTAGTGCAGTGAACACCGTGGACAGCACACGGCACAACCGCAGAGCTGCAGACACCAGTGTGAGGGCACAGAAGCCTCAGCCTCCATCATCTCAGATAAGGAGGGATGGTGTGGGCAGGGCAAGGAGGAACAGGAAACACAGTCACCTGACCAAGTAGAGCAGCCTTTTTCAAATTCCTGAGCACAATGCCCTGGAGCTGAGCACCAAACTTTTTCTTTCGGTTCTCGAGTTTAACCCTTTTATCCTCATCCGAGAGGAGCCACGACTCAACTCCTGAGACCGACAGCAGGCTAGCCTGGAGTGTGTGGGGAAGGGGAGCCCTCTGACCTCGCTAATCACACTCCCATCTGGGCTTTTAACATAATCACACCGCTATTTCTCCTTGCGTACTCTACTGGCCACCAGAGGGAACCCAGCAATGACACAAAGTCCTTAGGTGGACTTGAGTTAGGCAGTGTATTCAGCCTGGTTTTGGAGACATATCTGCATCCCATTTGGCTGGTGAAGGTTAGAACTCAGATAAATAGGAAGTTTCCTCAGGAAACATGGAAGAATCACCTTCAAAATGCATGTGCCAGCCGGGCGGTGGTGGCGCACGCCTGTAATCCCAGCACTCTGGGAGCCAGAGGCAGGCGGATTTCTGAGTTCGAGGCCAGCCTGGTCTACAGAGTGAGTTCCAGGACAGCCAGGGCTATACAGATAAACTCTGTCTAAAAAAAAAAAAAAAAAAAAAAAAAAGCATGTGCCAATTAATTCTAGGGTTTCACACGGAGACCTAAAGGGGCAGGGAACACATTTCTTCATAGGGTGCCGGCATTGATGCTGGACTGCCACAGCCAGAGCTCCTGCTCAGTCAGGGTGATGGAAGGGAGGGTCCGAGCAGGTGTCAGACCAAAGACCATGCCGAAATGGAAACATACGAACAGACCTGACCCAGCCCCGCCCTACCCCAAATCCCACAATAGGAACAGCAACAGAAAGGGCAAAAGAAAGGTTTTAAGTTTTGTTGATTTTTTTTTTCTTTTCTCCTTTCTTTAAAAAAAAAAAAAAAAAGTAAATAAATTAAACTGCCAACAATGTGGCTGGGCTGGTCACCGGCCAGACACAGCCAGGCCATCCTATGAAAACAAACTGGGTAACAGATGGGGTTTGTGACTTGTAAATATGAACAAACACCACCAAAGGAAATCAAGCTCACTGCAATCACAGGGCTGAGGAGGGGCCTGCTGAGGCGGCAGACGCCTCCCGAGGCAGTGCCAGTGCCGTCCTGGACCAGCAGAGCCACGGCAGCTTCCTGCTCATGTGCGAACACCAGCGCTCTCTCGTCTGCCCCTTCCTTCCCTTCCCTAATTATGAAACGAGTGGGGAAGAGTTCAACGACATTTCAGCCACCCACCCTGCACACCCTCACAGGGCCACCCTGCACGCCCAGCAGGCCTGCACCTTCACAGGGGGCCTGGACAGGGATGTGCTCAGCACAAAAGTCTTCCCCAAGGGCTGTGAGTGAGGACCAGGTCCTGGCCTCACTAGTTAGAGGGTTCTGGACACACCCTTAGCCCTTCTGCTGGATGTTGGCTCCTCAGAGCTGCTCTCAATGCTGCAGAGTCAGCAAGCCTGCCTGCTGGGACTCCCTGGTTTTGGAAGAGGGACAGTTAGAAATGCCTCACCCCACCCCTGACCCTCTAGGGAAAACAAATTTCTTTGTGCTTTCTGAAAATATTTGGGAACCAGGGATCTTAGTCAGGAAAATACAGAAGTGGGGGTTTCTCCGCCCTGACTGAACATTTACAGACATTGTGGGGGGAAGAATATAGCAAAAGGCAGGAAGTCGGGTTCTCCGCTGGAAGGCTGAGCTAAGTGCCCCGAGGTCCTTCGTGCCAGAAGCAGGGAGTATGTGGCTCAGGTATAAGCCACGGCATAAGGGTTGTGGGAGAAGTCAGGGCTCAGCTGCTGGAGCAATGGGTTGTTCCAACTCTACCTCTTCCTGACAGCCAGTTACGTACGCTCTTATATCTCCTCCACACCATGCGCAAATATCATGACGAGCCCTGGCTCCTGCACCATGTCGTCACCCATGTGCTGGTTCTCACAGGCCATCACCACTACAGCCTGCTTGCCAGGGATGCGCTTGGCCACGTAGTTTTCATAGTAGCGCCGGTTCATCTGTCTTGTCTCTAGTGTGGCCAGACCCTGAGGCCAGCTGCGTTCATGGGCATTTTCAATCAGCTCATTGACGATTGAGGCCGGGCAGCCACTTTCCACGAGGGAGCGCTTGATCACAGCTTGGAGCACAGCGTCAGGAGTGGAGATCATCCCTCCCCAGCGGGTCACTCTTGCTGGCTGTAAGGAGTTCACCCACCTGTGTGGAGGGGTTGGGGTGGTCATTCCAGCATCTGCCTTTCTCTGCTTTGGCTTTTTCTCCTCAGAGATGACCTGCGCCCTGCAGGCCACATGTCTGTCTGTCTATCTGTCTGTCTCTCTCTCAAGCATTGGTCCACAAAACCCAAATCCTTCTCTAGTTGGGTCTGCTGCTCACGGCACATCACTCACCATACTCAATCCCAGAGCCTAGGCTGTTATTCTTTGAAATCCCAACACATGCATGGTGTATACCACACGGCAACCACCAGACTGTCCTGAGTGAAGCAATGTCCTCTACACCGTGGCCCTCGGGCCTCTCTCTTCCTCTCTACTTCCACACTCACAGTGTGCTCTACCAACTACACAGGCCTCCACACGGAAAGGGTCTTACACTTCCCCGTTCACTTTGCTGATTTTAGAGCTTTCCTGGACGTACATTCTCTTCCTTCTCCTCTGAGTGCTAAGCTACCCCGCTTGATCCTGAGTACCCCAAAGCTCCTCGTACATACTGGTACAGGTGGTCCTCAGGTAATTCTGGACAAACTGCATCCTCAGGCAGGATCCCCTGCCATCCACCCCAGTGAACGAGCCTGTGTTCGAGCTGAGGGTCTTGCTCTTCTCTCTGGGCCTGCCCTCCCTCTCACTCTATGCCCTGGGCAACACTCACTCAAGGATCTCGTTGTACTCAATCGTCTCCTCCAGGTTCTGAAGGTTGGGGTTGACACTGCGGATGGCTCGCATATACGCCTTCAGCAGCTGAATGTCTCGCTTCTGTTGGGCAGAAGAGAACCAGAGAGGATACTCAAGCCAAACAGCGGGTCTGAGGAGGAGGTGCTTGGGAGATCTGAGGAACGGTATACTACAAGCTTCTTCAGGAAGACAGGGGAAAGACAGAGCAAAATGGCTTCATGAAGAAGGTACTCCACATGTCAGATGACTGAATGGTTGAACGGGATGAAGGGAAGTGAGGGCAGACGGGTCCACGGATTCTGTACTAAACCGTAGACAGAGCAGGACAGACAGGTCCACGGATTCTGTACTAAACCATAGACAGAGCAGGACAGACAGGTCCACGGATTCTGTACTAAACTGTAGGCAGAGCAGGACAGACAGGTCCACGGATTCTGTACTAAACTAGACAGAGCAGGACACCGGCTGTAGGGAAGTGAGGGCAGACGGGTCCACGGATTCTGTACTGAACTAGATAGAGCAGGACAGACAGGTCCACGGATTCTGTACTAAACCATAGACAGAGCAGGACAGACAGGTCCAACAGATTCTGTACTAAACTAGACAGAGCAGGACAGACAGGTCCACGGATTCTGTACTAAACTAGACAGAGCAGGACAGACAGGTCCACGGATTCTGCACTAAACCATAGACAGAGCAGGACAGACAGGTCCACGGATTCTGCACTAAACCACAGACAGAGCAGGACACCGGCTGTGGTGTTTATGGTGGAATCTGGGATGGGCAGGAGGTTAGTTACCGAGGCCGACAAACCCCCCTCATTTTCTGGGCCCCACCTGTTCTGCCAGCTGGTGCTTGTGTTCAGCAGATGTCTTCTCCAGCTCTGCGATGCGTGTCTGCTGCTGCTGGACCACAGAGCGCAGGTGCTTAATGCAATTGTGGTTTGGCAGTTCATCTTTGGGCATCTCCAGGCTGCAGTTCAGAATGAGACAAGAGCAGAAGAGGCTATGCAACGGGACATTCTGGGCTCGTGGCTTACTCTATGACGGAACACCGCGGAGTGAGCGGTCTGCACCTGACAATCTTTCCAGCCCTCCTTTCTTCACTTTCTTTTTCCAAACATGCCCCTTGCCCTTATAGTGGGGTTGACCAATAAACACCTCGAGACAAGGTCTCACTTAGCCCAGACTGTCCTCCGACTTTGAGTTTCTGATCTCCTCCTCCACCTTCCAGTCAGTGCTGGGATTATGGTGTGATCACTACGCTGGCTCCCATGGTGCTCAAGACAGACCAGCTGTGAAGACTAGGAAAGCACTCTCCCCACTGAGCTAGCAACACATGCCCAGCGTCCCTTCCACAGATCCTCCTCTTGAGCCTTTAAGAGCCAGCCTGGATCTTTAGGAGCTGTCTTGAGTTAAGAGGGAGATGCCTGTGCCTCTCTCAGGCTGCTCTGCTGCAGTCGACCTGCACATTCCTTTACCAGGAGTTCTACATCGCTGCTCAGAGTATCAGGATTAATTTAATACTTCCCACCTCACACAGACAGACAATAGGGTACAGGGAGCACGAGAGGCGCGAGACGGGTACAGGCAGCCCGGCAGGGCCTATTGGCCTGGAGAGAGAATAAAGCGCCTCCATCTTCAGTGCTAGCAGAGGCCACTGAACTGCTGTCCTCTTTCTTTTAACAAGAGAGCAAAATGATCGTAGGTGGAAAGTGGAGATCCGCGGGCAGGGAGCCAAGAAGGTCAGGAGTGGGCCTTGCCCACAGGCATGCAGCCAGGAAGGCCCTCGTCTGAATGGAGTGGAAGGAGGAATCTCACCCACAGCCCTGCTCACAGGTCACAGGCCGCTTCGGGTTGTGCTCACAGTCACTGAGGTGGGACATGAGGTTGTCAAGCCTGACAACAGCACTGCAGCCAAACACAGCGTTGTCACAGGCAATCTGTAGCTTTGACAACATGTTCCGCATGATCCGAGGTACTGGGCGCAGGTGGGCAACCGTGACAACGCTACGGTCTACCGGACACGTCTGCTGCTGAGAGAACCATTGGGTGATGCAGGCGTTGCAGAAGGCATGCTCACAGTGAGGCGCCTAGAAGGGACAGTAGGGGCAAAAGGGACACAAGGGAATTAGCAGGAGCTGAGAGCCTGGGTCCAGCAATTGTGAGGCCAATGAAGCCCGCAGCAGAGGGGAGCAGAGGTCCAGGGCTCACAATAAATGACACATCTTTTTGGGGCAGAGTTTTCAGGTCAGGCATAAGACTTGCTTCCTGTGCTGAGGAGTAGAAATGAGTTGAGAGACAAGATAAACAAGCAAAGGTTCTGTAACAGTGAGACACACGGCGCTCCAGGACAGCGGAGATGCCGCCGCAAGGCCGTCCTTCCCTCACGGCCAACAGGACTGCACACACAGCAACTGCCACGTAAGTCCAGAGGAAGGGGTGCCCTGCGGGCAAGGGTGGCCGCAGCAGATCCCTGTCAGACACAGCTGAGGGACAGCAGAGCCTCATACCACAACAGAAGTAAGAGAGCACAAGGGCTGCGCGTGACTGTCCCCAGCTCAGGCTGAGGAGAATGTCCTGTACACATCTGCCCTAGATGCCAAGAGCTGCCTCAGAAAACAAATGGAGCTGGAGAGGGGACTCCAAACCTGAGGTGAGTCGGACCCTTGGGATCCTCATGATAAGAGAACTGACTGCTGCAAACTGCTGAGCTCCATATTAGGGTTAGGGTAAGGGGCTAGGGCTAGGGTTCCATCCTTCCACGGACCGTGTGTGCTTTCATAAGCACGTGCGCGCACACACGCACACACATACACACGCACGCACGCACGAGCACACACATGCTCACACTCGCACACGCAAGCACACACACGCACGTGCACACACACACACACACGCACGTGCACACATACACACACACAGCAGCTCATAACCACCTCTAACTTCAGTTTCAGAGGATCCAAGAGTCCCTCCAACCCTTCCCAGGAACCTACTACACACTTGGCATACTCATTCTCGCTCTGTGTCTCTGTCCCCCTCACCCTTGCCCACAAACATACAAAAATAAAAAAATTTAAATATTTTTTAAAAATGAAAGAAAAAACAAAAGACCCAGCAACAAATCATGTAGGAAAAGAGAGGTTGAGATTTCTCTGTGTAGTCTCAAATTATTTCTCTATGAGGCCTGTCATGACCTTTCAATAAGGTACTGCCCCCAAATCACAAATGCTACACCTGGGCTTCTAAATAGGACTAGTTAGTATGTATGTATGTATGTATGTATGTATGTATGTATTGGAATGACACTGTTCTTGGTTTCATAAATACTGCCCCCGAATCACAAATGCTACACCTGGGCTTCTAAATAGGACTAGCATTTTTTAATTTTATTGATTGATTGATTGATTGATTGATTGATTGATTGCGGTTTCATAAATACCATGGGGTGGGGGTGTTCCAGCACTCAGAAAGCTAAACAGAGGCACGAGGATCCCAAGCTCCAGGCTGGTTGGATTATATAACCATACCCTGTTTCAAAAATCAAAGTGCTCCCTTCCTGTCCCCATCATATGTAAAGACTTCACTTCTTTGAGAAGGTTTGCTGGCATCCAGCAATGGCAACAGCACCTGCGTCAGGTGAACTCTGCATTTATTACGTGTGTGTCCAGAACTGGGGAGTGTGTAAAGGTGCAAGCCACATGCACCATGGAGCACACACGGCTCTGAGACTCCTTCCCACGGTGGGTTCCAGAGCCTGACTTTAGATCTGCTTGTGCAGAACGCACTTCAAAGCCGTGTCGGCACATGGGCTCAGAGTTTACTTTTTAGAAGCTCAAAAACTGGGTGGGGCACACGGTTTGGCAGGTAAAGGTGTTTGCTACCAAGCCTGGGGGAAGTAGGGAACCAACTCCCACAGAGTATCATCTGACTCCGTATGTGTCACAGCGTGCACAAATGAATATGTGATAAATGTAATTAAAAGTGTTAACTAAGCCGGGCGGGCGGTGGTGGAGCACACCTGTAATCCCAGCACTCTGGGAGGCAGAGGCAGGCGGATTTCTGAGTTCAAGGCCAGCCTGGTCTACAGAGTGAGTTCCAGGACAGCCAGGGCTATACAGAGAAACCCTGTCTCGAAAAAACCAAATCCAAAAAAAAAAAAAAAAAAAAAAAAAGTGTTAACTAAAAGGATATCTAATTAAAAAGCTAGCTATGAATATATGTGTGTGTATGTGTATATGTATATGTGTATATATACACGCACATATCTATTAAACCCTTAACATATGACTATTCTTAAAACTTTTTCCTTTTCATTTATTTTATTTTATTTATTTATTTTTGAGACTGGGTTTCTCTGTGTAGCCCTGGCTGTTCTGGAATCATTTTGTAGACCAGGATGGCCTCAAACTCACAGAGATCCACCTGCCTTCCCAAGTGCTAGGACTAAAGGCATATGCCACCACACCCAGCCCTCCATGTACTTTTGAAAGTCACATGTCAGGCTATCCTGCCCTTGAAGTAGTTATATAGTTACCTTGAAGCCTAGAGTGCTGAGTTTATAGGCAGGTCCCACCATACCTGGGTTATCTTTAAGACTAAACATACTATTTAAGGAAAAAAAAAATTCGAGCTGGAGAGATGGCTCAGTGGTTAAGAGCACTGACTGCTTTTCCAGAGGTCCTGAGTTCAATTCCCAGCAACCACAGGGTGGCTCACAACCCTCTTCTGGTGTGTCTGAAGATAGCAATGATGTACTCATATACATAAAATAAATCAATCTTTAAGAAAAAAAAAATGCTAGCCAGGGAGTGGTGGCGCGCGCCTGTAATCCCAGCACTTGGGAGGCAGAGGCAGGCGGATTTCTGAGTTCGAGGCCAGCCTGGTCTACAGAGTGAGTTCCAGGACAGCCAGGGCTATACAGAGAAACCCTGTCTTGGGAGGAAAAAAAAAAAAATCCTAGTCTGTCGACTTTTCTCCATCTCTATTGCTCCTAACACAGCTCAAGCTCCTGGGTACATCCCTCACTGAAATGTCAAGTGTGCCTTCCAGCTGGCTTCTCTTCCTCTCAGTCTACATTATCAGTCAGAATGATCGTCACTTCACACAAACCAGAGCTGGGGACAGAGATCCTGCCTACAAACAATAAGGCCTGGGTTTCGTCTCTAGCACCAAAAAGAAAGGAAGGAAGGGAGAGAAGGGAGGGAAGGAGGGAGGGAGGGGGAGGAGAAGTAGTAGAAGAAGGAGGAGGAGGAGGAGGAGGAGGAGGAGGAGGAGGAAGAGGAGGAGGGGAGAGGAGGAGGAGGAGGAGGAGGAGGAGGAGCAGCAGGAGCAGGAGAGGCAGGTAGATTTCTGAGTTCGAGGCCAGCCTGGTCTACAGAGTGAGTTCCAGGGCAGCCAGGGCTATGCAGAGAAACCTTGTCTTGAAAACCCAAAAAAAAAAAAAAAAAAAAAAAAAAAGAAGAAGAAAGAAAGAAAGAAAGAAAGAAAGAAAGAGAGAGAGAGGAGAGAAGGAGGGAGGGAAGGAGGAAGAAAGAAAAGGAGAGAAGGAGAGAAGAAGGAAGGAAGGAAGAGAAAGAAAGGAAATAAGGAAGAGAAAGAAAGGGTGAGTTTCCTCCCTCCCTCCCTCCCTCCCTTCCCTCTAGACCCATGCTTTCATCTACAAGAGACTAACTAGAGAGGGACTGGTAGAGACACCTGGAGGATAGGGGTGCCATGTTGATGACCTGAGTTCAACACCCAGGACTCATGTTGTAAAAGAGAACTTTGTTGTCCTCTGACCTGTGTGTGCATGTGTGTATATACGCTCTAAATTTAATTTTAAAATTACATTAATATGCAATTTTAAAATATGATTACATTTTAAATTAAACTAATAATTAAGTTTTACATTTAAAAGTACATTTTAAAGCTGGGTGTGGTGACATACAAGTTTAATCCCAGCACTCGGTGAGGCAGAGGCAGGCAGGTCTCTAGGAGTGCAAGGCCAGCCTCACCTACAGAGCAGGTTCCATGACAGCCAGGGCTACATAAAGCATTGTCACTAAGGGAAGATAAAAAGATGCTTACTGAAGGGATACCAAATGAACTAATAAAAAGAGGTATGTACAGATCCATAGGCTGGGCATGGTAGCACACATGTACCGATATGTATAGATCCATAGGCTGGCATGGTAGCACACATGTACCGATATGTATAGATCCATAGGCTGGCATGGTAGCACACATGTACCGATATGTATAGATCCATAGGCTGGGCATGGTAGCACACATGTACCGATATGTATAGATCCATAGGCTGGGCATGGTAGCGCGCACGTACAGTCCTCAGGCTGGGGGGCTGCGACGGTAGAGCAGGTATTTGAGGCCAGCGCTGGGGAGATGGCAGGAGGTTAGTGCAGCTGCTGCCACGCTCGTATCCTGAGTTCAGTCCCCAGGACACACTGGAGGAAAGAAGTGACTCCAAATCTTAACCTGACTTCACGAGCACATCATGGCACTGCACACGTGCATGTACACACACAGGCGCACACACACACACACACACACACACACACACACACACACACACATACACAAATACATAAATTTTAGAAAAACCATCTGAGACCTCCTAGGCTGCACGGAAAAGCCCTGTCACAAAGCAAAGCAAAGACGCTCCCTCTGAGGAGCTGACATGAGTGTTTTCAGTCTATCTTTTTATACTATTGTGATTCATTTTCAAAGTCATTATGGGTGTATATATGGGGGGCAGGCCAGTTCCAGGGACTTTTTTCCACTGTGGAATGCAGGGACTGAACTTAAGTCACAGGCTTGCTCAACCAGAGCTTTGACCAATCCAGTCACCTCACCAGCACACAAAAGTGAGTTCACATTGACCTTGAACTTGAGATCCTCCTGCTTCTGCCTCGTTGGGACATCTAACTTTATGAGCACCATAACCAGCCTGATTTTTTTTAATTCATTTTTATTTTCTCTGATAAGTGTTTTTGCCAACATATTTTATTTCTGTCTATACATGCCTGATACCATGAGAGGGCAGCAGAGGGCCCTGGAACCAGAGTTACAGAGCTGTCTGCAGAAGCTGGGACTCAAACCCTGATCCTCTAAGTTAATGATCTTAACCACTACACCATCTCTCCGTACCCACCACCACCCCCTTTTTATTTTTACTGGAAAAATGCAATGTATTTTGAGACCCATAATTGGACAATGTGCAGAGGAGGAGCCCTTGGAGCCCTCAGAGCCCTTGGTCCTAAAGGGACATTGTCATCAAACCCTTCCACTCAGTGCTTAGGGAGTCCTGCAGAAGAGGAGGTAGGAAACCTGTAAGAGCCAGAAGGGATCGAAGATACCAATGTACAAGTAACAATATGAACTCACAGAGACTCTGGCAGAAAGCACAGGTCCCAGCCAGAAAGGGTCCCAGAATTTCATGGGGAAAGTAGACATAAGCCCATCCCTAACCTAGAAGCTATCTCTGACTGATAACCAATACAAAGAAAAAAAGAGTTTCTCCCGTCACCTTAAAAAAATGTATTTATTATTTTTAATTATGTATAGGTGTGAGCTCCTGTATGGGGTATGTGTATATAGGCACAGGTGCCTGGGGTCCGTGTATATAGGCACAGGCGCCTGGGGTATGTGTATATAGGCACAGGTGCCTGGGGTTTTGGATCTCCTTAAAGCTGGAGTCACTGAGAGCAGCATAGCATAGATGTGGTTGCTATGAGTTAACCTGCTACGAAGTTCTTTGGGACATCAGCAAGTACTCTTAACCATGAGCCATCTGTCCAGCTGCAGCCTGATTTCTTAATCATTTGGATCTATCATCCATTCCTAAGTAAGCGAACAGTGGTAGGATAAGGACACACAGGCCCTTTGGATGACGCCAACAATCATGAAGGCCGGCCGCCTGCCTGCCTTCTCCCTGAGGAGGTAAAGGCTGGAGATGGGTGGGTGGCTTTTGACTTGAGCTAACAACCATTCATCTCTCTCCAAGTGACTCGCCTTAAATGACAGTGCCAGGCAGCAGACAATACCCTGCCATGGCCCGAGGGAGCAGGACCTACCCAGTGACCTCTCCACACCACCAGCCACTCCACACCCATCCAAGATGCCTCTGACAGCAACAGGTACAAAGGCAGAAAAGTTCCCAGAGTGACAGTCCCTGGTGTGGAGTCTGAACTTTATTCTGCTCTAATCTCTGTTCCTTTTGATGGCTGAACACTGGAGATAAAGAATCAAAGTCTCGAAGGCGCCCTGTCTAAAACGGAGCGTATGAGACGGCTGTAACTGGTGTCCTGGTTTGGAAATTAGATTGCCTCAATTGGCCAAGTGTCAATGGACTGATAGGTATTTGCAAATGAGGGTAATAAGGCTCATGTAGGATGCTGTCCCGTGAATGACACTGTCAGCAATTTACCTTATAGCTTGCCTAGCATTCCCAGAACACAAGTACTGGGCCTGGTCTAACCAGTAGAGAAAATGACCCATTGGCCTGGCAGCTTTCACATCAAAGTGCAAAGTGCATGCCTACATCAAATCTTTTCAATAGATCCCAGGAAGAAAGCAGAGTCCCCATCTGTTGTTAGACTAGAGGCAGGTCTGAGGGATCCCAGGGACACTGCCCACTACACAAAGCATCACACTGTTCAAGTGCAGTAAGAACTGATCCAGCACACCTAGGTCAGTCAGAGCACACACCTTGGAGTTCCTGTAGAAAAGCCACTGTGGGAAGAGACAAGCAGCTGAGTGCCGACCACTACATATGTCTCCGTGACCTCGGGATCTGAACCAGCTCTAGACAGACTCCAGAATGTCGCCCTTCTCCTCGGCACCACAGATCTATACTGGGGTTCGGAGTGGGAGTTCCCCGGGGGCCCACTCCTCAAGAGTACTTTCTGGTAGTTCTACTGCCACTGACCCCACAGAGTTGCCCTGGGGCCCACTCACCTGTACTGGCTCCTCCAAGACTCCACTGCAAATAGGACAGATAAGGTCCTCGTCAACGTCCCCCTGGAAACGGGTTACATCATACCCCATGTCTCATCACTGAAACCCAGGTCCTGAAAGGAGTTGCAAGTAAAAGAGGTCACTTCAGAAAAGGTCAAGTCTATGTGGTCAAAGCATGAGTTCTGCCAAAACCCATTCACTTATCCAACAGATATTGGTTAAGAATCTAGTTATGTGAGGAATACATCCACTTGAGAGCAGACATTACATAAGCGTACACACACACAAATTACAATTCAGTCTAAGTTTCAATGGAGGCTTCTCAGGGGAGGACTCCTGATCCAGGCTGAAAGAACAGTGGTTCTGAGAAGTTTTCCAGAAATGTGCCCCTCAGGGCAGTAAGAACTAGTTAGGTGGCGGCCCAGGACAGAGCCATCAGGCCCAGGAGGGCTCAAACAAAGGCTGGCCTGAGGGGATAAAGAGACAAGTCTGAACTAGCAAGCTTGGGCCTGGCCACAAGAATTTAGATTTTTTTTCCTTGGAGACAGGGTTTCTCTGTGTAGTCCTGGCTGTCCTGGAACTCACTCTATAGACCAGGCTGGCCTCGAACTCAGAAATCCGCCTGTCTATGCCTCCCAAGTGCTGGGATTAAAGGCGAACGCCATCACTGCCTGGCGAATTTAGAATTTGGACTTTTGTCACAGAGGCCATCACTGCAGTTTTTTTTTGTTTTTGTTTTTTTGTTTTTTGTTTTTTTCAAGACAGGGTTTCTCTTTGTAGCCCTGGCTGTCCTGGAACTCACACTGTAGACCAGGCTGGCTTCGAACTCAGAAATCCACCTGCCTCTGCCTCCCAAGTGCTGGGATTAAAGGCATGTGCCACCACCGCCCACCCGGCTTGTGGTTGCTTTTTAACCCTTGACGTCCCAACTATGAGAACTGGCAAGCCAATACCCATCGACCTGTGGTATTCTTTTTTTTTTTTTTTTTTTGGTTTTTTCGAGACAGGGTTTCTCTGTGTAGCTCTGGCTGTCCTGGAACTCACTCAGTAGACCAGGCTGGCCTCGAACTCAGAAATCCGCCTGCCTCCGCCTCCCAAGTGCTGGGATTAAAGGCGTGCGCCACCACCGCCCGGCACTATTCTTGAAGAGGGCCAATCAGTTCTCAGGAATTTAGAATCCATCCACCCAATTTTATCTTTCTGAATTATTATTTCTGTGTGTAGGACAGGAGTGGCTGTGCACAGAGGACAGACATGGAGGTCTGCAGAGGTCTGGATGAGTGCTGTGCCACAGGTTCAGACACTGAACACTTGATCCCCAGCTGATGGTGTTTATTGGGGTGTTAAAATCCAACCCCATTTCCTGGTCCTCACCCCCACCCTGTTTTCTCTTTATGAGGATAAAAGCTGTAACGTGCCTGCTCCTGTTCCTGCCAACATGCCCATACCTTCCCCCAACATCGTGGACTCTCGCCCTCTGAAACATTAGACAAAAAGAATCCCTTTCTGAAGTCATCCCTGGTCATGGCATTTCATCACAGTAAAAAAAAAGTAGACGGCTATGTTTTGGTAGTTTGCACTCTCCTGAACTTTTAAAAAGTTTATATAGAACAAAAATAACATCTCAGCATCACCCAGGCAGTCAGCAGGAAGGTGAATTACAAGCAGTGTGCACACGTGAAATCTCAGCACTCAGGAAGCAGAGGCAGGCGGAGCCCAGCAAGCTGAGGGTCAGCCCGTTCCACACAGTTCCAAGCTACAGGTTACACAGAGAGACTCATGTCACAGTACAAAACAAGAGGCTGGAGAGATGGCACAGTAGGAAAAGTGCCTTAAGAATGGGGACCATAGGCCGGGCGTGGTGGTGCACGCCTGTAATCCCAGCACTTGGGAGGCAGAGGCAGGCGGATTTCTGAGTTCGAGGTGAGTTCCAGGACAGCCAGGGCTACACAGAGAAACCCTGTCTCCGAAAACTAAAAAAAAAAAAAAAATGGGGACCATGCTGGGGAGGCAGAGATGGGGGTCCCCATCAGGGACTTCCTGCCAGCCAGTCTTGCCAACCTAGGAGCTCCAAGCTCAGGGAGAGATCCTGTTTCAAAAACAAGGCAACACTGGTCTCTGCACACAAGCTCACACGCATGCACGCGTGTCAGGGCTCATGCTCAGCTCAGCAGTAGCACTTGACAGGCACACAGGAGGCTGTTCAAGGCCTCAGCATCACAAACACAAAAGTGTTTTGTTTTTTATTTTTCAAGAGAGGGTTCCTCTGTATAACAATCCTGGCTATCCTAAAACTCACTTTGTAGACCAGTCTGGCCTCAAACTCCCAGAAATCCACCTGCCTCTGCCTCCCAAGTACTGGGATCAAAGGCCTGTGTGACCGCTGCCCAGCCAAACACACACACACACACACACACAGAAAATGAAAATAACAGTTTAGTTTTAAAATAAAATCTAGCTGGGCGTTGGTGGCGCATGCCTGTAATCCCAGCACTTGGGAGGCAGAGGCAGGCGGATTTCTGAGTTTGAGGCCAGCCTGGTCTACAGAGTGAGTTCCAGGACAGCCAGGGCTACACAGAGAAACCCTGTCTCGAAAAACCAAAAAAAAAAAAATCTAGCTGCAGATTGGGGTATAACTCAGTGGGATCTCTTGCCTAGAATGTGTAAGGCCCTGTACTCAATACCTGACATTATTGTAGTAGTAGTAGTAGTAATAATAATAATAATAATAATAATAATAATAATCTCTCTAGCTAGCATATGGACAAATGCCTTCATTCCCAGTACTAGGCAGACCGAGGGAGGTGCTTAGCCACAAGTTTAAGACCAGCCGGCGCTATATAGTTAAGTTCCAGACTATGCTGACAGCCCACCTTAGAAAAGAGCAAACACAGCTTCCTAGCCTACGACACACACAATAAATTCCTCCTGAGTACCAGCTATACATCAAGATGCCTGGTAAATCTTAGCTTCTCTGAACTCATGGGGGAGTCAACACAAGGAACATGGATGCCTTGTTTTTGTAGGTGGCTGTCTCTCTCGTACACTATTATTTGGACTTATACTCTTCCTTTCGATTCTTCAAATATTTTTAATATTTAATTTTAATGATTACATAATTAAATAATAAAATTTATTTAAATATTTATATTTATGTGTATGTGTGTTTTGCCTACTCCTATGTATGTGTGTGCCTGATGCCCACAGAGATCAGAGAGGGCTGGGATCCTTAGGAACTGGAGTCACAGATGATTTTGAGTGCTGGGAAGAGTAGCCAGCTCCACCTTTCCAGCCTCAATTCTTAAATTGTTAACATTTTATCACATTTATAAGTTTCTCTATAAAAACATATAAGAATCATGTAAAATATGGGTATATTTTAGCTGAGCATGATACCTCACACATGGTGCACAGAACACGCACTGGCAGAACACATCCAGGCATACAGATTTAGTTCTAGCACAATGAATGAAGGCAGAGGCAGGCAGAGCTATGAATTTGAGGCCAGCTTGGTCTACAGAGCAAATTCCAGGACAACCAGGACTACACAGAGAAACCCTGTCTCAGAAACAAATTTGGCCAGTTAAATGAGAATACCCCTCAGTTTGGGTCTGTCTGACGTCTTCTAACTAAACTACGGTTGTTCTGGTAAAACGCCAGGGATGTGGTGTGTGAACTGAGAGCATCAAACCAAGAGCAGAAGTGTTAATCTGGACTGACACCGGTGACCCTTAGCTCAAGGCTAGGTACTAAATTTCTCTACTGCAGGATTACTACTTTTTCCTTGGTGATGAATGACCCTACAAAGAGAGTATGCATATACCTAAAGTATTCTAAACAAGAAGTTGACATGAACCAGGCATGGTATGTCCTTGAATCCCAGTACTAAGGAAGCAGAGGCAGGCAGATCTCTGAGTTCAAGGCCAAGAAGGAAGGAAAGAAGGAAGGGAGGGAGGGAGGGAGGGAGGGGAAAAGAAAAAGAATGAAAAAGCAAACAGGCATGATTGATTTCCTAGGTTTTGTATTTTGCTGTGTTTTTAAGACAGGGTCTCATCTAATACACAGGACGGCCTTGCACCGGTTCTATAGGAGATCACCTTTAACTTCCAATTCTCTTGCTTCTGCCTCCCATGTTCTAGGGGTATAGAAAATGTCACCATGCCCAGCTAGTTTTCTGGCTTTGTTGCTTTTAATTTTAAAATTTATTTGCTCAATTATTGGCGTAGTATATCTGTGTATGTATGTAGTGCATCTGGAGATTAGAAGACAGCCTGAGGGTGTTGGGGACTGGTCTGGTGCTGCTAAGTGTTCAAATCCTAAAAACTGGCCCCCAAGATCTGGTTGCAGATCCTCACACACACCAAGTAATGCTCTGTAAACCTTGTTCCCCAATTCAAAGCTATCAGTTAAGACCAAGCAGCTACAGCCAGTTACTGGGAGAAGAGAAGAGGCAGAGTTTGTTACTGGGCTCGGGTCACAGGCAGGGACACTGGCAAGAGAGTGGAGGAGGGACAGAGGAGAACAAGAAGTCTCCATTAGAGTCGATGGACCAGGAGCTCGTGCCTGAGTGAATCCCTGCCCCCAACTCCTACAGGGACAGACTGATGGAGGAAGTAACCCAGGAGAGATTCAAACAGCCAGTATTTGGGGAGCACAGCTGGAAATTAACAGTCTAGCGAGTATAAATATAGATTAGGGTGATCTCCCAGTAATTGTGCAAGAGTTGATTAAATAATCTACAGGACTCTACCTTGGTTACTGGGGGGGTTGGTCCAACCATATTAATAAATAGTTTATTACAGGAGGCAGAGGCAGGCGGATTTCTGAGTTCGAGATCAGCCTGGTCTACAGACTGAATTCCAGGACAGCCAGGGCTATACAGAGAAACCATCTCGAAAAAAAACCAAAAAATCCAAAATAAACAAACAAACAAACAGTTTATTAAAATCCATGTACATTCAGGAGTTGGTTCTCTCCTTCCATTGTGTGTGTCCCAGGGATTGAACTCAGGCCATACGACTTGGTGGGGTGCTTTTTACCTACTGAGCCCTCTCCCCTGCTCTAGTAAACAATTCTGACAACTGGATTTTTTTTTTTTTTTTTTTTTTTTTTTTTTGGTTTTTTGAGACAGGGTTTCTCTGTATAGCCCTGGCTGTCCTGGAACTCACTCTGTAGACCAGGCTGGCCTTGAACTCAGAAATCCACCTGCCTCTGCCTCCCAAGTGCTGGGATTACAGACGTGCGCCACCACAGCCGGCTGGATTTTTTTTAAAGTAGAAAGATGAAGATCTTGTTAGATTACTATAATGAAAATATTCGGGGGTATAAAGGCAAACAAACAGCGTAACCTCTAGTCTTCCTCCTTTCCCTC
Organism: Apodemus agrarius; assembly: GCA_964023405.1. Lineage (NCBI taxonomy): Eukaryota > Metazoa > Chordata > Mammalia > Rodentia > Muridae > Apodemus > Apodemus agrarius. The sequence continues at coordinate 2,076,342 of OZ030026.1, forward strand.
CCTAGTTAGGACAACGTGCCAGCAGGGCTACTTTATGAAGTGCAGGGGATTCAACCTGTGCTTTTATGCAACTGAGCCACAGTCCCAAGTTCTAAACCTTGACTGTGATATATTTTGGCATTCCCCTTATGACTGGAAGTTTACCTGGCTGCCAACTTTCCTCCTGAAACAAACTGGGCTGCAGTTAAGGCTCTGGTAACTTCTTTCTTAGCATGCAAACAAATCTTTCTCAGGGCAGATAATACAGGTCCCAGGTCTCCTCTGTCCTTGGGTACCAGGCTCATACATGGCATACAAACATACACTCAGACAAAACACCTCACACACAAAACAGACCAGGCTAGCCTAGAAACCACTGAGAAGATGAGCAGAGTCCTGCGCACGGATCTGTGAAGTGTTTCATTTTTTATTTCAGTGTGTGTGCGTGTGTGTGTGTGTGTGTGTGTGTGTGTGTGTGTGAAGGCCAGAGGTCTACATCAGAATCTTTCTGTCGTTTGTTAAATTAATTTTGTCATTATGTGCTGGTATGCTAACTGCACGGATGTCTGCGCACCTCATGCATGCAGTACCTACTGAGGTTAGATATCACCTGGAACTGGCCTTAGAGACAGTTATAAGCCACCAACTGGATGCTGAGAAACCAATCCAGCTCTTAACCACTGAGCCATCTCATTGGCCCTCATGTTTTATAAGTTCTCTCAGTGAGCCCGCATTCACAGACGGGCTAGACTGACTGGCCAGAAATCTCTTGGGATCCACCTGTCTGACCCTAGGGCAATAGCCACAAGCTCAGTGTTTATACCTGGCTTTGACATGTGTGCTGGAGATCCGAACTTCTGTCCCCTTGCTTATTTGCGGGGCCTTTACTGACTGTTCCATCTCCCAGACCAATGTCTGGAAGATTAGTATTTTTGTTACATTTTGTGTGTGTGCACGTATGTTTATAGGCACATGCATGTACAGCTAGAGGGGGGGCATAAGACAACTTGCAGAAGATGGTCCTTTTCTTCCACCCTGTGGGTGCTGGGACTGAACTGGGGTAGTCAGGCTTGGTGGCAGGTGCCTTTATAGACTAAGCCATTTCTTCAGCCCCAAGACTTCTAATTTTACCGGCTGAAGTGGTATAGCCCCAGACCCTCCTTCAAAACATATAAAGTATTCAAGGCTAGAGATTAGGCTCAGTTGACAGTGTCTGACTGGTATGCATCACGTTTGATTCCCAATACCACATACACCAGGTGTGGCAGGACACACCTGTAACTTGACACTCAGGTAATGGAGGCAGGAAGATTAGCATCTTCAAGGTCATTCTCAGTGACACAGTGTAAAGCCTGCCTGGACTACATGAGATGCAGTCTTAAACACTTAAACAAAACAAACAAAAGGTTTGGGGGACAGGAAAGGGATCCTGACTGTTCTTGTAGAGGACCTACGTTCAAATCTCAACACCCACATGGCAGCTCACACCTGTCTATAACTCCAAGATCTGACACCCTCACACAGACACACATGTAGGCAAAACACCAATGCACATTACATAAAAAATTTGAAAAAGGCTGCATGCCTTTAATTCCAGCACTCAGGAGGCAGATCTCTGTAAATTTGAGAGTCTGATCTACATAGTGCATTTCAGCTAGGGCTACATAGGACAACCTACCTATAAACAAAGAAACAAAAATAATAAAGTAAATTAATTGGGGCTGGAGATGTAGCTCAGCACCTCAGCCCTTGCAACAAACAGTCCAGAGTTCAACTCCAGGACCATCAGCAGACAACTCACAGCTGCGCTGAGCTCCCAGGGACCACCCACGCACGCACGCACGCACGCACGCACGCACGCACGCACGCACGGGATCTGGCATCCACGGGAAATGAGTGACCTGTGCATATACACTGACACACACATACAAGTAAGAGGATTAATTACAATACATTTACAATGTTGTACTGGTGTGTGGGGGGGGAGGGGGGCTGCTGAGATGGCCGAGCAGCACGCTCTTGTGGAGGACTCAGTTCTATCCCAGCATACACAGGAGTAACAACCAACCACTACTCCAGTTTCAGGGTCTCATGTCTCTTATTTCCACTGACACTATGAAAAGCCATACATATAGAATTAATTTTGTTTGTTTATTTGTTTTTCCACACAGGGTTTCTCTGTATAGCCCTGGCTGTCCTGGAACTCATTCTGTAGACCAGGCTGGTCTCGAACTCAGAAATTCGCCTGCCTCTGCCTCCCAAGTGCTGGGATTAAAGGCGTGCGCCACCACTGCCAGGCTAGAACTTTAATGTGTATTTCATATGTATTTTACATGTATTTCATATATGCACATTATAATAATAAATGTTAAACACTGACATTTGTTTCACATAGGTTTGTTTTCCTACCTTCCCAACACTGATCGAGGCATGGAGTTTGGGGTGTTTTTTGGAGAGGGGAAGGGTTTCAGAGATCAAACACATAATGGTCATGTTTTATTTACACTGATGGGTGATGAAGCCAATGCATCACGTTTTTGATTACTGAGCTTTACGATGTGTTTGTCACATTTTAAGCACTCCCATAACCAAGCCTGGAACAGCTGTTGTTACTCAGTTACTCACATCTTCCTGCTGAGTAACAGAGGCACAGACTTAGAAAGCTTGTCAAAATCATACGACAAACTAGCACTAAGCCAAAGTCAATCAAAGTCAGGCGGACGCTCCACAGCCCAACCTGTTAACCACCATGTCCTGGTACCTCCCAGCGTGAAAAATGCAAAGATAAAAATAGTACATGTAGCCAGGTGGTGCTGGCGCACGACTTTAATCCCAGCACTTGGGAGGCAGAGGCCGGCTCTGAGTTCGAGGCCAGCCTGGTCTACAGAGTGAGTTCCAGGACAGCCAGGGCTACACAGAGAAAACCTGTCTGGCTGGGGGGGAGGGGGGGTACATGTATCATAGATCCATCTTTATGGAAACAATCTTTATAAGTAGGATGTACAAGCTGTGGAAGGGCTCAGGGAGAAGGTGTCTGATACTAAGCCTCATGTCCTGAGTTTATCCTTGGAACCAACATTGTGAAAAGAGAAAACTAACTCTTTTTTTTTGGTTTTTTCGAGACAGGGTTTCTCTGTGTAGCTCTGGCTGTCCTGGAACTCACTTTGTAGACCAGGCTGGCCTTGAACTCAGAAATCCACCTGCCTCTGCCTCCCAAGTGCTGGGATTAAAGGCGTGCACCACCACGCCCGGCTGAGAAAACTAACTCTTGTCCTCTGCTTTCACACATGTGCATGTGAGTACATGCCCAAGAGCGAGTGGGTGTTGGGGGTGACATGTACACACACACACACACACACACACACACACACACACAAAACCAATATAATTTAAGAGAAATCTAGGTATTATTTTTTAGGTCAAATGTTACATATTTGCAAGATTTATTTACTTAACTATTATCTTTTCTGTCTTTTCTCCCCCACGTGTATATGTACTTGTTGTGTCTATGTGTGTTTGCATGCATGCATAAGGAGTACAAATGTACCTGTGTGTGCAGAAGAGGCTCAAAGTTGACATCAAGAGTCTTCCTTGGCAGTAGTGGTGCACGCCTTTAATCCCAGCACTTGGGAGGCAGAGCCAGGAGGATTTCTGAGTTCGAGGCCAGCCTGGTCTACAGAGTGAGTTCCAGGTCAGTCAGAACTACACAGAGAAACCCTGTCTCGAAAAACAAAAAACAAAGAAATAAACATGCCTATGCTTCTTCTAGGCTTTTGGCTTGTTTTAACTAATACCTCTCAATTATGTAGCCCTGGCTGTCCTGGAACTTCTTACATAGACCAAGCTAACCTCAAAGTCAGAGAAGATCCACCTACCTCTGCCTGGGATTAAAGATGTGCACCAATATTTCTAACTCTGCTGCTGGGTTTTAGACCTAAGACTGTGAGCATGCCAGGCTAGTGTCTTATCACTGATTGACACTCAAGACCCCAACCTCTATTCTACAGGGTGCTACAAACAAACTCTTACTGCCAGGTCCTTAGCCACTCCAAGCTCTCAGTTCCCATGGTGGGCGGGGCAGTCTGTGTAATCTCAGAGGACAACCCCTCGCTATTTATTTTGGGGATATTGGAATCGCATGTAATCTGTTTTTAAGATTTAAGGCCAGTCTGGCTCGGGAAATCCCAGAGGGAAGTTCGGGAGCTAAGGACTTCATCAGGGCCTTTGCATATTTTGAGTTGAGTAGTATCTGTGGTTCTGGTGAGCCGGAGCTGAAGAATCAGCTGGGATTAACAAAAGACCAGAACCATTAAGGTAGAACCTTTGCTTTACTGGGACAATTGATGCTGGTCAGCTGGAGCTGAGAATTTGGTAGTGATTAAGAAGAGACCAGCATCACGAAGGCTGAGTGAATCAGGTGCACTTGAAGTCTCAGAAATTCACTCGCCTCTGTCTCTTAAGTACTTGGATTAAAGGTGTGTGCCATCATATCCAACCATTTAGGGGCTCTTCCATCTAAATGCAGAGATATGGAAAGCATGTGCATTCAGCGCACACCGAAGCATTAGAGCAGCCATTTAAGGTCATGATTTATAAGTCACGGGCACACAAAGGTAAGCGGGCATGCTGCCGCCATGCCTGGTGAGTGAACAAGGGTGGAGTCAGCAGTAAGTGACGTGGTCTCTTTCCTCCATGCCCGTGTACAGCCCAGTCTCCATTACTGCCAAAAGACCAAACACACAGACTGATGGCTCTAAAACCCACCCCACCTAAGGAGAGACAGCTTGTAGGAACTTAACTAGGTAAGGAATTAGCTGGTGAAAGACCTCACATGTGCCTACAACATGTTCCTGTATCTCCCGGTCTCCTAATGAATACATCACGAAGAAAGACAAGTGATGTTCCCTTGCACTAATCCTCACATACGAAGAGTCATTGGAACTAACTCAGTGGTCTTCAAAGCTAAACTATTGTGCTCACCTGCCAGAACTTTTTTTCCCCCGAGACAGGGTTTCTCTGTGTAGTCCTGGCTGTCCTGGAACTCACTCTGTAGACCAGGCTAGCCTCAAACTCAGAAATCCGCCTGCCTCTGCCTCCCAAGTGCTGGGATTACAGGCGTGCACCACCACGTCCAGCGGCATAACTTTTATTTTATGGAATAAAGGAGCCTGATTCGAAACAGAATAAAGCCACTCAGGGCTGGAGAAGTGGCTCAGTGGTAGCTGCTTGCCCAGCCCACCCATCGGCAGGCTGGCAGTGCGCGCTGTCCCGGGAGCCCATAGGAAGACGGCAGGAGGAAGGCAAGCGCACGAGTGTCCTCTAAGTGCCGCCCGTGTGCAAGGCCCAGCCTACACAGCATGCACAAACTAACACAGTAAAGTTATAACCACACTTCTGAATCTGAGCCTGAGGTCTAACACTGCCCCTCACCAAACCGGTTCTCCAGGCCTCAGTTTCTTACTCTGTGTGACAGAAACATCCTGGCTATGTAATTTCCAAAGGGGCTACAATTTCTAAGATTCAAAGATTGAGAATATAAAACAAAAAAATGAATATTAAATGGCAAATATATTACAGGAGGTGCCTTGCTTTCCCACCAACTAACCTTCCCCTCCCTACCGACTCCCTTGAAAAGAAGTGGTTTCCCATTTTGACAGGAGAATCCTTAAACTGAAACTTCTCTTAAGAACTCGGTCTCCTCCCTTAGGAGACAGAGAAGAGCTGCCTGACTTCTAAGCTCTGTTTAACCCGAATGCTGGGCTCCCCATTCACCAGAGGATATTTATCTGTCTATGTAGTTTTTTGTTTTTGAGATGGGACCTCACTATGTAGGCCTGGGTGTCTTGGACCTCTCTCCATAGTCCAGGCTGGCCTTCAACTCACAACAATCCATCTGCCTCTGCCTCACTAGTGCTGGAATTAAAGGTGTGAGGCACTACACCAGGCTCAGAGGATTTCTAAGGTTGAGTTTGTCTAGATACTTTTGAGTTCTCTTTCTCCTGTGTGGAGTGCGTGGCTCTGGGAGCCGCCGAGCTCGGCTTGCAGGCTCTTCCCCGGCTGACAGGCACTGCGGCCAGGCCTTGTGCTTGCCCTGCAAGAGCTCTGACACACTTCACCATCTTTTGGCTCTAAACTCAAACTATTAAAGACCAATTCAGAGGACTTATAGTTCTTTAAGAACTAGGTGGTGGTAGTGCATGCCTTTAGAGTCCAGCACTCAGGAGGCAGAAGCTGGTGGATCTCTGTGAGTTCAAGGCCAGCCTGGTCTACAGAGTGCATTTCAGGACAGCCAGGGCTACATATAGAATCCCTGTCTCAAAAAAGAAGCAAACAAGTACCACCAACAAGATAGAGACAAACAGGACGGCATGCATCCATTTTAGAAAGCTTTGGGGCACCAGATTTCCAAGATCAGGAAGAACTCTGACCGGGAAAGAGGTGGAACAAGATCCCAGACCAAGGCCCCTTACCTTCTAAGTGGGGGGCAGGCTCCCTGGTTACAAGGTTCCAACCCCCTGAGGCCTCCACTCCGTGCCACTCAGGAGATGCTCCGAGAAGCCCATCTTGTCGGCTATTCTCCAACTGAGTCTTTCTTCCTAGTGACAAGTTTCATGGCCCAGGGGTGGGTGTGATGTCACAATCAGGAATGCTCTATTAATAGGAACAGGGAGAGAAAAGGTAAGGCAGGGCACCTGTCTCCACTCAGCAGAGAGACTGGACAAACTTGGATCTGATGGGTGGGGCATCCAGGCAGAGAGGAGAAACTCCTCTCAGGACTGCAGGCTTCTGCACTGCCCTACCAAGGGGAGGGCACTGGGTCTGGTGGAGTCAAGCACAGCTGAGGGGAGAGGGAGGAAAAGCCAAGGTGGACAGGGAAGCCACTGGAGCCAAGACTTGTTTGAAAACATAGAAAAGGGAAAGGGAGAGCTGAGGCGGTATCTCAGTGACAGAGTGCTTGCCCGGCATTCACTGCGTCCTGAACTTAATCCTGTCACCACACAAACTACAGGGGTAGTGACGCCTGTCTATAATCTTAGTGCCCCAGAAATAGAAGAGGATCAAAATTCAAGGCCATCCTGGGGTACGTGGGATTCTGTTTCAAAATAAAAAAGTGTGCACATAGCCGGGCGGTGGTGGCGCATGCCTGTAATCCCAGCACTCTGGGAGGCAGAGGCAGGTGGATTTCTGAGTTCGAGGCCAGCCTGGTCTACAGAGTGAGTTCCAGGACAGCCAGGGCTATACAGAGAAACCCTGTCTCGAAAAAAACCAAAAAAAAAAAAAAAAAAAAAAAAAAAAAAAAAATGTGCACATGCATAATATATATATAACACTAATTTTTCAAAAAATTTTCTTATATATATTGAGAAATATACATGTGTGTGTGTGTGTGTGTGTGTGTGTGTGTATGTACTACCTGTATATATGTCTGAGCAGCACATTTGTACCTGGTGCCAGAGGCCAGAAGTGGATTTCCTGGTACTGTTGTTTTTTTGTTTTGGTTTTTCACAGGGTTTCTCTGTGTAGTCCTGGCTGTCCTGGAACTCACTCTGTAGAGCAGGCTGGCCTCGAACTCAGAAATCCGCCTGCCTCTGCCTCCCAAGTGCCAGGATTACAGGCGTGCGCCACCACGCCCGGCAGTGATTCCCTGGTAGTGAATGGAGTTACAGACAGTTGCAAACTAACACCCTCGTGGGTGTTTGGAATTGAGTCCCAGTTCTCTGAAAGGTCAGTCACTGCTTTTAACCACTGAGCCACCTCTCCAGCCCCTGTATATATACTATATTCAGAACATGTAACTACAAGCAATGCCAAAAATTCCAAATCAGTGGCTATACAGAATGCAGATCCATAATGCTCACCCTGTATTATCCCTTAATGTTTCTGAGGTGATTTATATGACATCATGTAAAAACAATTCTAAAGGCCAGGGAGGGCAGCCCATGCCTGCAATCCCAACATTCAGTAGGTTAAGTAAGAGAATTTGAGTTCAAGGCCAGCTTGGGCTACGTAGCAAGTTCCAAACTTTGTCTCAAACAAACCCAAAGTTGGCCTGAGTATGCAGCTAGTCAGTAGAGGGCTTCAAGGCACTGGGACTCAGTCCTTAGCTTTGTACTTGAGAGCGCATGCCTACAGTGCACTCCACCAGGACTGGAAAAAGGCAGAAGACAGAAAGCAGGACTTCAGATCATTCCCGCAAGGATGTGAGACCCTGTCTCGATAAATTAAGAAAACCCCCAAACATCCTGGTTTCCTTTTTTTTTACACACAGAGAATACTCAATAATGTTTCTATAGGTTCAAACTGAAATACCTCTGAAGGGAATAAGGCTTTCAAGAAAGGAGAGGAGAGGTGGGGACTGAGAAAGGTTTACTCATAAACAGAAAGAAGGAAGTCAGGTCCGGTAGCTTATACCTGCAATCCCAACACCCAGGAGGCTGGAAGATCACTGTGAATTCAAGGTCAGGAGAGGCTACAGGGCAGGACTCTTTCTCAAACAATTGGGAAGGAGGGAAAAAGTAGAGATAGTGTTGTTCCAGGTGGGCAACTTGGCAGACTAGAAAGCAGTAAAACTGGGCTGCCCAGGCTCATGCCTGCAAAGATGGGACTAGGGGCCATTCCAGGACCCCGAGAATCGAGTCAGTGATATACAGGACAACTAATTATACTCCCTGGCTCGTTATCCTGTGTATCAATAGTGCTAACTTAGGATATATAGGATATAACAGGACTAAGTTAGGATAGAGTACTTGATGATGATCTTTCATGCAGAACACAAAGGCTACTTGGTCTCCTGAGTCTGGTACTGAGTCTGTGCTCCTTCCTAGTCCACTGCACTCATCAACGACAGCTTGTTCAGCGTGTATTCTCAGCGAACCAGAAAGGTGTAAAACCTGGCATTTCTCTTCACTGGAGTCCAGAGAGGAGAGAGTTGATGTTCCTCCCTACCCCACATAACAGGAGGAGGAATGCTTCCTTCCTTTGAACCACACTCCATTTCCCAACAATCTGGCACATGCACCTGCACCTCAAAATAAATAAATACATACATACATACATAAATACATAAATAAATAGCAAGCTTCCAGGAATAGGTGCTATATTGGCTATGCTTGGTCTCCTAAGGACAGGTTCCAAACACAGAAACCAAAAAGCTTCCTGTACTGGGAAAATTAACCCTTAAGAAAATGGACCAGCCAGGCGTGGTGGCACACGCCTGTAATCCCAGCACTTGGGAGGCAGAGGCAGTAGGATTTCTGAGTTCGAGGCCAGCCTGGTCTACAGAGTGAGTTCCAGGACAGCCCCGACTACACAGAAAAACCCTGTCTCGAAAAACAAAACAAAACAAAACAAAAAAAAAAAAAAAAAAAAAAAAAAAAAGAAAAGAAAATGGACCAGATGTTGTCAGGCAAGCATTGAATCAGAAGAGAGAGGTCTTGAACTCCAGTCCTATCTCTGCCATCCACTGACAAGACGGCTTCAAACAAGCCATGTAACCAACTGTCACAAAGAGATGATACTCGCCTTTTCTAACCTATTGTCCTGCAAATCGAATGAGATGAGATAATAAGCTCTGAAAGCACGTGTAAGACTGCTCTTGTTAGTTGTTGCAACAGAATGGCAAAATAAACTCACAGTGAGAACCCGAGGAAATGTTTGAAAATGCTTGTTGCTTCGTTTCAATCACTGGGAAGTAGGCCCTTGCCACAAAGTGTACCAAAGACACTACATAACAATACTATTGCGCCGCGCGGTGGTGGCACGCCTGTAATCCCAGCACTTGGGAGGCAGAGGCAGGCGGATTTCTGAGTTCGAGGCCAGCCTGGTCTACAGAGTGAGTTCCAGGACAGCCGGAGCTACACAGAGAAACCCTGTCTCAAAAAAACAAAACAAAAAAACAAAAACAAACAATACTATTGCTCCCCTCACTCTCCCTTGGCACTATCCAATCCCATTCTTTCTTGGGAGAATACTAGCAGCCAACAACCCTGTTATTAGTTAAAACTATTGTATAAGAAGTACCTGCCAAGATTCTCATAGGTCAGTCTCCCAAGAACAGTGGCCTTGGTAACCACCACAATTGCTACCAGTTGAAATGAAGTTAGTGTGCCAATCCAAAACATCCTCATCCTGATTTTTCAGGTCTTTCTCCTGCCCCCCACTCCACCCACGCCGTACCCTACAAATGCCCTGCCTGAGGTGGACTTTCCAGTGTATTAACAATGAGTGGATGGATCGTGCGTGTCAGAGAGCGGGGCTGAAAATCATTCAGGGGCAAAGATGTAAGGAATGTAAGAGTCCTCCACGGAGGGGTGGGAGGGGAGAGGAGCGGCGAAGGAATAAAAGAGAAAGACAAGGCTGCCAAAGACAAGGCATGGGAAAGAAGCCAAGCTATGGCGCTTGGAGGGCGGAGGTTTGGGTTCCGCGGTCCCTGCCAAGGCTAGCCCCCAGAACGTTCCCTTCTTCGCCTCCAGGCCTGTCAATCATTGCCATTTAAACTCCATGTTGTCCCTCAGCCCCAGCAGTCTGCTCCTCCCAGGTCCTCAGACCGGCCCAAGGCCACTCCCGCACTTCCCAAAGCTTCCCCTACCCCAGGGGACCTTCCCGAGCTACAGAGCCCCCAGCTAGCTCACCTCCCGACTCCTCCCAGCGGAGCTCCCTTCCTCCATTTTCCTCCTCCTCTCTACCCTTCCTCCCGACCCCCAGCACCTCGGACCCAGGCGCCAATCCACGGGGACCTCGCCCCCTCTCCCCCCGCTGGGTTAGAAGCTCGCTCGGGCGCATTACGCACCGCCCGGGACGCGGCCTGGCTTTCTCCGGACGCGGGGCCTGGCTGAAGATGAGGCCACGGCGGCCGCGTAGCACCGTGGGTGCCCGGCTTCAGCCTTTCCCCGTAGGGGAAAGGGAAGGCAAGGATGGGGAAGAAGGTTCCGACCACTCCTCGCTGTCTCGGACTAGCCCTTAACCACGCCCACTGCTGCTACGCAACGGGGCGGAAGCTCGTCACCAAGCCCCGCCTCTCTGTTTAACTCAGTGGCGACTGGACGCTCCTAGCGAGCGGCCTACGAGAGGCGGGGGCTAGCTAGGCCTCCGCTCTGGGCCGGAAGTTCTTAAGGACGGACTGTGTAGGCTTTTGGGAGGGAGGGCTCTATGCTCTTCAGGCGTGAAGATCTGGGGCGACCCTGGGTGTCCCGCCCTGCAGAGTGGATGGTGCACATCTCGGGTGCCAGACCTGATGGCAGCGCTGGGACACAGCATGGCGTGCTGTCCTCCCAGCCCTTCAGTTTCCAGAGCTGTGGTCAGCATCCCGGAGCCTCCCGACCTGTGACTCACAGTCATGGGGATGGATACTGCTGTTAACTTAGGAGGCCGCAGGGTGGAGAGGGAGGGAGTGTCTCACCGCAGAGCTTTGATCTAGGGTGCTCTAGGGGTCGTCTGCCTCCCAGCCGTACACCCTTGCAGTATCCATGATGGCTCTTCAAAAACTCAAGAGTGCCCCGAAATACGAATTGATTTCATTCCCTAAAGCTGCAACGCTGTGGTTTGGGGGGGATGTGGGTGGGAGAGAACCTGAGGAGAGTCGTGGAGGAGCTTAAGGCCTCTCTGTGATAGGTAAGCGGTTAAGCAAGACAAGGAATGCAATTACATTACCTCTGAGGCCAATCTGATGCCAAATAGTATTTGTTCTATTCTCTTTTTTAAAAGGGGCAATTCAGCAGGGCAGTGGTGGCGTGCACGCCTTTAATCCCAGCACTTGGGAGGCAGAGGCAGGCGGATTTCTGAGTTCGAGACCAGCCTGGTCTACAAAGTGAGTTCAAGACAGCCAGGGCTACACAGAGAAACCCTGTCTCGGAAAAAAAAAAGGGGGGGGGACAATTCACATTAGTACAAGTGTAACTAGCTTATTCACGAGAATACAGAGCTAGATGATCACTCGAAGAAACTAAACTTTCCAATAGGAATCGGATGTGCCTTTGTGAACCCAAGCCGACTTGCTTCCTCCCCTCCCCGAGTCAGGCTTCTCTTTGCTGTCCTGGAATTCACTATGTAGGATAGGCTGGCCTTAAACTCAGAGATCCTCCTGCCTCTTGCCTTCCCCAGTGCCCACCTGGCTTGAGACTTGCTTTTTATGTTCCGGGTTCAACGTCTTTCAAAAGAGGTTGAGTCCGCCTATTATCTTTCTATGGCGAAGATGCCGCTCGTCTCCGAATCCTGTACTGTCTGTCTAGTGTTTTAAAGATGATGTGTAAGTTCCTGCCATGTCCGAGGTACTGGCTTTTAACTTTCCACTTTCAAGTGTAAAATAGAGTTATATGTTTAAGAATTGCCGAGAAAAGAAGCGGAAGAAACAGACTGGAATTAAAGCAGCGTTTTCCCGCTGCATTCCAAAGCCCTTGGACCCTTTTTTCCATTGTGACACTAGTTGAAGAGAAAACGAAGTGTTGTAAGAGCCCGAAATGCATTCTCGGAGCGGAAGGAAAGATTGGTGTCTGAGGCGCCCCCTGGTGGTCCATCCGTCTTTTTCCCCTACGGAACTAATACTCTGCGAGGCTCCTTTAAGACCTAAGACCGCCCCCTTCGCAGCGAGTGGATCTAGGAGCCTGATTGGATGGGTGGTGGCCGGAGGTGGGGCGCTTTGGGCGGCAGATCGGACCCTATTGGCTGGAGGAGGTCAGGGCACGTTTCCGGGAATGTACGCGCTCCCGGGTTCCTCTCCGCAGCATCCGGCGGCAGCCAGCCCCCTGGCTCCCCCTGCGGGCGGCTCGGCGGTGTGCACAGTCCGGCCTGCTGGCTGGGTGGGTGGTGGGCTGTGAGTGGGGGAGGGGATGGACCGAGTTCTGGGTTGCGGGGATGAGGGTTCAGGAAGATCTGCCGAGTGAGATCGTGTTCCCTGGAGCTGCACTGGGTTCCCTCCGAGCCCCCTTCAGCCTCCCCGCTTCGGAGCGTGAGCCTGAAAGCATCCTGACAGAGGGCCTTCCAGCCCCTAAGCATCTTACCCAGAGATCTATAAGTTCTGATCTTGAAGTACGAGGCCCCCCCAAGGAAGTTCGTTTCTAACCTCCCAGATGGGTTGGGGGGTTGGGGGGCCGAGGCTGCCAGATTCCCGCCTGCTGTGGTGGGTAGGCCGAGCGGGAGCATGGGGGCAAAGGCTCCAAGCCTCGAACCTTCATCTTCCATTTCCGCTTCCAGCGGGGTGCCACGGCTCGGGAAGCATGACGACCGAGACCTTCGTGAAGGATATCAAGCCCGGGCTCAAGAATCTGAACCTTATCTTCATTGTGCTGGAGACAGGTGGCTATGCATGCGCAGTGGACTCGTGGGAGCAGGGGGAGGAGCATGGAGAGTGGGAACACACGGACCCCCGTTTGCGTTCTTAACTCGCCCGGACAGGGAGGAGGCTCCCCTTCCCTGCTCATTCTAATCTCTTAGACCGCTGGCATAGGGAGCTGCTGACAGGTATAAAATAGGTAAAAACTAAATGGACTAATGCCACGCGGGCCTTTTTCCCCCACTCAGAGCTCTCTCCATGGTGCTGGATCCACTACCTCCCCATACACCCACGAGTAACCCACCATCAGGGAGGGATGTGGGCTTTGCTTCTATTCCTTTACCTCACTCAACCAGTACCCACTCTCATGTCACCATGACCTGTATGACTTCATTTCTATTCTCATATATTCCCTTTCAGGCCGGGTGACCAAGACGAAGGACGGACACGAGGTCCGGACCTGTAAGGTGGCAGACAAAACGGGAAGCATCAACATCTCAGTATGGGACGACGTGGGCAACCTCATCCAACCTGGGGATATTATCCGACTCACCAAGGGGTAAGGCAGGGCTCCTAGCAGCAACAGCAGTAGGGTGTGGTTAAAAGTCCCTACAGCTTTTCTGAAGATGGAATCCTGTTTCACCCCACAGGTATGCTTCAGTGTTCAAAGGTTGTCTGACACTATACACTGGCCGTGGGGGCGATCTGCAGAAAATTGGAGAGTAAGTTGTCTCGGCAATAGGAGCCCAAAGGGGGAAAGTTAGGGGTTACGAGGAAGCAGCACAGCCTGTGCTGGCCACGTCTCCTGGCTGGGCGTGTCTGTGGCCCAGTGGATAGGTCCAAAGCTTCTGCTGCTTTTTTTTTTTTTTTTTTTAGATTTATTTACTTATTATATATTATATAAGTACACTGTAGCTGTCTTCAGACACTCCAGAAGAGGGTGTCAGATCTCTTTTCAGATGGTTGTGAGCCACCATGTGGGTGCTGGGATTTGAACTCTTAACCTTCGGAAGAATAGTCGGTACTCTTTTTTTGTTTTTGTTTTTTTGAGACAGGATTTCTCTGTGTAGCCCTGGCTGTCCTGGAACTCACTCTGTAGACCAGGCTAGCCTCGAACTCAAAAATCCCAAGCACTGAGATTAAAGGCATACACCATCACTGCCCGTTGCAGTCAGTGTTTTTACCCATGGAGCCATCTCTTCTTTCTTTGCAGATTCTGTATGGTTTATTCTGAAGTGCCTAATTTCAGTGAGCCCAATCCAGAATATAACACGCAGCAGGCACCCAACAAATCGGTGAGTCCCTGGGCCTGACATCAGGCCGGGCAGCATGATGTTGAGGAGGGTCTGAGTATCTCATCTGTGCCTTCAGGTGCAGAATGACAGCAGCCCGACTGCCCCACAAGCTACCACAGGACCCCCTACTGCCTCTCCAGGTAGGAATCCATTTCTTTCCTTCCACTGGCCCCTTCAAGGCCCCCATTCTCCCCAGCCAGGAAAGATGTGTTTTCCTCATCCCTTTTCTAAGTGCCTCCTCTCTCAGGATGGTCCCTCCACCCAGTTCTCCTTAGTTTTTTACACCCTCTGCAAGTCTCAGTGGTGAAAAAACTTGAAGACCTGAGGTACTCTTTCCTTTCCTTACTACCAGTCAAGAAACAGGAGAGTGGTTTCTACACATATGCCAAGAGCAAACAGGCCAGGCGTGGTGGCGCACGCCTGTAATCCCAGCACTTGGGAGGCAAGGCAGGTGGATTTCTGAGGCCAGCCTGGTCTACAGAGTGAGTTGCAGGACAGTCAGGGCTACACAGAGAAACCCTGTCTTGGAGGAAGAAAAAGAAAAAAAAAAAAAAAGAGCAAACAGGATCACATATACCACATTTAAAATATTACTGTAAATTCCTTGTAATATGAATACACACACACACAGAGTCATAAATCACTAAGTGATGGGAATATATTCTGAGAAGTAGGTATATACACCCACACCTCGATTCTGTGACCTTCTTGATTCCTAAGCCATGTGACATAATCTGTATTATATTTTTCTATTTTAAAGATTTATTTACTTATTTTATGTATGGGGGTACACTGTCACTCTCTTCAGCCACACCAGAAAAGGGAATTGGACCCCATTACAGATGGTTGTGAGCCACTATGTGGTTGCTGGGAATTGAACTCAGGACCTCTGGAAGAGCAGCCAGTGATGTTACCACTGATCCATCTCTCCAACCTCTATACTTTTCTTATTAATTTCTTTTCTTTTTCTTTTTTCCTTTTTTTTTTTTTTTCTCCCTTTCTGTTCTTTTGATACAGGGTCTATGTTGTCCAGACTGATCTCAAATTCACAGAGGTCCCCTGCTTAGGCCTGACTAGCTCTGGAATGTGCCACATTTTAAAAAATCATTTTTGTTGTTATTCAGCTTAAATTCCACAACTGTAATCCCAGCACTGGGGGGGAGATGAGACAAAGAATCGTCACAAGTTCCTATCCAGTCTGGGTTTTAAAGCTAGACCTTGTGTCAAACAAACAACAACAACAAATTTAGATTTCCTTTTCTGAAATAATAATAGCAAATACAGTATAGCAGGGTGGAGTGGCACACATCCCAGGACTGGAGAGGAAGAGGCAGAAGAATCACTGTAAATTTGAAACCAGCCTGGTCTACATAGCAAATTCCAGGCCATATGTGTAGTAAAACCTTGTCTCAAAAAACCAAAAAAAAAAAAAAAAAAAAAAAAAAAAAGAAACACATTAGTGTTGCATTACATTGTAACTGCTGTGGTTACAGAGTCGGTAGACAGGAGGGAAGGTTCTGGCTTTATTGTAGTCTCTCTCTCTCTTTCTTAGATTTTATCTATTTTTACCTTACATATATGTATGTGTCTTGGTCAGGACATATACATATTTCTATTCCTGCACAAAACATCATGACCAAGAATCAAGCTGGGGAGGAAAGGGTTTATTCAGCTCACACTTCCACACTGCTCTTCACCACCTAAGGAAGTCAGGAACTTCCTTTGGTTCCAGGGCTGGAACCTGGAGCTGATGCAGAGATCATGGAGGGATATTACTACTGGCTTGCTTCTCCTGGCTTGCTCAAGGAAGGTTTCTTTTTTCTTTTACTTTATTTTTCTTGGGTTTTTTTTTTCTTTCTTTCTTTCTTTTTTTTTTTTTTCAAGACAAGGTTTCTCTGTGTAGTCCTGGCTGTCCTGGAACTCACTCTGTAGACCAGGCTGGCCTCAAACTCAGAAATCCGCCTGCCTCTGCCTCCCAAGTGCTGAGCTTAAAGGCGTGCACCACCACTGCCCGGCACAAGGAAGGTTTCTTATAGAACCCAAGACTACTAGCCTAGGGATGGCACCACCCACAAGGGGCCCTCCCACCCTTGATCACTAACTGGGAAAATGCCCCACAGCTGGATCTCATAGAGGCATTTCCTCAAGGGAGGCTCCTCTCTCTGTGATAACTGCAACCTGTGTCAAGTTGACTCACAAAGCCAGCCAGTATGGTGTGTTTTGTCCACATGTATAACTGTACTACATGCATAAAGTGCCCAAGGAAGCCAGAACAGGGTGGCAGATCCTCCGGAATTGGAGTTGCAGATGGTTGTTACTGCAGTGGAGGTGCTGGGAGCCAGAGCTGGGTCACCCGGAAGAGCAACCGGTGCTTCTAACCGCTGAGCCTCCACCCCAAGCCCTTCCTAGTAGTCTTGCGGGGGCCTCTGTCCATTGCTGACTGAAACCGCCGGTTACATCATCTCCACAGTCACCAGCAGAGAGGACGAATGCAAGCATGCCTGTATGCTTGTGTTCTTCCCAGGTTCTCCACTCAGAATGTGCCGCCCAACCCTGGTGTGACTGCCACACACCTTTAATCCTAGCACTTAGGAGAGTCATTGACAGGTGGCTCTCTCTGAGTCTGAGGCCAGCCTGGTGTATTTAGTGTGTTCCAGGACAGTCAGGACTACCAGATAGACCCTATCTCAAAACAAGAAACAGAATGAGCCACCCATGGTGCTCTGGGCCTTCATTCATGATTACATTAATTACAGTTCCCATCAGAGGTGTGCACAGGACCACCAATGGAGACAATCCCTCAGAGATGGTCTGTGACTGCATAGATCTCCTACTGCTCTGGCTGTGAGGAGAACCTCCAATATTGTAATCAAAATGGACACCACTTAATTCCAACATAAAAGGTAGCATGTATTCTCAATTGTAGCTGACTTAAGGCATGGAGAGACGGCTCGGCAGCTACGAGCAGTGGGCAGGTCTTGTAGAAGACCTGGTTTGGTTCTCAGCACCCTCGTTCACCGCAGCTCATGCCAATCCGCGACTCCAGTTCCAGGGAATCCAGGGTCCTTTTTGCCCTCATATGCCCTCTTCATCAGGCAATGTGGTGCCCATACATACACATACAGGCAAAATATTCTTACACATACAATAAAAGTTGTGCAAAAAAAGAAAGGAAAATGGCTTAATGCTGGGTGTGGTCCCTCACACCTATAACCCTCACACTTACAGGCTGAGGTGGGCGGGTCACTCCATGCTGGTGGCTAGCCTGAAGTATCAAGCCAGTCAGGAAGACCCTGCCTCAAAGAAAGAAAAGGAGGGAGGGGGGAGGGAGAGAGAGAGAGAGAGAGAGAGAGAGAGAGAGAGAGAGAGAACATGTAGGAAGGGAGGGGGAGAGAGAGGCAAGGACAGGAAGATGTGACAGTTGGACCTGAAGGTAGCTCAGAAGCTAGGCCTTGGGCTCAGTCCCCAGGATAAAAAAAAAATAATAGAAGAAGAAAAAGAATAAAATAGAATAATACTTTTCCATGGCTGTATTTTTAGTTTATTTATTTTGTTTTAAGAGACAGTAAGGTTGGCCTAAAAACTTACTATGTAGTCAAACCTGGCCCAGCATCCCTGCTCCTCCTACCTACACCTCCCAAGTGTTGGACCATTGTGTGTTGCCATCATGTCTGGCTACAAAAGTATTTCTAATACGGTACAACCAAGAGCCAGGCTGTCTAGGACTGGAGCAGCAGAGACAACAAGGGTTAGTGCAAGGTCTGAGGACATTCTGGGATCCAGAGAATGAGCTCTAGGCCAGCCTGGTCTCCACAGCAAGGCCCTGTCTCAAAAAACAAAGCAAAGAAAAAGTACACCTGACAGCGTGCTGGGGAGGCAGAGGGAGGCAGGCAGGTCTCTGAGCTCGAGGCCAGCAGGTGCCAGAGCAGTCAGGGCTACACAGGGAAGAAGGAAGGGTGCACCTCAGACCATGTGCTCCTCAGACCGTTTGCCAAGTGCTCGCTCCCTTTGTCACCTGCTGACAGAAAGGAGAGGTGGTTGGGTTTTTTGTTTTGTCTTTGTAAATCCTTTTGCTATGTATATATTTTCTCTGTGTATTTAACTTGGGAGGGAACTTTGATGTGCCACAGTGGGCATGTGGAAGTCAAAAGACAGTGACAGTCTGTGGGTGTCAGTCCTTCCACCATAGGGGTTCCAGGGATCGGATTCAAGCCATCAGGCTTGGCAGAAAGCCCCCTGTCTGCAGAGCCATCTTGTGAGGGTGTTGTTGCCTTAAGTTATCCTGACACCAAGCGTGTGTGGGAGGAAGGGTTCACTCAGCTCACAGCTCTGGGTGACATGCAGTCCATCCCTGCGGTGGACAGAGCTGGTGCCGTCACGTGCATGGTCGGGAACAGAGGAAAGGAATTCATGCTTGCTTGTGCTCAGCTCAGTTTCTCTCTTAGAGTGATGTCACACAGTGTGCTGTGTCTTCCCACATAACTAATTACAGTCCCCCATAGGCACACCCATAGGCCGACCAACTTGGACAGTCCTTCCTGCCTCCTCCCAGGTGATTCTAGGCCGTGCCAAGGTGACAGACCTAACCACCACACAAGACCATCCCCCAGATCCTTGTTTTTCTTTTTTTGAGACAGGGTTTCTCTGTGTGGCCCTGGCTGTCCTTGCTCTGTAGACCAGGCTACCCTGGAACTCAGAGACTCACCTGCCTCTGCCTCCTGAGTGCAGGGATTAAAGGTGTGTGGCACCACACCACACAAATTTAAAGTGTGTGGGTGTCTTGCTTATATGCATGTCTGTGCACCATGTGCTTCCCTGGAACCCATGAAGGCTAAAAGAGGATTCCGGGTCCCACGGAACTGATGTTACAGATGTTTGAACTGCTCTGTGGGTGTTGGGAACTGAACCTGGATCCTCTGCAACAGTGCTCCTAACATGCGGGGCCATCTCCCTGTCACCCAAAAGTTGTCTGGTTTTTTGTTTTTTTTTGTTTTGTTTTTTTTTTTTATTTTTTTTTTTAATATAAAGCACAAAATCATCTTTTTTTTTTTTGGGGGGGGGGTTCGAGACAGGGTTTCTCTGTACAGCCCTGGCTGTCTTGGAACTCACTTTGGACCAGGCTGGCCTCGAACTCTGAAATCCGCCTGCCTCTGCCTCCCAAGTGCTGAGATTAAAGGCGTGCACCACCACTGCCTGGCTATAGCACAAAATCTTAACATTGCAATGTACATATTTGCTTTATCTGTGAACTCAGGAAAGGGCTTTTCCTTTCAGTCTAGGCTACAGATATCTTAGACCAGTAGAACAGAGAATTGAGTAGGGATATGGTTTGAGATTAGTCACCTGTAGTTTCTACTTCACTGCTGGTCCGCAATGCCTTTGTACACCACAGACAGTCCCACCTCTGTCTTCTAGGCACCAATAGAGCACTTACTGTGTGCATAGGAGTAAAACACAGCCCCGGCCTCTCAGTGCCTGCAGAGAGTCTCTGTAGGAGTAAGGATTAGAATACGTGCAATGGGGAGAGGGAGTACTGCTAGCGTGCAGTTGCCAGAGTGAAGGCCCCTCACATTCCCAGCTCCCTTAAAATGTTCAAGATATACGGGTATGGGGTTGGCAAGGTGCTCCAGCAGGAACCGGTATTTGACATCAAGCCTGACAACCTGGGTTCAATTCCCAGAACAGCCACACGGTGGAAGGCGATGACCTACTCCCAAAGGTTGTGTACATGTGCACACACACACACACACACACACACAGAGAGAGAGAGAGAGAGAGAGAGAGAGAGAGAGAGAGTAAACACAAAATATACACAGTTAGTTGGGAGGTGATGTGTAGCTGAGTGGCTCGGCGGCAGAGGGGTTCAACCCCGGGTGTATTTTTTATTTTATTGTAGTTCTGGGTCCCTAACCCAGGCACTGACTTCCCACCTATGATAGACCCAGCTCCTTTCCATTTAAACTGAGACCTAAGGCCCTTCTCTGTGTTTCTCCAGCTTTATAATCATCTTGGGCCATAGAACATTTTTTTCAAAGGTCTTTGAGCCTTGAACTAATTCTGGGTCTGATTTCTAATAGTACAGAGATACATAAGATAAATATTATATTTATATAATATATATTAAATTATAAATATAACATATATGCAGTTCATAGGGCAACTTTGAAATTATTGAGGGTCACATTCATACTTGTAGCCCATAGTGTTCTGTACTCTGTTCAGGACCACCTGCCCAGGGAGTAGGCACCCACAGGCCAGCCAGTGTAGACAACTCCTCACTGACTCTCCCTGGGAGACTCTAGGTTGGGTCAAGTAGACAGTTAGAATTGTCAGTGCTAGCTAGGATCCCACTCATTTTTTTTTTTTTTTTTCAAGACAGGGTTTCTCTGTGTAGCCCTGGCTGTCCTGGAACTCACTTTGTAGACCAGGCTGGCCTCGAACTCAGAAATCCGCCTGCCTCTGCCTCCCAAGTGCTGGGATTAAAGGTGTGTGCGCCACCACCGCCCGGCTAGGATCCCATTCTTAATCATAACCCGTAGTCTTTTTGTACCTGGTCAGCATTCACGCAGTTGTGCTTGGTGAAGGAAGATACTCTCTCTCTGGGGCATGGAAGTGGGCTTCGAGGATGGACCCTTTCTTACCTTAACTACCTACCTCTGTTTCTTCTCCTTCCACAACCAGCTTCCGAGAGCCAGAATGGGAACGGATTGAGCGCCCAGCCAGGTCCTGTTGGTGGCCCCCATCCCTCTCATACCCCGTCACATCCCCCCAGCACCCGAATCACTCGAAGCCAACCCAACCACACGCCTTCTGGCCCTCCTGGTCCCTCGAGCAACCCTGTCAGCAACGGCAAAGAAACCCGCAGAAGCAGCAAGAGATAGCAAGAGACGAGCCCTCCTTCCGTCCACCACAGCATGGCCGTTCTCTTCCAGAGGACAAGCAGTCTTCTGCTGGGCTGCTGGCTTTGGGATTGGGGGTGAAGTAGCTGTGTTTTAGCCACTAAATTCCCCTGGAGGGGTGGAAAGCAGTGGCCTCACCACCTCAAACTCACGCCCCCTCCACCCTTGTCCTGCTGATGCTGTCTGTCCCCTGGGATCCAGGGTCCTCTGCCCGCCCTCCTTTGGAAAAAGACAGTCTGGTTTTCGTGTGGGGTACGAGGGTCTAACTGAGATCCCTCCTGCCTAATAAATATTCCCACTCGCTCTGGACTCTGTTTCTCTCATAGGAAAGAGGTTAGCAGGTGTGCACTTAGGGAATTGTAGTGCCCAGGCAAAGCAAGCCTGCCCCTTTAAGGTAGTGTCCCTCCCCTACCCCCTCCCTGCAGGTGACCCTTGTCCAGCCTGCCTGCCACAAGAAGGCTGGGTCCCCCTTCCTCTGGGTGTCTTTTGTGTCTCCTGTCCTGCTGTCAGGTAATGCTAACCCCAACCCCCTGGACCACTCACTATGACTCCCCCACCCCCACCCCACCCCAACTGTAAGCCAGGTCAGAGGGGAGCCCTGTTCTGGCTTTTCCTCGACAGGGCTTCCCCTTTTTTGTTCATTGATTACAGAGCTGGGGGAGCTGACAGTTAATGCTGCTGGAGTGGGGAATCATGAGAGCTGCCTCATGCTTCCCAGGGTGGGCATTGCCAAGAACTCTCTTTCTTGAATGCATCTAGGATTGCCACTTATCTGCCTCTCCCTCTAACTCCCAGTTTAGGGACGCCTTGGCTCGGCTCTCCAGGGACTGTGGGGCTGGGGCTGGAGACAGATGCATCTCAGTACCAGGTGTAAGGCACATGGGGGAGGGGCACGCTCAGGAAAGGCTTGGGTGGCACTGAATGGATTATGGGTTATAAAATATTTAAGAGGAAAAAACTGAGCACAAGTTCTTAACCATGTGGCTTCCTCGGGGCAGAGGGTGGCCCCTCCCCAGTCAGGGCCCAGCACAGACTGACTTTTGACCCCCCCATCCCAGGGACCAGTGAACCATTAACTCCTATATGAACCTTCCCACACTTGCCCCGCCCCCGACTCCGCCCCAAAGCAGGTGGGCTAAGAGGAAACCTATCCATTTCAGCCTTCTATGTGACGTGGCTTCCACTGCATCTGAAGGCTGAGCTCCCTGACTCATATCTCTTAAGGTCCACTGTGAGGCCTTCCAGGGACCTGAGGTGACAGCTCCCACACTGCCAGTAGGGGTGAGGCCCTGCATATGGAGGGGGAGTAGGGAGGTGGAAAAGGGTTGAAAGGTGGGTCTTGGGGATCTGAGATATTAGCCGGGTCTCGGGACCAGATATAAGGCGAGCTCTGGGGTCAGGAGGCTGCTCCAGAAGGCAGAAGGGAGGGGCAGAGGAAGCCTGAGGCTGCAGAGGCTGCAGACAGACTCAGAGTAATTGGTGGTATGTATAAGCGCACCTCCCCAGCTCTGAGCTGGAGGAGCAGAAAGCCCTGACACACCCCCACTCCTTGTTCTAGGGTACAGTCCTCAGGATGTCCCAAAAGAAATAGACGTCAGAACCAGAGCCTCTAACCCATAGCCCTAGCAATGGGGCCCCCAGTGCATCACCTGTTGGCTGGCCTGTGCGTGGGGGTGGCCTTGGGCTGGGTAGGAGGCTCGGCCCCAAACCTGGGCCCAGCCGAGCAGGAACAGAACCACTACCTGGCCCAGCTGTTTGGCCTCTATGGAGAGAACGGGACACTGACTGCAGGGGGCCTGGCTAGGCTTCTCCACAGCCTAGGACTAGGCCGAGTTCAGGGCCTGCGTCTGGGACACCATGAGCCTCCAACCGGGCGGGCTGCACCCACAAACGGCAACAATTTCACACACAGGTATTAATCTCTCTCCTAAACACAAACTGTGGCATCTCCTGGTTCCACTCAGCATCTGCTTAACTCCAGTCACCCAGTGATGGGTCTTTTGGGATGATTCCCCAGTTACAAGTCCTCTAGCACCAACTGCTCAACTCTACTGCCTTTAATTCCCCTCTAGATCAGTAAAGTCCTTGCTCTCGGTACTCAGTCTCCAGGCTTCAGGCTTTCCCTGCCAAGCCCACAGCTACCCATTTTAGGCTCTCCTATGAATGACAGCTCTCAGACCTTCCCAGTCTCTCCTTCCCAAAACCTCCCAGGTGATAGGTCAGAGCAGGTGTCAGGGTACTTGAGTGAGTCTGACTCGCTAATCCGTCTAATACAGGCTTCAAGAACTGGAGCTGAGTGTGGATGTCTGGGCTGGAATGCCTCTGGACCCTTCAGGTTGGGGTGACCAGGAGGAATCAAAGGCCCCTGACCTGCACGAGTCAGGGCCCTCAGGCCTAGACCTCTTCCAGAGGCTTCTGCTGCTGGACCATTCGTTGGCTGATCATCTGAATGAGGATGTAAGTCTGAGTCTCTAGACAGGGAGAAGAAGCCACGGGAGTAGGTGGCCTCAAGTATTTGGCCCTGAGGGGGCTTGAAGTATGTGAAGAGTCAGTAAATGAATAGCCACTCAGTACTCAGGTATGTTAGTCTAATGGTGTAAAATGTTCCCTTTGACCTTAGCACAGGCTGACTAAATCCAGGGGTGTCACTTAGCAAACGCACAGTCCAGGGGTGTATCTCAGGGTAGGCTGTGGGAATGGTTATGTGGAAAAGTGTCCTGGAGATGATGGTACGCCCATCTAAAACAGTCCATTTGTTCCTTGTTCTACACATACATGGCGGCAGACAATGTTGCCGGACCCTGAGGTCAGTTAGCATGCCCCATCAAAAGAAGCACTCCAGCCTGGGCTAAATCAACCCGGTCAGATTTCCTGTCTAGTCGCCAAAGTAGCTCATCACTAACACAAGGAAATTCTTAGGGCATAAGAGGGAGATGACAGCAGCGTTCTCTAGCAAACTAAGAAATGTATGTCGAATACTTACGTTGGATTGAATACTCACCGGTGAATAACACACATTAAGTTCCCTGTCCCCTGTCTCTGATGCATGTGCCAGTATAAGCCAAGGGGACCCTGAGAGAGACCTGGGACTCTATGGAGGAACAGATGTCAAGACTGGGTTTAGTTCACAGTGACTCCCTAATACATGGCCCTCCCCTCAATCTCCAGTGTCTGAATGGTTCCCAGCTTCTGGTCAATTTTGGACTGAGCCCTGTTGCTCCTCTGACCCCTCGTCAGTTTGCTCTGCTGTGTCCAGCCCTGCTTTATCAGATTGACAGCCGCGTTTGCATCAAAACCCCAACTCCAGCTCCTCCAGGGGATGTACTGTCTGGTCAGTGGATGAGGAGTGAGGTGGCCCCTGCATCCTGGTAGGGAGTCGGTCCCTTGCTAGGGGGGGCTTATTGGGGTCCAGCCTCCCTTGAGTGTATCTGTGTCCACGTCGTGCCTCTGGACCAGCCCTGACCTAACATTAGGCCCAATTCTTCCCAGCCCTGCTTCACAGTGGCCTGGCAGTCCTGTTCCTCAGCCTCCCTGCTCCCCTCTCTCTGCTGCTGCTGAGGCTCCTGGGACCTCGTCTGTTGCGGCCTGTGCTGGGCTTCCTGGGGGCCCTGGCCGTGGGCACACTCTGCGGGGACGCCCTGCTACACCTGCTGCCGCATGTATGTAGCCTCCGTCTTCCCAGCCTGACCCAGCAGTAACTGGCCGTGGAGCCCTGTGCTTTTAGCCATAGCCCTGTGCCTCTGTCAGCTCCCACATCCCGACCCCTCGCCCGCGGGCTTCAGCCAGTGTCTTCTACTAGGATGCACGTGTAAAAAGCTTGCTGGGAGGAGGGATGCTATTGGGTTGTAGGGTTTCCACGGCCTGCCCTGATCTACTTTCTGACAGGCGCAAGGAGGGTGGCACACAGGCCCTAGTGAGCAGGCAGAGGAAGATCTGGGTCCGGGGCTGTCGGTGCTTGGTGGCATCTTCCTGCTCTTCACGCTAGAGAACACGCTAGGACTTGTGCGGCACAGAGGGCTCAGGCCAGTGAGTGAAACTTTACTTCTCCTGCCAAACCAGGAGGGAGGGGCAGCATGTGCTTCTGGTCTTGGCCAATTACATAGGACCTGTCCACCTCTGAGTGGGGATGGGCCCCTTAGCATAGGCCTGGGAGTTCTGGCCAAATGGCTTGTTCTCTGCAGTTCATATCAACATTAAACAGAGAGAGGTGACAACCTGGGAAAGGGGTGCAGGTCAGAAAACACTGACCAGGTGCTAGCGGCGGAACCAGGTGCTCATCTTCCCAGCCGCTGGGCTGGTCCTCCCCTTAGCCCCTGGCCCTGCTACCTCCTCCACCAGGAGGGATACCCTCCCATTTCAGAGATGCTGCAGGAACGAAAGGGACCTTGAAGAACCAAACCCTGACCCAGAGGATGGCAGTGGGATGGTCCTTCGACCCCTCCGGGCAGCTTCAGGTGACTAGCGGGGACAATGAGCTCACCATCATCAGCCTGTAGCTCCCACTGACAGTCACCAACACTTGACCTGCTCCTTCCTGCTGCAGAGCCGGAGGTTCAGGGCCAGAGGGAGAACAGCCGGTCCCCACCATCTCCAGCCCCTCCCGGACACCAAGGCCACAGTCACGAGCACCGGGGTGGCAGTATTGCATGGATGGTCCTCCTGGGAGATTGCCTGCACAACCTCACTGATGGGCTCGCATTAGGTTTGAGCCACAGACACAGCGGAGGGAGGCAGGGCTCTGAGCCAGCAGGGGTGGGAGAGCCCCCGGGAAGGTGGGAGAGGTGAGAACCAGAGGGGGCTCAGACGGCAGCTTCTAACCTCCTTCAACACACTTTGTCTCTGCTGCTGTAGGTGCTGCCTTCTCTGACGGCTTCTCCAGCGGCCTCAGCACTACCCTAGCAGTCTTCTGCCATGAGCTGCCCCATGAACTGGGTAGGGATGGCACAAGTGGGGTAGGTGGGCTCCAGAGAGGGCGGACTGGGACGTTGGCAGGTGAGGAAACAGAGGGCCAGCTCTGACTTACCCCTCCTTTCCTGTTCTCCCCACAACAGGCGACTTCGCCATGCTGCTTCAGGAGGGCCTGTCCTTTCGGAAGCTGCTGCTGCTGAGCCTCGTTTCTGGAGCCCTGGGACTGGGGGGTGCAGCCCTGGGGGTGGGGCTCAGCCTGGGCCCTGTCTCCCTCACTCCCTGGGTGTTTGGGATCACGGCTGGGGTCTTCCTCTATGTGGCCCTTGTGGATATGGTGAGATGTGGGGGTAGAAGAGACACTCTAAGGGCAGTGGGCAGGTGGTGTGGAGGGAGGGCAGTCTGTCCACCTCCACCTCTTGGCCCACGGCCCCATCAGAAAAAAGTACCCAAAGGTGGGGGGCTGCTGATACTGCTTGACAGCCTTTCTCTTGTGTCAAGGGGGGGATTGCGTGAGGTCTGGTGGTATGTACTGTTAATCCCATCACTCAGGAGGCAGTGAGTTCGAGGTCAGCCTCGTCTACAAAGTACTGCAGGCTAGCAGGGCCAGACAGTGAGGTCTTGCCTCAAAAGTAGGTAAATAGATAAGTAGGTCATAGGTCAGAGCAGAATCCTGACAGTCTTTCTTCCTTGCAGCTGCCAACCCTGCTCCGTCCTCCTGAGCCCCTGCCTGTGCTCCATGTGCTTCTGCAGGGGCTGGGGCTGCTGCTGGGGGGCAGCCTCATGTTTGCTATAGCCCTGATGGAGGAAGCGCTCCTGCCCATGGTTCCTGATGGCTGATGTGGACAGTGGCAAAGGATCCAGGCTGCCCTTCCTTCCCCCCACACAGGAATGGAGGCGGGACACAGGGCCAGTAGGAGCAACAGGATTTTAATAAACAGAACCCATCCCAAAGCCATGACTACGACAGTTGTACTTGCACCAAAACAGCATAGAAAACCGGGGTGTGGTGGGAGGGCTCAAAGCAGGTCTGGGGAGGACAAGCGTGGGGGCCTGGAGGATGTGGGGGTGCATCAGTCTTCAAGGATAGCATTGTGCTTTAGCCCAGGTGGGGGAGAGGGGCAGGGCAAATGCACCAAGGTCCCCATTTTTTCTGCTGCCCTCAGCACCCTGGGGATGCAGGTATCTGGGCTTTATTGCTGCCCACCAGCATTAAACACCCCTGACCCCAACACTAGCACCACAGGTGGATCCAGGATAGGGAGAAGGGCAGGAATGAGGAAATTGCTTAGAGAAAGATTCAACTAGAACCCAGTGAATTGTGCTCAGTTCTCTTTACTTCCTACAACCGAGTACATGGGTCACAGGGTGGAGGGTGCAACGGGACAGGGACACGCCCTTCCATGCCCCCCAACACACCTGCACACAGGATGGTGGTGTCTGCAGCATCACAGGTCATGCAGGGCACGGGGAAGGGGTTCACACACACATAGATGCCCACAGCGGGTACCAGACAGAGAACACCCCTGAATATACACAGCTGTACATGGGGAACCCCAGGTCCCTACCCAACCCTCTCCCCTGTCTTGCTGTTCCCCGGCAGGAGAACTGTATTGCTTTGAGAGAGCCACCCTGGGGCTGCTCTGCCAGGCACCCTCCCGTCCCACCCACCCCTATTTTGGCACATCTGCAAGACACACGGCAGCGAGAGTAGGCGCCCTCCCTCCCAGGCTTCTGTGGCTTGGAGTTGGGGAAGGGGGTAGGAGATACCATCCTCCATCTTTCTCCTAGCCCTTCCCAAACCCTGCCATACCCACTCCAGCCAAACCCACCCCCACCCCACATACACACACACACACACACAGCTGAGCTACCCAGGAATAAGAGTGAACAAGATTGTCCAGGATGGAGCAGAGGCGGGCGGGAGGGAGGACTGGAAGCAGAGACCCCACCCTGGCACCTGGCGTGGGTAAGACTGGCACAACAGCTACTTTAGTGCAACTGGAGGGGGTGCCCAGAGTGGGGGGGGGACAGGGGGGCCCGGGAGAGGGCCCAGGGGAGATCCTCTCATCACCCGCTGTCCTCGGCCCTCCCAAATGCAGTGACAGTGTCCCCCTCACACCACCATGGGCAACAGCAGCCTCGGAGTCAGTACCTTCAAGTAATTCACGGAGCAGACCCTCCTCACCCCAACTCCCTCCTATCTCTGGGAATTTGGTCGCTTCTCTATAGGGGTTGGGTTGGGAGGAGGGAGTCCCCAAGTCAGACCCTTCTTTCTCACCTCCCTCTTCCCAGACCACAGGGCTTGGTCCTCAAAGATTCCAAACCTCTGTCCCTGCCCAAGCTAGGTCAAGGCCCAGAGGGCTGGAGCCACCACAAAAGGGAAGAGGCTGCTCTGCTCCCTGCCCCGCCTCAGAACGTGGGGCTCAAACTTGGTGGGCAGGACGGGGCGGGGCGGCACTGGCCTGCCCCTGGAGTAGGGTTTCTGGGCTAGGGTCTGTAAGGCTATTTTCCTTTGCGGTGGGAAGGGGAAGCAGGGAATGAACATCGGGTGTGGGAAGAGGGTGAGAAGCGGCTGAGAGGGAAGGAGGAAGGGGCCTCCCCGCTGGGGCACAGTTACTGGAGTCTTCAGCAAAGAAGCACTCGTGTGCATAACACACACAGTGTGCATGCTCCCAGCCCGGCAGCCTGGCCTCACCCCGCCTCTCGGGACCCCTTCCAAGACCACAGAGAGGGTTTGGGGGTACAGTTGTAGAACCATTCACTCAGGCCCCACCATCCCCACCCCCAGCCTCTTCTCCCCTTCTGATCCAGGGAGGAAGAAGGAGCTCGGGCGGGCAGACGGCGGTGGAGACAGTGTTGAGTTTTCCTTTGGTTACATATTGAAGGCAAAGGTGAGCTGGACTTACAGTCAGAACGGATAGGGGTGAGGAAGGGGGAGGGCCATGGCTGGGGTCAGAGGGAGGCCGCCCTCCTCAGCCCCTCCACCCCAAGGAACACGTGTCTACGTGGGGTGGCAGTCCCTCAGCCTCATGCTTCCCACCCCCCACAGCACCAAACAAAAGGAGAAGCCCCCTCCCCCAGGGGCAACTCCCACCCCAACCTGGGCTGTACATTCAGTGGTTTTCAGCAGTCCTATGGCTCAGGGGGGGTGGGGGTGGGGGAGGTCGCCCTCAGTCTCGGAGTCTCAGTTGGACAGTGGCAGGGACCGGGTCTGCTGATCGCTCTGGGACCCACAGTTTGTGCCATTTGTTTTTCAGAAGTACACAAACCTACCAAAGCCACCGCCCAATCAGAAACATCCCCCCAAAATCAGAAACTAAAAACTGGCTCTTTTCGTGTCACCCTCTGATTCCCAAGTCTGTTTCCCTGTCTCCTGTGTAGCCCTCGCTCTGTCTCCTTTGCTGGGACCTCGGGCTGTCCCCAGGGCCCTCGTGTAAATAGGCCTTTCACAAAAGTGCTTATTACTTGAAGCAAGTGCTTTAGAGCTGCGATGGGGAGAGGGGAAGGGGAGGGGAGGGGGAGGGAAGGAGCTGTTCCCTCCCCACCCCACCCCTAAGATTGGGGGGCATTCTGCCTGCTTTACTTCTCCACACCCGTTTAAGTCAAAGAGGTTTGTTTTTTTGTTATTTTTTTAAAAAAAAAATCTTAACATTAAAATAAATATGCAGTGGCCATGAGAATGGTCAAAATGCTTCAAAAAACACTAGGGGCTGGGAAGCCCGGGGTGGGGTGCGGGATTTCCTTTGGCATAAGGAGAGGAGGCTGCTCGTCCTCCAGGCCTCCTCGCAGCCACATGAGGAGGGACAGAGGACCCCCTGCCACCATCTTCCCAGCATTGCTGACAGTGTGCCCAGGACAGCAGGGAACAGCCAGCCACCAGAAATCTCATCTAGCAAAACAAACGGGGCTCCTGACGAATCCTCAGACTCTCCTCTGTCCTCACCAAGCATTGATAAAGGAGAACACGACCGATAGATACCCCAGTCGTCCTGGGAAAGCGTCCCTGCTCCCCATCCCCCACCACCTCATTCCCAGCACCAAGATGAGAGGGGGCGGGTGTGAAACGGGAAGATTTTAGGAGAGAGAATTGAAGTTAGGGGACAAGCTTTGCAGAACCAGCAGGGCGGGGGTGGGGGCGGCAGCCCTTAAGAGAGGTCACATTGATTGTCGTATAGGGAAGGAGAGGGCACATGAAGGGGTGAGGGCAAGAGGGGCATTGCAAGGCCCTTTGGCTTTGAAAACAAAAATAAAAACTAAAAGCTGCACAATCCTTCTCACCAATAATGGTCATTTGGAAGCCTTGAAATGGTTTAGGATCTGAGGGTTGGGGACAGCAAGACAAAGCTAAACAGGGACCATGAAAAGGAAAGATTCAGACAAACACCCCAGGCTTCTGGGAACCAGCATGAGGTATGGTGCAGGGCATCTGTCGGGAGGAAGGGTCCCTGGGACGGCCCCTCTCCCCTCAGCTCACCCCTGGCAAGGGTGGCAAGACATTCAAGGGACACAACTGAGAAATGGGTAGATGTGGGTGGCGCAAGCGTGGGTGGGAAGGAGGTGGAGGGTCCCCAGGGGAGACCCCTGTGCTGTGTAAACGAAGCCCATCCAGTTCTCAAGGGGCAATACTGACGGCAGCCAAGCTGGGCAAGGGCGCGCTGTGGGGTGGAGGGCAGGGCCTCTGTTCAAGTTCTGTGTTGTGGCCCCTGGCTGAGGTATTGCGTGTGAGGAAGGGACACTGGGTTACGGGATTGGGTCCAACCATGCAGAGGCTCACCAAGGAGATGGACAGGGCATCTGAAGGGACCTGGGCCAGATGCAATGCTACATTTGAAGAGAACACTGCCCTCCCCATTCCAGCCCAGTCTGGCTTCTCCGGTACGTCCCAGAACCTTATCAGTGCAGCGTCTACTCAACCATCGCTCTCCTGTGCTGGGAGGGCGGGGACTGGAGCCACAGAGTCTGTCTGCCGCTCCCCTGACCAGTGCTCCCACCTCCACGGAGGAAGGCCTGCTTCCCTAACAAGAGGTCCCCACACTGCCCCTGCCCTTCCCACCATCTTTGGCTTCATATCAGGAGTGACTGGGGCAGTGGGTACTCTCGGACATGACAGAAGGCAGAGACAGACACGGGGCACGGAAAACTCTGGGTTGGGGGACACAGGAGGAAGAACACGGTCCCTACCTCGAATCACATGCAAACACATGCCTGAAACACAGGACATACTAGGGCTGTAGTTTTGAAATGGGCAGGATATCAATTTGTTTCTTCCCCTAAAGAATAAAATGCTTACTTAAAAATTCATGACAAGCCTCAAAAGTTCAGGGAGAAGAGAGCCAGGGAGGGGATGGCCACAGACTCCCCTCCCCCAAAAGAAGTTAAAAGAAAGAAGCAAGGTTAAAGTGCGTGGTTAGGGGCCAGGCCAGAAGTGGGAGGCAGGAGCAGGCTGTGGGGGGGAGCTGTGGGGGGAAGTGGGGCAGAAGCAGCCCTTGGTTTGCACATGAGGAGCCGGGAGGGGGAGAGCGCAGGTTCTGGGCCAGGTTCAGTAGTTGCTGCTTCAAGTGTTTGCATTTGAATTTTAGGGGTGATAGGATATGGGGGGGAAGCTCTAGGCCCCAGTGCTAAATACCCTCCCCCCATCCTCTAGCTGCCCCTGAAGGGGGAGGGGGGACACCCCCAGAGTGCTCACACAGTACCAGAAATTAAGGCTTCTCACTGCTGCAGGGGTGGGGGCCAAGCAGGGAGGCAGTGATGGGCATGAAGAGGAGGAGGGTCTGCCTGGCAGCAGAGGGGAGGGCAGAGGGGGCACAGAGGAGAGGGGAGGGAAGAGCTGGGGGAGCTGGCAGCAAACGGGAAACAGAGATGGAGTCAAAGGGGGAGCCAGGCATCTAGCAATCATTTTGGGACACTTGGCAGAAGGGATTGCCCTAGGGGTACCAAGAGCCTAGGGTGCTCCCTGTAGGTCCCCGACCTCTGCCAGGCCAGGACGGTGCGGCAAAGGAGCAAGCAGCTGCTCCCCAGTGCCTCCTCCCTCTGCCCCACCACCCAGTCGTGTTCTCCTTTAAAGTGCCCTAAATGTTTAGACTTTTTTTCTAAATAAATAGAATAAGATATCAAGCCACCGGCAGGGGGAGGGACACTGAAGGGGCTACTCTGAGTAGCAGCCATCCAACCCAATGGCGCCATGCCGCTCCTGGCTGTAGGGACAGGAGGCCCCGTGAGGCAGGGCGCCGCAGCCACCCACCGTCTTGGCGGCTGCGATGCCGCAGTTCTTGAGCAGGCTGAAGCTGAAAGGGCTGACGGCGTCCTTGGGTGGGAAAGGCTTCATGGTGGAAAGGATCAGGGCCAGGCAATCTGCCACATCTTTGTTGGGAGCGCAGGCCAGTGCTGGGGTGTGACCTGTGGGGCCAAGCGGGGAACACTGAGGCTGAGGGTCCTATACTCCAGCCCCACCTGCCCTTCTAGGCCCTGAGCTCTCCAAGCTGTGCAAGGGAGCGAAGGGAGGCCCGGGCAGAGGGCAGCACACTGGGGTGTGTGGGAAGACTGCCCGACCCTACCAGATCCATCTAGGTCCATCAGACACTGTCCCTGCTGTCACCCGCTCCCCTGGGAGGAAAGTCTCACTTACTACAACAAGGTCAACCTCCTGAACAAAGTCCCCACCTACCTTCTTCATCCACAGCCAGCACTGTGGCCCCACGACTCAGCAGGGCCTGCACCACAGAAGCCAGACCGTTCCGGGCAGCAATGTGGAGAGGCCTTAGGAGAGAAAAGGAAAGAAGGCACACTGAGTAGGGTGCCAGGCTGTCTTGCCACCCCAAGGTGGGTGACAAGGACACTGAACAAATACTGTGAGCTCTAGAGAGCCCTTGGAGGTCAGGTTGCTTTCTTCACCCACCTGCCTCCCCCAGCCAGGAGCCCCCTCCCCGGGCACTCACATCTGCAGCGCACTGTTGGTAGCATTGATAAGGCCAAGGTCTTGGGTTTCTGCCAGGATCATGAGGGCACATTTCTCATGGCCCTGAGGAAGAGGAACAGAAAAGAGACACTTGGAACAGAAGCCTAACAGGCAACAGGGTAGGAACCGGGAGGGAGGTGAGCAGAGACACGTTCCAGCAGTCAATAGCCTAGATCGCCTGGCTTGGCTTCTGTTACGGTCTATGCAGTACCGCAGTCACGCACCATCCCCGCCTCCGCAGGCGCTCCCTACTCTACGCAGTACCTTGCTACAAGCCAAGTGGAGGGCAGTGTTCTTGTTCTCATCCAGCACAGTCAGGTCTGCCTTCCCTCGGTACAGCAGAAATTCTACAAAGGGGACAACGCAGAGACTGAAGTCCTCCTGCAGCGCGGCAGCCGTGCTGCTCGCTCACCACCCTCCCGCGCGGCGGGCCCTACGCACCCACAGCAGCAGTCTGTCCATTCTCAGCGGCTGTCATGAGCGCAGTGCGGCCGGTGTGGTCAGTGGCATTCACTTCGGCCTGGTGCTGCAACAGCATCCGGAGCCCAGAGACATTGTCCGCGAAGGCAGCGGCGTGAAGTGGGGTCCTGGGGGGGCCACAGGAGAATGAAACAGGGCTGCTCTTCAGCGTGGGCAGAAGCCGAAGCCAGAGGGTTTGCCACTCACCGTCCTTTGGCGTCTCGGCTGTTCACAATCTTGGCACCCAGAGCCCCCAGCAGCATCTCTGTGGTGCTGTCTTGATTATTAATTCTGGAGTGGGGAGGAGAGATCGTCAGAAGCAGGAAACTAGAGGGACTCCCCGCCCTCAGCCCGGGCCAGCACACGGACTCGGGCTGGCTCAGATGATGCTTACACTGCACAGTGCAAAGGAGTGAAGGGGTTTCCCTCCAAGTATGAGAACGGGCTGTGTTCAAGTAACAACTCCAGACAATCTTCATGTCCTGGGCATGAGGAAGAGAGTGTGATGAGGGTGAGAAACACCAAGAGCCCCACCGACCCTGATCTGCTTTTGGCCCTGCAGTCTACTTCCAGACCCCCTACTGCCCCGTGCCTGTCAAAGGCCCCACAAGTACCAGTGTAGGAGGCCCAGTGCATGGGCGAGTATCCGCTGTAATCGACACCAGCATCTAGGGGGTCTGTGGAAAGGGCGGCCTGCAGCAGAGTCCTCAGCACTGCAGTATGGCCACAGGCTGAGGCCAGGTGAATGGGCGTGCGGCCCTTAAAGTCTCGGCACAGTACAAATGCATCGTGGTCCAGCAGGGCAGCCAGGCAGTCCTCACAGCCAGTCACTGCCTGCAGGGCACACAGAGATGAAAATGGTAAGAATTCATTTTTTCCAGTGCCTAGCTGCTGGGGGCTAGCCTAGGAGAAGAACTACTTCCAGGAATCCATCCTTATCTCTACAATAATTCTAGTGTCAGGGACCAGCAGCTACATTCCTGACAGTCTTAATAGCCACAGTCAATCCTGAGATTCTTGGAACAAAACACCAGAGAGCAAGAAACAAGGCATCAAAGGGTCCTGTGGTTTTGAAAGCCAGGCACACCAGTAGCCTTGGCTACTCAGGAGATTGAGGCTGGAGGATCACCTGAGCCTGAGTGGAGGCCCAGCCCTGGTGATGGAGTGAGGCCTGCTGGGAATAGTGGTACAGCACACCTTTAATCCCAGCACTTGTAAACCATGTGAGTTTAAAACCTGCTTGATCTAGAGAGTTAGTTCAGAGCCTGCCAGGACCTTACAGTGAGAGCCTGTCTATAAAAAGAGACAGAGAGGAGGGAGGGAGGGAGGGAGGAAGGAAGGAAGGAAGGAAGGAAGGAAGGAAGGGGGAAGGAAAGGAAGGGGAAAGGAAAGGAAAGGAAAGGAAAGGAAAGGAAAGGAAAGGAAAGGAAAGGAAAAAAAGAAAAAAGAATCAGAGACCAGCCCTTTCAGGGTAGTAGCAACAGAACATGTACGTAGGTGGAAAGCACAGTCTCAAAGGGAGGGGCTGAGAGAAGAAAATGAGTGTCATCAGGAAGGAGGGGAGGAGTTCATCCCAGAGCAAGCGTTGGCCCAGTGAGACCCAAAGACAAAATCTAGACACTCCTGATGGCCTGCTACTGGTGGGTCCTACGTGTCCACCCCAAGACCTGGCTGTGAGCAACCTCACGCCCAGCAGCCTCCTCACCCCACGGTGGAGGGCGGTGCGGCCCCGGAGGTCAGCAGCATCGGCCGTGGATCCTTTCTCTAGCAGCAGATGTACACAGTCCACATGACCATTCATAATGGCCAACATCAGTGGGGTTCTACAGAGCAAGGGACAAAGGGTAAGGCTCGCCACTTCTTAGCTGCTTGGCAAGGACCAAGGAGAGAAAGGACGAGGGTCTGAGGAGGGGAAAACGTCTTCCATTCCTGCCACACTCACTGTCCATAGGCGTCCATGACATCTGTGATGTCCGCTCGCTCCCCACTGTCAATCAGCAAGTGCAGGGAATCGGTGTGGCCAGAGGCAGCTGAGAGAAAGGGAAGCTTTGTCAGGAGGGCAGAGGCAGGTTAGATCTGCGGGAGGACCGGAGCTCGGCGGTACGGCCACTAACCAGCAGCATGTAAGGGTGTCCACTTGCGTTTACGCTCCTTGATGAGGGCAGAGGCGCCGTGGGCCGTCAGTACCTCCACACACTCAGTGGAGCCTCGCTCAGTGGCCAGGAAGAGCGCGGTCCGGCCCTTGTGGTCCCTCACATCCAGGTTCACCAGCGTCTCAGCCAGTGTCTTCAGGGCTTCACAGTGACCGTTGTAGGCCTGCAGCAACCAAGAAACACACACAGCGACTGTTGCAGGCCTGCAGCAACCAACAGGCACACACAGCTAAGGACATTCCTCTTCCTACTCTGCTGTTGGGACCCAAGGGAAAGCTCTAGGTCCCACGAGTTCCTTGGGCTCCCTTCCAGACAACCCGCCTGTCACATCCCAAGAAGAATGTGAGCAAGATGGCTCAGTGGGTAAAGAGCTTGTTTTGCAAGTCAGGTGAGCTGAGAGTGCCATCCCTGGAACCCTCAGGTGAGCTGGGAGCGCCATCCCTGGAACCCTCAGGTGAGCTGAGAGCGCCATCCCTGGAACCCTCAGGTGAGCTGAGAGCGCCATCCCTGGAACCCTCAGGTGAGCTGAGAGCGCCATCCCTGGAACCCTCAGGTGAGCTGAGAGCGCCATCCCTGGAACCCTCAGGTGAGCTGAGAGCACCATCCCTGGAACCTTCAGGTGAGCTGAGAGCGCCATCCCTGGAACCCACATACAGGTAGGAGGGATCGGTTCCACGAGGCTGTCCTCGGATCTTCACACGCACACATGGTACTCACCTGCCCACACACACATCATTGTATGTACTCACAATCATACTCAAAAAACAAAAACTACCCTTTTATTAAAAGAACACAAACAAAAACAAGACAGGGTCACATAGCCAGCACGCCCAGGGAGCTGGGGAGCGTCAAGTCCGAACAGGAAGGAAGAGGAAACGATGTGAAACTCACAGCTAAGTGCAAAGGGCTGACTGGAACTGTACTCTCCACATCCTCCAGGCAGTTAAAGGACATCTCTAAGAGCTGCATTCAACAGAAAAGCAGGAAAGTGTTGAGATTCTGGAACATCTCACACAAGGCCCTGCCACACTCACAATAATCCCTTAATCTCTCAGTTTTGACTGTACCCGCCCAATTTTGTGATTGAACGCCTGAAGGTTGTGGTCCTGCCTCGCTCCCTATCCCCAGGCCAGTCCCCCATACATACCAGTTCGAGGTTCTGTCTGTTGCCATAGGCGGCTGCATAGTGCACGGCTGTGTAACCCTGCCTGTCCCGCAGGGAGGGGTCTGCACCATTATCCAGTAAGAACTCCAGACAGCTGGGGAGTCAGGGACAGACAGTGAGGCTCGGGTAGGCCCAGCCCAGCGAGGTGCAGCTCTGGGCAGGGCTGAGGACAGGGACAAGGGAGGCCGGCAGGCCACCTTCTGCCCTGTAGGATATCTAAATTCTACTCTCCAACCCTAGCTCTGGCCACATCTGGGCAACCATCTCCAACACCATCCTCTATCCCTGGGGCCCTCTTCTAGAGAACATGGCTCCAGGCCTTGCTGGTCCGTGGATACTCTCGTGTATACTCTTGCTCCTGCCCTCAAGTGTGGCACGCCTTGCCCGGCAGGCCTGCTTCTCCCCTTGTGGCTGAAGAAGTCCCACTCGTGGCAAACTCTCCAGGGCCCACGTAACCATCTGCCCTGCGGTTCTCAACGCCTCAGTGCTCCTTGTATCCCTTGTCACAGTACAGGGTCCCATGAGATTTACCACATCCTGAATGCTATGTGCTAAGCACTTCATATGTGTCCGTTTAACTGTAATTATTCTCAGAGCCAGATATAGTTTGATCCCTACTAGCATTGAGAAAACAGAGAGGGGATAAAGAACCTTTCCAAAGTCACAGAGCTGAGCCTTTTGGTTTTTTTCTCTTTTGGTCTGTGTAGCCCTGGCCTTCACTATGTAGACCAGGCTAACCCCAAACTTATAAAGATCCATCTGCCTCTGCATCCCGGGTGCTAAGATTAAGGGGATACTACTATTCCTGGCTTTCTCTTTTACCTTCTGGTGTTTGTTTGTTTGTTTTGAGACAGGGTTTCTCTGTGTAGTCCTGGCTGTTCTGGAACTCACTCTGTAGACCAGGCTGGCCTTGAACTCAGAAACCCGCCTGCCTCTGCCTCCCAAGTGCTAGGATTACAGGCATGCGCCACCACGCCCGGCTCTCTTTTGCTTTTTGACAGTCTCTTGTAGCCCAGGCTGGCTGTAAACTCACACTCTAACAAAGAATGAGTTCCAATTCCTGCCTCTGTCTCCTGAGGATGAAAGGCCTGTGACATCATGCCTACTTTTTTTTTCTTTAAATACAGGATCTCATTATATAGCTGTGGCTATTATGGAAGAATCTATATAGACTGGGCTGGCCTTGAACAGAGATCATCTGCTTCTGCCTCCCAAACACTAGGATCAAAAGTGTGTGCCATGGCCGGGTGTGGTGGCGCATGCCTTTAATCCCAGCACTTGGGAGGCAGAGGCAGGTGGATTTCTGAGTTCGAGGCCAGCCTGGTCTACAGAGTGAGTTCCAGGACAGCCAGGGCTACACAGAGAAACCCTGTCTCAAAAAAAAAAAAAAAAAAAATAGTGTGTGCCATGATGATCAGCTCTTTTGAAAATAAATTTCTGAAGTATAAGATTTACAGAAAGACCACGAAGATAGGAAGTTTGTGTATGTCTTATGATCAGGCCCCTCCTTCCCTACCATTCACACAGTGAGTAGGAAGGCTCTTAGCTATTCTCCCAATGGATGACTTTGCTTTTTAAACTTAAACCTATCCTGTGTGTGTGTGTGTGTGTGTGTGTGTGAACTCTCAGCAGTCAGTCCTCTCCATCCATCACCTGGGTCAGAAGGCTCAGGAGAGCAAGCGTCCCTCCCTGCTGAGCTAGTTGAAGGCCTGATGGTTGGTTTTAAGAAGGAAAAGAATTAATTGTAATTCATCTTGATATATTTGAGATATGATCTTGCTGTAGAGTCCAGACCTAGAGTTTCCTGTCCCGGCCTCATAAATGCTGCTGATAGGAGGTAGGGGTGGGCCGGAAGGGAGGGTATTCTTACTTTATTTTTAGGTGAATTTTTTGTTGTTTGTAACAGAATCTTACCCACATAGCATGAGATGTACTGGAATTCAATCCTTCTGCTTCAGATTCCCAAGTGCTAGAGGCTACAGGCAGAAATCAACAAAACTAGGTGCTTTTATTAAAAAGGGGGTCTCAGGTAGCTCAGGCTGGCCTCAAATTCTATGAACAAGGTGTCCTTGAATCCTGATTTCTACCTATCCTTTGATACTTATGGGCTGGGCTTACAGATGTGCACCACTAACTATACTCAGACTTTTTTTTGTTTTTGTTTTTTTGTTTTGTTTTTCGAGACAGGGTTTCTCTGTGTAGCCCTGGCTGTCTTGGAACTCACTCTGTAGACTAGGCTGGCCTCAAACTCAGAAATCCGCCTGCCTCTGCCTCCCAAGTGCTGGGATTAAAGGCTTGCGATACCATCGCCTGGTGATGCTTCAGATTTTTTGAAATAGGAACTCACTATGTAGTCCTTGATGTCCTAGAACTCACAAAGAAGATCCTTCTGCCTCTGCCTCTCAAGTGTGGGGATTGAAGGTGTGCACCATCAGGCCTAGCTGTTTCAGATTGTTTAATAAAGTTTACTGAAGCACAATTTCAGTCATAGCAGTCTGATCAGTGGTTTGCTCTTTAGGCAAACATTTCTGAAGTCATTTGGTTGTCATGTCTTGATGTTGCAAACAGTTTTAACATTGTACTCTACAGTGGAATCCCTACCACCAAAGCCCCAGAATAAATCATCTGTTGTTTTGTTTAGAGAGAACGGGTCTGATGTTTAACTGGCCAATTTGTAACTCATTGTATAGACCAGACTGGCCTCAAACTTTTTCCTCCTGAGTGCTAAAATTCATTTTTTCTCCTTAGGACCAGCTAAGAGGAGAACCTTAGCTCCTAGAACACCTGGAACATGAAAAATAAGTGCTCAGTTAAAGCAGCCCGTGTGTGGCTTTCCCAGCCTTCTGAGATGGCCCCTGTTCCCTGAGGAGAGGCGTCGCATCTCCTATTTGTCCTTCCCTACACAGTCCCCACACTGCAGGCTAACCAACAAGGCAGTTAGGATGGGTGGAAGGATAAAAGGGCCGGGGTGGTGCTGTGGGGAAGGCACATCCCAGTAGCCTCTCTTAATACTCACAAGAAGGCCTCCTTCCTACGGGATTCCTTCAGTAGCTCATCCTCTTCAGCATCATGGCTGGAAGCAGTGTGGGGTTCCGCTCTGGCAGAACGGAGGAACAGAGGTTAGGGCAGCTCAGGGAGGTGCGAGGGGTGAGAAGGACCAAGGAAGGAAGGAGCCTCACCTCCGGTAGGTGTCAGAGGCAGCAGCATAGTGAAGGGGGGAACAGCCCTTACAGTCGGCCTCATTGACGCCGGCCCCGGCTGTCACCAGTGTCACTGCGCACTGGTAGCTGCCATTGGCAGCAGCATAGTGCAGTGGGGTCCTGGAGAGCATGTGGAGGGACAGGTCAAGAGTGAAGGACAGATATGAACACTAGGTGTGCAGTCAACAAGTACACACGGCATGCCCTTGCCCATGCCCCTCCTCCCACCGCCTTCGCTGACCAGCCGAAGCTACGTGCACCCCAGCATATTAACCTACCTTCCAAATTTGTCTCTCCTTCTCAGGTCAGCTCCACTGCTCAACAGCAAATTAAGACATTCAACATTCCTGAAAGAGAGACAAGAGGTTAGTGTGAAAGCCTTGAAGCATGGCCACCAATCCAGAGAGGCTGAGAGGACAGAATGGAACACTCTGATTATTTTCATAGTTCAAGGGAAAGGAGCCAGGCGGACGGTGAGGACCCACACCCTTGCTCAGCTCTCAAGGCCAAGGAAGAAAACGCACCCTCCAGAAGCAGCAGCATGAAGACAGGTGCGGCCAAGGCTGTCAGGTGTGTTGATGTCAAACCCAGCAGAAAGCACATGCTCATTGCTGAGTGAAGACACGATGCTATACAGCTGACCTGCAGGGGCACACCAGTCACATTGCACCCAGGATCCCTGCGCCACCGCCCCATCACCCAGCCCATCAGCAAGTACCTGAGGAAAGAAGCTTCCGACAACAGTCAGAGAATCCAAAGAGAACAGCTAAGTGCAGGGGGAACATGTCGTGGATACCGCGCCTGGGAAGAGGTGGACGGGCAGTTACAGAGCTTGTTTCTGCGGCCAACACCACCCTAGGAGTCAGGGTCAAGGGGGGCCCCAGATGTGCCTTTAACAAGCACCTCTGTGTTTGATGTGTGAACGGCATGCATGGGCAGCCCCGTGTGGTCCAGAAGGGGGTCAAGGGTCGGACTCACCGGGCGGTGTCTGCGCCGTTGGTCATGAGAGTGCTGATGAGCAGCTCGTGTCCGTACCGAGCAGCCACGTGTAGGGGCGTGTTCCCAAACTTGTCCGCACAATCAATCTCGCTACCTGAGGCAAGGACACACACAACCCAGGCATGTCTCAGTCCCTTCACACCAGCTGGCGATCACGCCAATGCTGTTACATGTCGAGTCGATGTAAGAATTCTGCAGGCACTGTCAGGAAGCCTCAGACTGGGGAAGGCAGAGTTCCAAAGGCCTGTTCTGAGCGGGAGGAGGGAGGTCTCTAGGGGTGAGTTCCTTGGAGGAAGAACACGCGCTGTGTCTGAGTCCTTACCATTCTGGATGAGGATCTGAGAACGTGTGAAACGCCCGTGGATGGCGGCCATGTGCAAGGGACTTTTCCCTTCTTTACTCTGTGGGAACACAGCAGTAGTTATTAAATGTAAAGCACTATCTCTACATACATGTATGCATATGTATACGCTTTACATAATACATGTAAAGAAAGTGTCTTTCAGGAACACATCAGTGGACACCCTGGCCACATTCACAAGTCCCTGATAAGACCTAATTACCCAGGAAGGCTATCTAGACATGTTAGTGTGTATGTCATCCTCTCGGGTACCTGGTAGTTGACGTCAGCCCCATTGTTAACTAACAGCTCCAAACAGAGTGCGCCGTTGGTAGAGACAGCGGCCACATGTAGCGGTGTGAAACCCTTGTCATTTGGCTGGTTGACATTGGCCCCTGCGTTCACAAGTTCAATAGCCACAGCATCCTGGCCCAGGTAGCAAGCGATGTGCAAAGCTGTGTTTCCAAAAGCGTTGGGCTCATCAATCTGGATTTCCAGGAGTGAGGGTACGGATTGTCAGTTTAAACAAAGTTGAAAGCAGTCAGCTAGCCTAAGAGTCCCAGAAATCCGACTGCCTCA
The DNA here is from genome assembly GCA_964023405.1 of Apodemus agrarius. Taxonomy (NCBI): domain Eukaryota; kingdom Metazoa; phylum Chordata; class Mammalia; order Rodentia; family Muridae; genus Apodemus; species Apodemus agrarius. The sequence goes on from OZ030026.1 coordinate 2,118,540, forward strand.
GCCCCCACAGGCTTCTAATCCAAAACCCTGACAGCACTGCTATATAATGTAAGCCTTACACAGACCCTTTCCCCATTCCCTTCTAGCCTCCAGAAAGCACCCCGATAGCCCCAGCACTCCCAGCCTCTGTAACAGACTCTGACTTCCTGAGCCCCTCCAGCCAGGGTACACTGCTCTGACCTCAGCCCCCATCCGAAGCAAGTACTTCACCACTTCAATCTGGCCACTGGCTGCAGCCGTGTGGAGCAGCCCGTAGCCCTTTCGGTCTTTACAGCTGAGGTCTGCTCCACGTGCCACCAAGAGTTTCAGGACCTCTAAATGCCCTATGAAGAAAAAGAAAGAAAGAAGGAAGGAAGGAAGGAAGGAAGGAAGGAAGGAAGGAAGGAAGAAAGGAAAGAAGAAAGGAAGGTGGGAGGGAGGGAGGGAGGGAGAGAGAGAAGGAAGAAGGAAGGGAGAGAGGAAAGAAAGGAAGAAGGGAGGGAAGGAAGGAGAAGCAATGGTGGAAGGTGAACCCAAAGGCCCAAGGCCCCTCCCCCAAAGGCCTCAGGTTCCTCCCCCAGATGCCCAGGCTCCTCCCCCAAAGGCTGAAACTCCCCATCCCTGCCCTGGGGATACTAACAGTCAAATTACTCCTTTTCTTACAGTGTCTCTCACCTAGAAAAGCTGCCCAGTGCAGTGGCTGCCGCTCCTTTTTATCGCAGACATTCAGGCTGGCTCCCTTATTCAGAAGCAGGTTCACTGTCTGTATGAGAATGTAAAAGACACAGGACAGGTTCATGGCCTCAACCTACCAAAGTACAGAGGCCTCCGACCTCCTGAAAAGGGAGATGCACTCGAATCTCCTCCCTTTGTGTTTGCAGTGTGGGGGTGACGGCTGACAGCTAGCGCCTCTGTTCTTGAGCAGAGCAATCTGGAGGACAGACAATAACAAGATGCCACTGGATAAAAGAAACTCCAGGGTTTCTTCATGTGGTTGCTGGCTCTCAGCATCTTATGAGTCTAGAATACTGTCGCTTGGGCAGGACTGTCAGGATTGATTGGTCTATAGCGTGAGTTCGAGGCTATTTCGAGGTAAAATGTGAAAGGAGGCATGGAGACACAGGTGAACAGTCTCTCACTTGCCTACCACTGCCAACACTAGAACCAAAGAATTTCCATCTATGGGTTCAAAGGGGAGCTCAATGACACGGCCTTGACCAAGCACCTGTAACACACTGGCTCAACAGAAAACTTCATTATACATATGTGCCTTTAACCTGAGCCCTCAGAAGACAGAGGCAGGCGGATCACAGTGAGGTCAAGTTCAACGCTGGCCTAGTCTGTCTACACAGGAAGCTCCAGGCCAGCCGAGTACGCATAGTAAGACCATATCTCAAAAACAAACAACTTGTCGGAAGGTGGTGGCGCAGGCCTTTAATCCCAGCACTTGGAAGGCAGAGGCAGGCGGATTTCTGAGTTCGAGGCCAGCCTGGTCTACAGAGTGAGTTCCAGGACAGCCAGGACTACACAGAGAAACCCTGTCTCGAAAAACAAAAACAAAAACAAAAACCAAACAAAAACAAACAACTCCCCCCATCGAAACCCTCCATCCCCCAACCCATGCGATAATTTTTCTGGTGCAGGAACCCGAGTGTCTAAATAACTCTAGGAGCTACGCCTGCCCAGCAGGTCTGGAAGCATATAAGGCATGAGGAGGAAGTCAGCGGGAAGGCTGTGCCTAGACTGGAATGCTCCTCACCTCGAGATGCCCACTGTGTACTGCGTGGTGTAGAGCGCTGCGCCCACTCCTGTCAGCCACATTGAGGCTGCTCAGCAGGGGTGCCAGAGCCTCGGCACACTTGGTGGCCCGGTTGGCAGCAGCCACATGCAGTGGTGTCTGCCACAGCTTGTCCCGGGCATTCACATCTGCTGAGTGTGCCAGCAGCAGCCCCAGCACCTTCTGTGGAGGAGCAAGGGACGAGAGAAGAGAAAAGGGGGGGCAGGAAGTGACACAGGAGGACAGAAAGAAGCGACTGGTCTGGCAGTCCATCTTCCTGCCACGGTCGCTCTTCATTTCTCCACACACCTAGCCTCTCCAAACCTGAGGTCGCTGGAGCTTAAACTTCTTTGGATCTCTTCCTCCAGCCTATCACCCTCCAACCCAGCTCCTGAAAAATCTCCACTCCTGCTTACACCCGACCAAGGCAAATCCACACACTCCAAGCTTACTCCCGCTGTATCAAAGGCAAAAACACCCTTCCTCTCAGACCTTCCAGAGACACCAAAACCATATCTACAGCCCCAGTAAACAAACATAACTGGATCCTCTCCAAAATCCAAGGTTCCCGTTAAACTCCCACACCATTCCCACTGGCCTCAAGCTTCCACCCCCCCACCCCCCCCACCCCCAGGCTGGAGCCAAGGAAGAGATAGAAGATCAAAGAGGCCTTCCCTTCCCTTTCAGGGTCGATAACACCAGAGCACAGGATTCCATGTGAGTCTCGGCCCTTAGGCAGTCGAGTCAACTTAAACGTTGCTCGAGGGGCAAGGACAGGAGATCTCACTACCGTCCCCCCCACCCCATCCCAAGGAGAGAAATCTCGGTGCCCAGAGGGGGATCAGACTTAAGGTGGCCCCCAGGGAGGGATGAGTCACTCAGGCCTGGCAGCAGGGCCCCCGCAGTCTGCCAGCCCAGTGTTAAGCTCTCCCTGACGTCACATCAGCTGGCAGCACTCAGCCCCCCCCTCCCCTTCACCAGCCAGTTCTAGGGGCAGGAAGGAGAAGCCAAACTCTGGTCTCCTCCCTGTGTGGGCCAGAAGAGTCTGTAGGGCAGGGACCCGAGTTCCTTTAGCCCTCAGCCCACCCTTTTTGAAAGGGTGAAATGAGGTAGGGTCTGTACCTCGTTTCGGGAGGCAGCGGCACGATGAAGAGGGGTCAGCCACAGTGTGTCCTTAGCGTTGACATTAGCACCTGTGTGGACACAATTTCCTATTTTGTTGGGATTTGAGGAGGGGGAGGGAAGGAAACCAATAATCAGAGTGGGGAACCTGAAACGGACAGAAAGCCATTCTTGGACCAAGCACCAGCAATCAATCCTTGGATCTAAAGAGACTTCTCCCCTCCCTAGGTGCCCCACCTCCCAGCTCCCCACTTTTCACCTGACATCAGTAGCAACTGGAGGATGGGGACATCGCCTACGTAGGCAGCAGCATGCAATGGGGTTCGCCTCTCTTGGTCCTGGAGAGGCAGAAAAGAGAAGCCGCTGTAGAGAGAAATTATCCTGAACGCCAGTTCAAGTACGAGAACTCCAAGCCCTTCCCTTCCTCTAGGTTCTGCAGGGTCTTAAATCCCAATACCGGGCTTCAAAAGCCAGCATCCTGGGAGGGTGGAGTCAGGGCTACCGACCAAGAAACCTACTCCTTCCAGGAGGGGTGGGGGCGCTGCAGACCCCGATGGTTGAGAAGAGAACACCGTTTTTTTTTTTTTTTTTTTCCGGGCATCCCCAGAACCCATGGTCGGTGCTCCATGCCTGACCAACCTTAAATGCGGAGCAGGCTCGCATTTCTGGGTAGAAAGAGCTGCAGTTTCATCAGAGCAGAGGAGAAACGGAGCCGCCCCACTTGTGGGGAGGGGTCCCGAACACCAGAGCCCGGATTCCGGCTGGTCATCCTCCCTGCTCCCGACTCACCAGTACATTGATGTTCTCCTTCTGCGAGAGGAGGGAACGCACTTCCTCCACATCTCGGCTAAAGATGGCCTGGACCAGGGGCGGCTGCAGGGAGAACCAGCTTTCAGGGAGCGGGCCCGAGCCACATCGTTACCGGGAGGTGGGGGAGCACACAGGTTGGAGGGGGGCGTCGCTGGAGGGGCTCCGCTACCGGGGTCCTGGCTGCAGCGGATTCCCGCGATGCCTCCACCGGTCCCCAGGTCCCCAAGGACACCCGCTCCGCGGAGTGGAGCACGGCGTGGGGCGCGGCGGGAGCCGCGGGAACCCCGGGCTCGGGCCCAGCCTAGGCCGCACATCCCCGGGCTCGCGTGGCGGCGGCGCCGGGGCCTGGAGAGAGGAAGTGGGGGAGGGCGGGAGGGGCTGACCTGGTCCGTGATGCTGAGGATCCCCATGGCCCGGCCCAGGCTCCGTCCGCATCGAGCTCGCGGCGGCGGCGGCAGCGGCGGCGGCGGCGGCGGCGGCTCCACCGGGGACACGGGGCGGCCCAGGCGGCGGCTGCGGCGGCGGCTGCGGGGAGAGGGCGGCCCCGCCTACCGGGGGGCGGGCGAGCGGGAGCCCGCAGCGCTCCCTGGCGGCGAGCCTTGGCCGGGCCTCGGGGTGCTCGCTGTCTACGCAGGCTGCCCAGGCCTCGGCGTCCTCGCCCGGCGCCAGCATGGCCGGGGCGGCCGGGGCTCGCCCTGCCCCGCGCGCGGGCTCCTCAGCTCCGCCAGCGGACCGCGCTGTGCCCTCCGCTGCAGCCGGGCGGCCCGAGGGCTCTCCCGTAGGCCCATGGCCCGAAGTCGGGTCTCGCTCCCCCCAATGACTCCGGAGCTCAGGAGCAAACAGCCGGCGAGAGCTCACCCAGCCTACAATGCTGCGGTCGAGCGGACGCCTCCCGACCGTACTCACACCCCCAAGTCCCCCAAAGAGAGTGGAAACTCGGAGTGTGGCGACCCGAGGCTTATAGACGGCCCCAGAACCAGTCTCCGCTGGGTAGAAGGGAAAATAGCAAGATTGCTAAGCTGCAGAGAAACCCCAAGAAAGACTCCTGCTTCAGGAAGCCTCCGCGAAGAGCAGGACGCTTGGCAGCTCTGGAGAAGGCCTCTAAGCCCGACAGCAACTCCATAATTACCCCTGCCAGGTTAGGGTAATAACTGTTTTCTCCCGGTAAAAAGGCAGTAGAGAGGCACTCCCCCTCACCCATTGGAGAGGTCAAAAGAGGCAGCCAATCAGGGACAATTGGCCGAGGGAAAGCGAAAAGTGGAGATTGATAGATGCGTACAATTTATAAAAGATGTTTTAGAGCCAGGCATGAATCATGTATAAGATTCCTGCACTCTGGAACCTGAGGCAGGAGGATTTGTGTGTTCAAGAACTGTCCTGGCTACCTAATGAGCCCCAGTCTATCCTACCTTCCTTTGTGTTGCTGTGACAACAATGACCAAAACCAAACGAGAGAAGGAAAGGGTTTATTTAGATCATCTTACATTTCCAGGGCACAGCCCATTTTGAGAAAACGTAGGGCAGAAACTCGGACTCAGAACTTGAAAGCAGAACCCAGATCTCTTATCTAGTTTAGGGCTGCCAGCCTAGGGATAGTACCACAGTGGGCTGGCCCTCCTCCACTGATCAACCAACAAGAAAGTGCTGGTGCTGGAGGTGGCTCAGCTACGTAAAGACCACCCTTCCAAAGGGCCCAAGTTTAATTCCCAGCATTCTCCACTTAGCAACGGATAGCTATTGTAACTCCAATTCCAGAGATTTAGGTGGATAAAACATTCATACTTGCAAGATAATAAAAGTAGTTTACAAGTTAAATTGAAAAGAATTAAAAATGCCCACACAGATATGCTCACCAGTGAAGGCCTTTTTTTTCTTTTTCTTTTTTTAAAGATAGGGTCTCACTATGTAGCCTGCTGTCCTGGAACTCACCATAAAACCAAGCTGGCTTCTGCTGCCTCGGCCTCCCTAGTGCTGGGATTAAAGGCACAGGCAACCCAAGGTAATCTGAAAAGAGGGAACTTCAAACGAAGAATTGTCTAAGAATTGTCAAGTTAACAGTGAAAACTAAACAGCACTGTCTATAAGTATAGATAAATAAGCAAATAAATAAAATAAGCAAATACTCTCTTACAACTATTGACAATGCTCCCTTCCCTAGACAAAACCCAGAAGATCCAGGGATAGTGTGTAAGCCTGTATTCCCAGGATCCCCAATGCTAGTATGGTGAGTTCAAGGTCAGCCTGGGCTACATAGCAACACTCTGTCTCAAATCCCATTGCCAAACAACAACAACAACATATAATAATAAAATAATAAATTTTGGAGGAAGGCTGGAAAAATAGCTCAGTAGTTAAAAGTGCTTGCTATTTATACAGAGGGCCAGAGTTTGGTTCCCAGCATGCTTGGAATACAGACGACTGTCTGTAACTCCCTTTTTTTTTTTTTGGAGATTCAATGCCTTCTGATCTCTCCAGGCACTACACACCTACACACACACACACACACACACACACACACATTCAAACATAAGAAATATTTTTAAAAATTATTTTTAAATAAAAGAGGCCAGGTTTCTAGAGCCCAGCGTGTGTGAAGGTGAAGGCGCAACCTTCCGCACCTCGGGGGTGGGGTGGGGGGACACCGACCGGCTGCGGAGATATATGCCTGCCATCCTAACCATTCAGGAGGTTGAGGCAGGGGAGCTCAAGTTTAAGTCCTGACCGAGCTGTAGATTGAGTTCAGGGTCAGTCTGGGCAACTGAGTGAGGTCCTGCCTCAAAAAGTCAAATGGGAGCTGAGAGGGCTGGAGAGACAGCTTATGGGGAAAGAGCACTCTTGTGCAGTGGGTTCCCAGGGCCCACGTTGGGTGGCTAACCATCGCCTGTAATTCCAAGGAATTTGATGCCCTCTTCTGGCTACCTCAGGCACCTGCACTCATGTGCTACACCCCCTCCAACTCCCCCAAAACACACATCTATACATAAATAAAAATAAAACAGAGCCGGGAGCTGGGCATGGTGGCACACGCCTGTAATCCCAGCACTTGGGAGGCAGAGGCAGGCGGATTTCTGAGTTCGAGGCCAGCCTGGTCTACAGAGCGAGTTCCAGGACAGCCAGGACTACACAGAGAAACCCTGTCTCTAAAAACAAAACAAACAAACAAAAAAAAAAAAAACCCAGAGCCGGGTGTCGCTGGAGCATGCCTGCCTACTCAATGCCTGTAATCCCAGCACTCAAGAAGCAGAGGCAGGAGGGTCTCTGTGAATTGGAGGCCACTGTGGCTTACAATGTAAATTCTGGGACAGTCAGGGTAACAGAGAAACCCTGTCTGGAAAAAACAAACAACAAACAAAAAATAATAATAATTAAAAAAAAACATATCTTGACAAAAGGGAAAGAGGGCTGAGGCTAAGGATATAGCTAAATGTTGAAATGGTACGATGACCTAAGCTTAATCCCTGAAACCTGTGCAGGGGAACAGCAGAATCTGCTTCTGCCCGCAGTCTAATCTCTATACGAACGCTATGGCACCCAGATGTGCATTCAAATGCTTATGTGTACACACAATAAGTAAATAAATAAATGTAAACCTTTTTTTTTTTAAATGAAAGTGTTTGAAGCCTTGGGTTTGATCCATAGCAAATTGAAAAACAAAAACAAAAAGTGCCTCACACACAAGTATTGTATTTTATTGTTACTGTTTGCTAGTTGGTTTTCTAAGACTAGGAAATCAGCATCAGGAACTGGCACTATCTCTGAGGACGAGGAGGAGGAGGAAAAGGAGGAGGGGGAGGAGATAGACAGGAACACGGCTGAGGGTCACATGGATGTTTGCTTGGCCATTGGGTATGATGTGCTAAGCTAGGATATGGCCCAAGAGGAGGAGGGGCGCACACTCTCTACTGCTCAAAATAGCTCTTCGTAACCTGAGGATACGGAGGCAGGGGTGGAGCTGGAGTCATGTGCTGAGGCCTGGCTCAGGAGTAGAGGTGAACCAGAGAGAGAGCCAGACTGAATCTCTGGGCAGACGGGAAGAGGAAGAACTAGAGGTTGTTTTCTAGTATTATGTAGAGCAGGAAAGAGGGTTTCCGGGGGGAAGAAGGAAGCCATGGTTTAGTAACAGTGACACATCTGGAGTTCTGAGGAGGGAATGCATGGAGAGGGATGGAACTGTTGACAAGGCCCGCCGTGAGGACAGTCCTGAATTCAACTTCTGAGCGGATATTTGTGGAACTTGCTGGGGATGGTAACACATCCCTGTAATCCAAGCCCTTGGGAGGTAGAGATGGGATCGTCAGAAGTTCAAGGTCATCCTTGACATTCAAGTCAGCATGGACTATGAAGACCTGGTCTTAAAAATCAGAAATTGCTGGGTATGGAGGCTCAACATTTGGGAGTACTGCCAGCTTTTCCAGAGGACCTGGGTTCAAGTCCCAGTATCTACATAGAGGCTTATAACCATCTGGGAGTCTGAGTACCCTTCTGGCCTCTCAGAGCACCAAGCACATCTGTGGTATATGGTTATACATTTGGGCATTGGAAAACTTCCAAGCCGGGCAGTGGGGGCGCACGCCTGTAATCCCAGAACTTGGGAGGCAGAGGCAGGCGGATTTCTGAGTTCGAGGCCAGCCTGGTCTACAGAGTGAGTTCCAGGACAGCCAAGGCTACACAGAGAAACCCTGTCTCAAGAAACAAAAAAACAAAAAAACAAAAAAAAGAAAGAAAGAAAAGAAAAGAAAAGAAAAGAAAACTTCCAAGTCTCTTTCTCCCTCTATCTTTCCCCAATCCATTCCTTCCATCCCCCCCTTTCTTTTTCCTTTTTGGGGGGGCATAAGATGGCCTCAGACTTACTATGTAGCCTAGATTGGCCTCAAATTCATTCTGAGTTCTAAGATCCCAGGTGTACAGAACCAAGCCTAACTGGCCTATCTTTCTTTAGACATTTTTTTATTCTTCTAACATAAAAGGACATTCAGACCTTAGCACAACCAACTCCATAATGGAAATATCACTCAGGCCAAAACAATTCAGCACACAGATACTTACTTGCCAACATGAAAACAAAGGACCTAGCTGGGCAGCGGTGGCTTTAATTCCAGCACTTGGGAGGCAAAGGCAGAAGCAGAGGCAGGCAGATTTCTGAGTTCGAGGCCAGCCTGGTCTACAGAGTGAGTTCCAGGACAGCCAGGGTCATACAGAGAAACCCTGTCTCGAAAGAAAGAAAGAAAGAAAGAAAGAAAGAAAGAAAGAAAGAAAGGAAGGAAGGAAGAAAAGGAAAGAAAGAGAAGGAAGGAAGGAAGGAAAGAAAGAGAAAGAAAGAAAAAGAAAGAAAGAAAGAAAGAAAGAAAGAAAGAAAGAAAACAAAGGACCTAATCCATCAAATACATAGTTCTGGGGAAGTCCCTAAATGTACTAACTTTGCATTTTGGCTTCTGTAGTTCCAGCTAACTTTTCTGGTTAACTGAAGCACATCAACCAGAACATGGATTTGTGCTTTAAAAGATCACCCTGAGAAGCTAGGCAGTGGTGGCGCACGCCTGTAATCCCAGCACTTGGGAGGCAGAGGCAGGCGGATTTCTGAGTTCGAGGCCAGCCTGTTCTTCAGAGTGAGTTCCAGGACAGCCAGGACTACACAGAGAAACCCTGTCTCAAAAAACCAAAAAAATAAAATAAAATAAAATAAAATAAAATAAAATATCACCCTGAGAAAGGCTAGGAGCTACACTGGGATCCCGGACACTCAGTGTAGTTGCCAGCCGGCAAATAAGGACTTTCTATTGGCTTAACCCTGTGACTGAGTAGGCTTCTCTGATGGGTACCCCACAACACCAACAGACGTGAATATTCGGTGTATATACTTTACCACACTAACTGGTCGGTAGGTAGAAACTTAGAAGTTTTAGCTTAACTGTGTGTGGTGGCAAGTACCCTGAGCCCCAGCACTTGGAAGGCAGAGGCAGGCAGATCTCCGAGGGTCTGAGGCTATGCTGGCCTACGTAGGAAGTTCCAGGGTAGCCAGGACTATGTAGAAAGACCCTGACTCAAAACAAACAAGTAGTTATAGCCACGTATGGCAGTGCAAGCCAGTAACCTCAGCACTCAGGAAAAGGGATATCAGGAGTTCAAGGCTAGCCTTGGTTAGTTAGATTATGAGTTTGAGGAAAGCCTGGGATATATGAGACCCTATCTCAAAACCAAATAAAAGGTTTTATTTTATTTTTTATGTATGAGTGCTCTACCTGCATGTATGCCTGCGTGCCAGAAGAGAGCATCAGATCCTATTGTAGATGCTCATGAGCCACCATGTGGCTGTGGAGAACTGAACTCAGGACCTCTGGAAGAGCAGTTGGTGCTCTTAACTGTTGAGCAAACAAAAACAAAAGGTGTTTTTTGTTTTGTTTTGTTTTGTTTTGTTGAGACAGGGTTTCTCTGTCTAACCCTGGCTGTCCTGGAACTCACTCTGTAGACCAGGCTGGCCTCAAACTCAGAAATCCACCTGCCTCTGCCTCCCAAGTGCTGGGATTAAAGGCATGCGCCACTGCTGCCCTGCCATTTGTGTTTTTAAAGAAAAAGTTATGACAAGTCTCTCTTTTTGAAATGTTTGCAACACAGGAAAATATAACACATAAAACAAAGAGAAAATATAAGATGTATGCTTATTTTCATGAAATCCAGGATTTCATGAAAATAAGCAGTACTGATATGGGTTCAATCAAGAGAGCCTTCCTGGAGGTGTTTTAAAGTCAGTACTTGGCCGGGCAGTGGTGGCGCACACCTGTAATCCCAGCACTTGGGAGGCAGAGGCAGGCGGATTTCTGAGTTTGAGGCCATCCTTGTCTACAGAGTGAGTTCCAGGGCAGCCAGGGCTATACAGAGAAACTCTGTCTCAAAAAAACCAAATCCAAACAAAACCAAAAAATAAAAAAATAAAATAGTCAGTACTTACAAGAAGTTATTGGTGTAAAATGTCAGGAGAATCACAAGAGGTAAGGGGAATGAACTGGGAAAGGATTAAATGGGAGTAATTAGCTATTTAATTAGGTGGAGAACAGCATGCACCTTGGTTTTGTAGGACTCCCGGACCTTGGGGATTCTGGGGCAGTTGACTCTGTTAAGGCGGTGTTAATGAGGTCACAGTTCAGTCGTGTATCCCAGCTAACGTCCCTCGTTTGCCCAACCTCACTCCGAGCAGCTGTCCCAGACGTCAGAGGAGGTGGGTTCAGACCAGAGAATGAAGCTGGAAGGAGTAAGCCGCCCTTCAAGGTCATACACAGAAGGAGCAGCACCTTCGAACGGGAAGGAAGGGGGGTGGTGGGAATGAGGACACCGCAGGCTCTCCCTGAAAGGCTTGGAAGGAGAAAAGAAATCATTCTGCATCTGGAGGTTTCATGCCCCTCAGGAGGGTGGAAGAAAGCAAAAAGGAAGAGACAAAACATTCATTCAGTCGTTAAAAACTCCAACTTTTTAATTAAAGTGTGTGTGTGTGTGTGTGTGTGTGTGTGTGTGTGTGTGTGTGTGTAGCCCAGCAGAGCTGGTTCTCCCCATGGGGGGCCCCCAGGGACTGAATTCAGATCAGACAGGGTAACAAGCACCCTTACCCACGGAGCCATCTGGCTAGCCTAATCTTCACTCTGAGTCTAGGACCTTATTTGTTTAAATCATTCGACTTGTATCACAATGTAGCTTTGATTGCCGGTCTTCTTCTGGCCAGCACAGCTCCATTGTCAGGCGAAGCTCGGTGAACGTGGGGAGCTTTCTAACCCAGCTGAGGGAAAGGAGAGCTTGCTCTGTGGTAGTCCTGATGACCTTAAATTCAGCCTCACACGGGAGAGTTTTGCTTGCTCTTCTACCCATCTAGGCTAATCTTCTAATTTGTAGTTTGTTTTTCTTTTCTCCTTTTCCTTGGTCGTACTTTTCCCAAGAGCAGTTGTTTTCTCCTTGAATCCTGGGAAGCGATATTCACTGTTGGGCTTTCTGCCTGTGCTGTTTCAACCTCCATTGGGGACATATTTTTTTCCAGGCCACGATGGTGCTTTTCACTAAAAGTAAAATTGGCTAGTGGTGGCTCACTCCTGTAATTCCAGCAATTGGGAAGCTGTGGCAGGCAGATGCATATGAGTTCAAGGCCAGCACGGGTTACAGAGCAAGATCAGGACACCCCAAAGCCCTCCCCTCCTGGGGCGCATGTCTGTAATCTCAGAAGCTAAGAGGCAGGAGGATCTCCAAGAGTTCCAGGGCTTATATAGTGAGGGCATCTCAAAGAACAAACAAACCGTGTCTTATGTTTGGTTTGGTCTGAGAGTAGGGCTTGCTTCATGTGTAGATCTGGTTACTCTAAAACTGGGTATGTAGCCCAGGCTGGCCTGGAACTCAGAGGAACCCTCCTGCTTCTGCCTTAGACTTATTTCCATAAATATTAGGGAGGAAATTATGTTCCTAGGGACGTTCATGAAGGAGGACTGCAAATTCAAGGCCTGAATTGTCTTGTGTCGAATAACGAGAGGGGGAGGAAGAGAGAAGGGCGTGTAGATCAAGAAGAGATTATGCAAGTCAGCCCAGAACTTGCAACGTTAATATCCTTTTCCAAAGATGTAAATCGGCAGCAGGCACTGCGAAGGCCACTAGGATGAACACAGCCTCTCCCTCTAAAGGGCTCTGAGAAGCGTTTCCCGGGACATCCACAGCCATCTGCCGTTGACACGCCCACGACGTCGTCTCTGCGCCTACGTATCAGGTCCTGTGACCACAGACTCGCCAAGTAGTTTGTGCCAGGCGACCTCGCTCCCCCAGCCATCTCTGCAGCTCAATCAGCTACGCACCCAGCGCCCTTTCTTTCTCTCCAGAGGTGTCAAAGAAACTACATCTCCCGACAGGCAGCGTTGCCCCTTCCTTCCTCGCTCTCCCTCTCCCGATCCCTGGCAACCGCGTGACGTGAGGGGACCGGGAGCTGCGGTCACCGCTTCAGTGACAGCCTACCCGGCGCGCGGGCCGGAGCAGGGCGAAGGCAGCCGGAGCCCGCGCCGCCCTTCCTGCTCGGCCTCTCCTGCAGCTCGCCGCCGCCCGGAGTGCCAGGCAGGGGCGCGCGCATGGCTTCTGCGGGCGCGCGGAGGCTCCCGGCCCCGACGCGCGCGGCCGCCCGGAGCTGCTGCGGCTTCTCGCTCTGCCGGGGCGCGCGCTCCGTCCCGACCCCGCCCCCGGGCCCTCCGCGGCCGCCGCGGCCAATGAGGTGAGAGGCAGGCTCAGACGTCCGCGCAGGACCGGAGGGGGTCGCCCGGCACCCCGAAGTTCAGTGGTGGAGGGTGGCAGGCCGGAGAAGGGCTGGCATTGGTGGTGCCCTGGGAGCTCGAATGGAGCTGTGGGGATACGTGTACAAGTTAGATGCTCGGGGCGGGTGCGTGCCAGCCACTTCTTGGCCTTAGCGGGCGTTTCTGGCTTTGATGTGCCTAGCCTGACCCTGGAGTAAGAGATGCTTGCAGCAGTAGTGTTGCCCCGAAGGCAGCTGACACTTCGGACGCGCCCTTCCTTTTCCCATCCCCACCCCGGGCCCTGTCCTCAGCCGCCCTCGACCTTTCGCACTCGTGACTGCCTGGCCAGCCAGCCCAGCTAGCTGCAGCAGGTGCTAGGGGGAGAAAAACTTGCCGAACGACCTTCCTCCGCGAAGCATCCCTCTTCTCCTTCACCTGGAACTGGTTGAATACAAAAAAAGAATCGTGACGCTACCTCTCCTTTCCTTTTGGCGCTAGGTTTCTGATTTCCTGTAACCTCTTCTTGCCTCGCGCTGTCCAGGTCTTGGCGGCCGAGGCTGGCCTCCCTCCTAGTCGTTCCTTCATGGGCTTTGCTGCCCCCTTCACCAACAAGCGAAAGGCTTACTCGGAGCGTAGGATCATGGGGTGAGCATTCCTTTTTCCTCCTCCAAATAAATAACCATGTACAAATAAATAAGCAACGTTTTTGCTGCCAGCCTTTCAACCTAAATTTCCCACCTTAGTTGCTCTGCACGTGCATTAGTCTAGAATTGTGTTACATCATAGAAAGGTATCAGACCGACTAGGTAGTTGGGTCTGGTACAGCCTGTAATCTAAGCTTGAAGCTTCCCTGGACTACATAGCCAGATCCTGTATCATCTGTATCATACGTATTGTACATACACACACACACACACACACACACACACACACTCACACTCACACATGCACGTGCACACACATTTTGAGACAGGCTCTCAAGTAGCCTAGGTTGGCCTTGAACTTGATAAGTGGAGTCAAGAAGACTTTGAACTTATGTTTTGCCTCCACTTACCTCCCTAGAGCTGGGATTATAGGCATCATGTACCACCATTCTGCTGTTTTTCTACCGTACTGGGGATTTAACCTTGGACCTTGTACATGCTAAGAAACCTTACTCTTATCACAGGACTTAATTAAGCCACAGCTTTTTGTTATTGTTGTTTGAGACAGGGTCTCACTATATACCTCTGGCTATCTACCTTGAAACTATGTAGACAAAGGCAGGGTTGGGCTTAAACTCAAGAGATCTGCCTGTTTCTGCTTCCTAAGCAATGGGACTAAAAAGGCTTTACCGCTACCAACATGTCAGGCTTTTTGTTTTGTTTTGTGTTTTGTTTTGATACAAGGTCTCACTATTTAGGCTTGGCTGGCCTGTCTCCCAAGTGCTAAGATTAAAGGCATGTACCACCATGTCCAGCTATAGCAAAGATACGTTGTTCAAAAATTTAAACTATAGGGACTGGAGAGCTGGCTCAGCGATAAAGAGCACTCGCTGCTGCAAAGGGTCTGGATTGTTTCCCAGCCCCACGCAGAGGTTTACCACCTCCTCAAGCACCAGCATGTTTGATGCACAGATAAACATGGAGGCAAAATACGCATGCACATAAAATAATGGGAAAAAAACTAAAAATTTCTTTAAGTATAAAAATATTGGGGGCGGGAGGTTGGAGAAATGGCTTAATGGTTAGGAGCCTGCACTGCCGATTTCAGTTCCTAGCACCTGCACTGGACAGCCTGTGACTCCAGCTCCAGAGGATCTTGTGTCCTGTTCTGGATTCTATGGGCACCTGCACACATGCACATTCCCCCCCCAAAAAAAAAAAAACATACACATTAAGTTTTTAAATTTTGGTGGGAGTAGCAGCTTACAGCTTTAGCAACCCTAGGCAGGAGGATCTCTATCAGTTTCAGCCCACTAGCATTGCAATGCAGGCTCTACAACTAGACTTTATGTAGAAAGGAGATGGTGGTGGTGAAATGGCACTTGAGGTGAAGGTGCCTGCTGCAGCCAAGGTTCACAACCTGAGTCTGACCCCCTGGGTCTGCAGTGGTGGAAGGGGGAGACAATTGCTCCCCCTTGGGGGTTTGTTTTCTGACTTTCAGTACAAACCGAGGCACACATGCTCCCATACACAAATAGACAAATTCCATACACAAATCCAAGTCAGGATCTTTCTATGTAGCCTTGGCTGTCTTGGAACTCAATGTTTAGCAATCCTATGATTGTCACCTACATAGTAGATAACAATGATTGGTTTTGGTGTCTGCCAAGATTGGGCTTCTTTGTGTAGCCCGGGCTGTCCTTGAATTCAGAAATACACCTGCTTCTCTAGTACTGGGATTAAAGGGGTGTGGATACCATGCTTGCAGTAACATTAAAAAAAAAAAAAGACAATAGGGTATTATTTTTCTGACAGAAACAAAAAACAACGAACCATGTACTCTGAGTATAACCGAGTAGGTACTCTGAGCACTTGTTACATATAAACTGCTAGGTTGAATAGGTAAACAATCCCAATTTTTGAGTTACAGATGAATACTGCTGCGCCTATTTATTTATTGATTGATTGGTTTTTTTTCAAGACAGTGTTTCTCTGTGTAGCCCTGGCTGTCCTGGAACTCAAGAAATCAGATTGTCTCTACCTCCCAAGTGCTGGGATTAAAGGCATGCGTCACCACTTGGGGGCTTGTTTTTAATTTTTTTTAAAGACTTATTTGTAAATGCATGTACCTGTGTGGGATGTGTGCACTGTGGTGTCCTTGGAGACTAGGTCCTCCTGGAGCTGCAATTACACAGTTGTAAACTACCGTGAGTGCCCTGATGAGGGTGCTGGGAATCAAACCTTGGTCCTCTGTGAGAGCAGCTGGTGCTCTAGCACTACCCACATATGTGGTGCTGCGCACTGAACTTCCTGTGTGCTGAACAAGCATGCACCACTGATGCTTGAGCTCTGTCTCCAGTCCATAAACTAGGCATTTTACCCAGATTGCCTCATTCAGGCCTCATGAGCACATGAACCGTGGATTATTAGCTCCACAGTGTTATAGGCAAGATGGAGGCACAGGCACAGTTTACCTAAGGCCACAAGGTTAGGAAGTTGTAGAGATGTGTTCCTAGTGCTCGTGATACTGAGGCAGGAAAGCCAGGAATTTGAAGCCTGCTTGGGTTCCACTGTGTGTTTAAGCTCAGCCTGGGCTATACAAGACTTTTAAAACTCCAGTGGCTCAGCATGCAAAGGCACCTGCCAGCAGGCCTGAAGGCCTGAGGAGATTCCTCAAACCCACACAGTGGAGAGCTGATTGCTGCAAGGTGTTCTCCGATCTGTACATGTTCCACATGAAACAGGAAAAAAAAATTGAGATTTGACTACCAATAAAACTGACAGCCTGTCATGTATAGTCTGTACTGAGATAAAGTGATATAAAAGCATCGTGGTCTGAAGATGTGTCTCGGTTGGTGGCAACAGGCACAAGGTTGCTCAGCATGCACAAGGCTATGTGTGGTCCCTGACACAACACAAACCAGGTGTGCTGTACACTCCTGTCATCTCAGCTCTCAGGAAGTAGAGGCAGGAACGTCAGAAGTTCAAGGTCACCTCAACAATACGGAGTTTAAAGCTAGCCTGGGCTACATGAGACCTTGTCAGGTGGGGGGGTAGGGAAGCTCTCATTCTAACTGTAAAAATACATCATCCAGGTTTGTCTGTATTCCTTGGTTAACGAGCAAAGGTCTTATTTTAAGGCCGATGGCAGGGAAGCCTTGACCGGCTGGCAGTTCCTTGGCCTCCGATTCCTCTTGCTCTAGGTACTCGATGCAGGAGATGTTTGAAGTGGTGTCCAATGTCCAGGAGTACCGAGAGTTTGTGCCGTGGTGTAAGAAGTCGACGGTAGTATCCAGCCGGAAGGGTCACCTGAAAGCCCAGTTGGAGGTTGGGTTTCCACCTGTCTTGGAACGTTACACCTCTGCAGTCTCCATGGTCAAACCACACATGGTCAAGGTGAGGCCTGCCTGGGAGGGATTCCCCGTGAGGTTTTATGTTCCTTAGCAGTTTCATAGTCAAAGACTTCTTTGGCTTTTCCTGAAATTACTTGATGTCTATGTGCTAAAGGGTTTTTGTTGTTTTTTGTTTTTACCAAATATAACATTAAAGGGAAGAAAACCACTTTTAATTATTTTGAGTCATGCTGGGCCAACCTAGGATATGTCTTATGCTGCCTAAGTAGTTCCAGAGCAAAGCTTTCTGGCTGTGGTTCTCGACCTCCCTAACGCTTTAATACAGTTCCTCATGCTGTGGTGACCCCCCAGCCATGAAACTATTTCTGTTGCTATTTCATAACTCAAAATGCAAATTTCCCAATGGTTTTAGGTGACCTGTGAAAGGGTCATTCGATGAACCCCAAAGGGTTGAGAACGTTGCTCCAGCACTACCCCTCTTCCTTAACAATAAGTTAACCAATTGAATGTATTTTATTCCAGGCTGTTTGCACGGACGGCAAGCTCTTCAACCACTTAGAGACTATTTGGCGATTTAGCCCTGGTATTCCCGCCTACCCTCGAACCTGCACTGTGGACTTCTCGGTGAGTCAGGTTTTGGGACACTGGCCTGGGCCTGGGGTTAGAACTGAACACTAAACCCTTCAAGTCATCAAGCACCCAGAGGTTTAAGTCCGTATTAGATTTACATTTTGCTCAGTTCTAAGTTAGGGTTCTTAAGTGATGTCTGGAGGGGAAGAGGAGAAAAAGGCACCACAGACTAGTGTCCTTGATTTGGCCAGGAGCTATCGGTCATGGTCTTGATGTTTCTGTCTCTTGCTTTCCAGATTTCCTTTGAATTTCGTTCTCTGTTGCACTCCCAGCTGGCGACCATGTTTTTTGATGAGGTTGTAAAACAGAACGTTGCTGCCTTTGAGCGCCGGGCGGCAACCAAGTTTGGTCCAGAAACAGCCATCCCCCGTGAACTGATGTTCCATGAAGTGCACCAAACCTGAGACAGGGGATTGCTCCCTTGCCTCTAGCCCCCACCTCCTGCCCGATTTTATTTATTTGGTTTGGCTCTTGCTCTGAGAGAGGTCTAGGCTTCACCTCTCGATTCTTCCTAAACTGGGCTGCATGCTGTCTGGGCACAGGAGAGAGAGCATATACAGAAGTGAGACAGACGGACAGGAAAGGGTCAGGCGCATTCTGAAAGCCCCACGTGACCACGGCCACTGCACACCAAATAAAAGCCAGGGCTGTCACTGTCTCTGGCCCTGGTCTAGAAACCTTACTACTTAGTCAAGGGAATACAGTAGTAACTTCCACACACAGAGATCCTGGCTGGCAAGTAACTTTTATCCTGCTAAGATTTTTCAGGAGAAAAGGCAGCCCGCCTCAGTTTAGGAACATGTCCGTGCTGTCTGACAGGTAGAAAGTGAGGAGCTGCTTTACCACAGTGCCACAGAACAAAGGAGGAGAAATCACTCAATAGTGGTGTCCATATTGTTGGGATGCACCTTTTTTCTTCCATGTGGCCTGAGTTTTTATAAAACTTCAATAAATGGTGTCAGTGTGAATTTGTCATTTTTTGGGGGGAATGGGACATTGTTTCTTGGGGTGGGGTGGGGGATAACATAATAAGTAGAAGAAAGTCATAGCTTCCTTTCCTGTGGGAGTAAAGGTGTAAGAGAGCCTCTTGGACATGGTGTCCCTGCTAACTATAGTAGCACATCCTGCATGCCAGGACCTACTACCTACCCTCACCTATTTATAGACATTTCCAGAAAGTCATCTGTAGCAGGAGTTTCAAGACAGATTCATATGGTCTTAGGCGTCCCATGTATCTAATGCCCCCGAGGACCACCCTTATTTGGGGACTTCCTTAAGGAAAGTGGCAAGGAGACACACTAACTACAAGCACCCTCTAGTGTTCATCCAGGCTTAGAGCTAGGAGTCTTCCTACATTTGTCCTTGGGTAGACTTCCTGTTCCTTTCACCCACTGGGCTAGACCAGCTCCTGGCCTAGTCGGGCAAGCACTTGTAAGGTCTCTGTTATAGTCTAACCAAATTAGGAGGGAAGAGGGTTAAAGGTAAAGACTTCTTAACCTTGGGGAGAGACTCCGTGTCTTTGGAAATCAGCCTCCCTCTGAATGTCCAGCTTGCCTGCAGAGGAATGCTCAAAATCATTTATCACCCACTGCTTCAGGCCTTGCTGACCAGACCCCCTTCCTCATATGAGTCTTTCAGGCCTTACGTAAGAGCAAGCTCAAACATTGTTAATAAAAACATTTATTATTTTTCATTTTATACAGAACAACCTGAAATCTGCATCATGACTTTAACAGTTACCCAGGGGTTTACAGTGTGTCCATCTCAACAGTGTGGTGGTGCTAGAGTTGGGTTCCATATAAACACAGGCAGGAGCTTTGGGATAAGGACAGGGGACAACAGGAGTGTATCTCAACCCTTTCTCAAAGAAAAGGCAGTAGAGCATTCTGAGTCACTGAAAATCTGTGCAAATGGGGCTTCTAAAATAAGTGCCGTGCTATGAGCTCTTACTTATGGGAAGAGCAAAAGACACTGATAAATAAAGGACTATTTCCTTGACACGGGATGAGAAAGAAGGCGGCTTACTGTTTTGGATGCCCCCAGCCCTAGGTCCATCTAATATTCAATGGGAACCATGTGTAATTGCTGTTCAAAAAGAAAGGCTAGAACCCCTGGGACCAGACCCCGCAGTGGCTGGTCACTCCTGAGCCCTTGTTCTGTGCCAGAGCATGTTAACAGGAGAGACCAAGGTCAGAAGATAGTGGCTTATGTTCCATGGAAGTAAAAGACCTCGTTCACATTAAGGACTAATAAAGCCCAACGACCGGGAAGACCACAGATCGGATAGACCTGCTAAGAGAGGACCCTAGCAGAGGCCAGGACAGGGAGACCCAGAGCTTCCTCAGCTTGAGGCACAGCAGGTATAGAAAGCCTGGAAGCAAACAGAACACCTCCAGACCTTAACTTTAATGGTATAATTTAAAGGAGAAATAATTCAAATGTTGGGTGCCAGTCACAATAAATACCATGCCATTTATGGTCATCTGAAGCATAAAAAGTTGCCAAAGCGTCTCCAGCTAACCAGTACATCTTGCTGCTAGGTAGGAGGTGCTTGTGTACATGGGAAAAGGCCCTAGCGTTTGACACAGCTGACATCCAACATGATTTCTATGGACATAAAGGGGGCCTGTCCCTGGCCTAAATGATTTAGGGGCAGCAGAGCAGAAACAGAAGCTTCACTGAGTGACTGAAGCTTTTCCATAACCTGCTTTGACCTAAAGAGGAGAGGAGCCAGACTCTTGCTCTAGAGATGGTGGGTAGCCAGAGCTAGTCCTGACCACATGCATCAGTCCTGGTCATCCTACAGCTGGCGGGCAACTCACACCAGGAGGGGGAGGGGAGCTGGTGAGGGGAGAAGGGGTCACTTTGTCTTTCAAGTCTTAATTTAACCTCAAATGTATTTTCAGTGCCTCAGATACAGTTTAATCTTAAGTCTTAAAGGCCCCTGAAACAAAAAAAAAAAAATTATACTTTATTCTTAAGCTTCCGCATTGTCTTATAGTCAGTTCCCCCAGTCTCCCATTTACCCTGACTTAGAGTCCACAAACTTCATCAGACCATCCGTGCTCATGGACTTGGGCCTTTCTAGAGGGAAGCCTAGGGCTCTGCTCCAGATGAGCTGGGCCAGCACACCCAGTGCCCTCGACACTCCAAACAGCACTGTGTAGTAATTCATCTCCGTCATGCCGTAGTACTGTGAAGGTAGAAGAGAAGCCTGTGAGACAGTGGCACGTGCAAGTCCACAGTAAGAGACACTCCCTCCCCTGCCACTCTCCTTCAGTCTTAGTCCAGTTAGCCTTAAATAAAAAGAACACCAGAAAAAGTATAAAGCAGTCACAGGTCAGTCAAGGGCTCGACCCCAGTCCCTGTCACAGCAGCTGCATCAAAGGGCTCCGTGAGGAGGGACAGAGAAGAGCCCTTGCTCTGGTGGGGCCTGGTGGAGTAGACCTGAAATTCATCTATTTAAGGGCAGAGGCCAAGGAAAATAGCTCAGTTGGTAGAATGTTCGCCATTACGGCTGGGGGGGGGGGGGGGCTGAGTTCAGATTCCCAACTTGCACATAAGTCAGGGTTGTAGCAAGTGCCCGGAATCCTGGAGATAGGAGGACCACTTGAGCGTGTCACCACTGAGTGGTATCAATGAGCTCCAGGTTCAGTAAGAGACCCACATCTCTAAAAATAAGATGGAAAGCAACAGAGGAAGACACCTGACAGCACCCCTGGAATCCTTATGCACTTACGTGCAGCAAACTCATAAACACATTCACCACCAACTAACTACAAAGACGCCAGGCCTGGTGCTACGTGTATACCTTCATCCCCAACCCCTGGGGACAGAGGCAATGAATCTGAGTTCAAGGCCAGACTGGTCTAAGCCAGTCAAGTGAGACCTGTCCCAAATAGGGGCCACAGGTGAAGCTTTGGGGTTCATGCCTCTGCTCTGATTAAGGACTGATCTTGTGCCTGGCAGAGAACAATGGTGACACAGGGGAGAGAGAAAGGAGGGGGAAGAGGACTCACCTGGAGCAGCACTCCACTGTGAGCATCCACGTTGGGCCACGGGTTCTTGGCCTTCCCTTGCTCTAAGAGGATATTGGGCACAATCTTGTACAGCTGAGCAACCAGCTTAAACATGGGATCCTTAGGTAGATGCTTCAGAGCAAACTCTCGCTGACAGGAGTACCGTGGGTCAGTCTTCCTTAGCACTGCATGACCATATCCTGGGACAACCTGTACAGAACAGGAAAAAACACAGTTGGCATGTTCAGGTAGAAGGTTCTTCACTTCGTTCTTAGGGTGATTTGGTCCTGGTACTCAAGAAGGATTGTAATCAAAGTCAACCTGGTAGCTCAGTGAGACGGTCTGAGAGTAAGGGAAGTAAGGGCTGGAAATACAGCTCAGTGGTGGGATGCTTGCCTAGCCATAAGACACTGGGTTCAAGTCCTAGCATCATAAAAAGAAAACTAAATCCACAAGGAAAACACATGGAAAAACAATAGAAAAAGCCCCTTCGTGGCTGATGCAGGGACTGCTCTTATTCTTTTCTGTATTTTTTCCTTGAGACAAGGTCTCATGGTCTGGAATTTTCTTCCAAACTGCAGTGTTTGGGTCTTAGTCTCTTCGCTGGTTGCTCACCCGTCCTGAGTTGAGTGTGTTCCAGATGTAGTCTCGTAACTTCTCATCTGACACGTCCTTGCCAACTTCCTTCTGTAGCTGTGTCAGCCAGACCAGCACCTCCTACATGTTAAGTTCCACAGGGTGAAGAGAGATGTGAATACGCAGGCCAAGGAGAGCATGTCAAGATAAGAGACAAAGCACGGGCCAAACGCACACACAGAGAAATAGGAAGGCCAGTCTCACCTGATTTGCCAGTCCATGTAGAGGCCCCGCCAGCCCATTCATGGCTGCTGCGAAGGACAGGTAAGGGTCTGAAAGGGCACTGCCCACCAAATGGCTTGTGTGGGCACTTACATTACCACCCTCATGGTCACTGTGGGGATGGAAGACAGAGCCAAAGAGAGAAAGAGAAGGGCATATTATGTGATTAGTGATTATGACACAAACATTTCTTTTGTCATCTTGGCCTCATGGGCTCATAACACCCTAGAGCCCAGTCAGTGGATGCCCACTCCCCACTCCTGCCTTCCACTGATAAGGGTATCAAGTACACAGCTTATACACATTCTCAGCTACCCATCCCAGCTTAGAAATGATGACCAGAAGAGGGCGCTCTTGAGAAGTTGGACTCCCTTATGTGAGGCAATTTCCCTAGGCTGTTCGGCTTTCTTTCCTTATTTCTTGCCTAGTTTCAACCCTTACAAGATGTTTCTTCCCATTTGCTACAGACCATCTGTTCCCAGAAAATAACTTTGGTTCTTTTTTTTTTTTTTTTGGAAACATACCCTAATCCTCAGCTCCCACTACTGGGCTTAATGGCACACGCCTTTAATGCCAGCACTCGGGAGGCAGAGGCAGGCGGTTATGAGTCTGAGGCCAGCGTAGTCTACTGAGTGAGTTCCAGGACAGCCAGGACTACATAGCCAGATCCTGTCTCAAGAAACAAAAATAAAGGGGTTAGAGAGAGATGGCTCAGCAGTTAAGAGCACTGACTGCTCTTCTGAAGGTCCTGAGTTCAATTCCCGGCAACCACATGGTAGCTCACAATCATCCATAACAAGAACTGACACCCTCTTCTGGGGTGTCTGAAGACAGCTACAGTGTACTTACATATAACAACAACAACAACAATAAATCTTTTTTAAAAAGGAGACAAAAATAAAAACAAAACACAAAGTTTCCCATCAGTCCAGGCACTGGAGAATAACACTGATGAGCTCACCTGTGGATGGTGAGGTACAGACGCATGAGCTCGGTGAACTGAGGGTCCGTGTAGCCTAACATGTTGGTAAAATTGTGGGACCAGTCCAGCTTAGAGTCAATGGCCCCAATACTGCTGCCCTCCCGGTACAGATTCCGGTAGATCTTTGCGGCAATACACGGTAGCTTGGCAATCAGGTCCATACAATCTTCATAGATGAGCTGAGAGAAAAGAAAGGTAGAGAAAAAAAGGCATTACCCACAAAGCATTAGGCTGCGATGCTGACTGCCCGTTGTGTTGCAGCTGCATGCTGAGTGGTCACATACTGAGTACATCTTGAGGAATGTAATAACAAGCATATACTGAGTAAACCACTATAATCCAGGTGATAACATCTGCTGCATATTAACACACAATCCCCCATTGTTTCCATACCACTAAATACATAATGGCCATTCACAGATGAAGAACTGAGGTTCCCAGACCTTAGTTATTAAACTAAAATCTGAACCCTGGTGTTCTCAGCTGTTGTCTTCTCCAGGTTGTTACAACTTTGGTATTACTAAACCTGTGCTAAGACATCATCTTTACGTGCACATGAAGGGAGTTGCACATGGCCTAGCACACAGAGAGTTTCTCTCTCCTTCCATGGGGACCAAAGTTAGGTTTCCAGGACTGCAGATGCCTTTACATGCTGAGTCATCTCACCAGCCCACTGTCTAAAATGAGTTATTTCTTTATAATAATGTTTTAAAGTTAATTCTACATTTTAGTGTCCACATTAAAGTGCTGACCAATTATTGACTAGCAAAAGCTTCAATGTTTTAGGCATGTATTATGCTAGATATTCAAGGTTTTGATACATGTATACTTTGATAGAAAACATGTGCGGCACGTAGGAAACCAAACTTGATACCTGGCACTTAAATTTTTTTTTTTTTTTTTTTTTTTTTTTTTTTTTTTGTAAAATATGGGGCTAGAGAGATGGTTCAGTGGTTAAAAGCACTTGTTTTTGCATAGGATCTAGCACTGGATCATGTTGCCTAAATGGTCTGTTAACTCTAGATTTAGAGGACTAACGCCCTCTTCTGATGTGTATGCGGAGCACAGATATACATGCAGACAAAACACCCCTATATGTAGGTAAGTAAGTAAGTAAATAAATAAATAAATAAACCTTGAAAAACATGCCCCAAGAAGAGCATACTGCTTATCAAGTACCAAATGCTCAGCAATGAAAACACACACATTTACATTTTACAGACTGTTATAAAGCAGGTCATATTCATGTATTTAGGAATACACATGCAGACACAGATTAATGAAAACAGAAGGCATGGATCTGAAAGAGAATGAAGAGAGGTATATGGAAGGGTTTGGAGGGAGAAAAGGTAACGGAGAATGGTATAATTATAGTCTCAAAAATAAAAGAAAATTTAAAAAATTCCCCCAAAGCAGTGACATGTCACACTACAGCTGTCCTGAATAAAGGACACTTATTCCTTTAACTGGCACAATCCTCATGCATCACCGGCGCCACTGCCGTAAGATTCTGGCCAAGACTCTTGCATTAGTTACCATTTATCATTCGTAAGATGCAGGGAAGTGTGTCTGAAGACAACTATAGTGTATTTATATACATAAAGTAAAATAAATCTTTTAAAAAATTATTTATTTATTTTATGTATATGAGTACACTGTAGCTGTACAGATGGTTGTGGACCATCATGTGGTTGCTGGGAATTGAACTCAGAGGACCTCTGCTCACTCCATCCCCACCTGCTCTGGCCCAAAGATTTACTTATTGTTATATGTAAGTAGCTGTCTTCAGACACACCAGAAGAGGGCATCAGATCTCATTACAGATGGTTGTGAGCCACCATGTGGTTGCTGGGATTTGAACTCAGGACCTCTGGAAGAGCAGTCAGTGTTCTTAACCACTGAGCCATCTCTCCAGCATGACTAGTCTATTTCTTTTCTTTTCTTTTTTTTTCCCTTTTTGGTTTTTCAAGACAGGGTTTCTCTGTGTAGCCCTGGCTGTCCTAGAACTCAACTCTGTAGACCAGGCTGGCCTTGAACTCAGAAATCCTCCTGCCTCTGCCTCCCAAGTGCTGGGATTAAAGTCGTGCTCCACCACTGCCTGGCCAACTAGTCTATTTCTAAAAGGTGAATTTTAGGGGCTACAGAGATGAAGAGACACAACTGATACTGAATCTCAAGAGCATCACACCAATATCATAGGAAAATGATAGCCAGACGTCTCAGATATCAAAATACCCAGGGCTTTAGCTGCAGTGGATTTGGCCACTTACAAAGAAACTGTGAAGCTAAAAATGGCTGCTGGTGTGTTAACTCTGAGAAATATACTTCAGCAGCTGAGAGCGTTAGCGGCTCTTGCGGAGGACCTGGGTTCAGTTCCCAGCCCCCACATAATAGATAGTTCTCAACCATCTGTAACTCCAGATCCAGGTGATCTGATGCCCGCTTCTGACCTCTTCAAGGGCTGTACACATGTGGCACACACACATATATACATGCAGGCAAAGCATTTATACACATAAGATAGTCCACCCCCAAAGGATGAAACGTAGAGTTGAATCAATGACTCCATGGCAATCTTTCCTATTATTGTAACCTACACAGTAAATAACAATTATTATTTGTTCTGTTTTCCAAGACAGGTTTCTTTGTGTAGCCCCGGCTGTCTTCAAACTCAGAAATCCACCTGCCTCTGCCTCTCAAGGAATTAAAGGTGTATGCTACCACTGCCCAGCTATAACAATGATCTGAACAGCAGGTAAAGGTACTTGTTACGAAGCCTAAGGACCTGAATTCAACTCCTGGGCTCCACATGGTAGGACTTCACAAGCATGCTTTAACACACAAGCACCCCTCCCTAATTCCTCCAGTCCCAGGGGATTAGGGGATTTAATATCTGGCCCTCATGGGTCCCCACGCACATGTTACACATAAACTCACAATGGCTCATATATAAATACCTAAGTGAATCTTTTTTTTTTTTTTTTTTTTTTTTTGAGACAGGGTTTCTCTGTGTAGCTCTGGCTGTCCTGGAACTCACTCTGTAGACCAGGCTGGCCTCGAACTCAGAAATCCGCCTGCCTCTGTCTCCCAAGTTCTGGGATTACAGGCGTGCGCCACCACCGCCCGGCCCTAAGTGAATCTTTAAGAGTGTTTGCCTAGGATACAGTTTTCCATCCCCAGCATCTCATAAAATGGTGTGGTGGCAAGCCCATAGTCCCAGCATTCAGAAGGCTAAAGGAAGGATCAAGACCAGTCTGGATTAAACAGTAAATTCAAAGACAGTAACTGCTACATAGCAAGAGTCTTTCAACACCTACACTGCCTACCCTGTTTAATAAAGTAGTGTGGGAGCCGGGCGGTGGTGGCGCATGCCTTTAACTCCAGCATTTGGGAGGCAGAGGCAGGCGGATTTCTGAGTTCGAGGCCAGCCTGGTCTACAGAGTGAGTTCCAGGACAGCTAGGGCTACACAGAGAAACCCTGTCTCGAAAAAACAAATAAATAAATAAACAAACAAATAATAAAGTGGTGTGGGATATTTATGTGTATATACGTATGTATGTGTGTCTGTATGTGTCATTTACTTTCCCTATACTACCTATTTCCAAATAAACAAAAGGAGCGGAGAAGATGCTTAGCCAGCTGAGTGCTCACTCCTCAGCAAGTATTTAGACCTGCAGCCCCCCGGTGAAAGCCAAAGCTCAGCAACAGCGTCTGTAACCCCAGTGTCGGGAAGGCCGGGACGGGGATCCCTGGTTTACTGGCCAAGCAGGCTAGCCAATTTAATGAGCTCGTTTCAGTGAAAGATCTGTCTCAAAAAATAAAGTAGATATAACGGAAAGGATAATGAAGACACTTGACACTGACCCCTGGCCTCTACACGCACAAACTCCACACATGCAAAAAACAGGTGTCTTCTTATAAACCTAGCTACATAGTTCGCACATCTGTGGTCGGTGTGGAGCTGGGCAAGGACTGTGACAGCGTGTACTATCTTATGCACGGGGACAGCACACCACGGCCTTCCCACGTATAGTAACAGTGCTCCAACAAGTGTCGTCACTTTTCATTTTCAGCAAATGAGCCTTGTTCCGGGACCCTGTTAGTAGGCTGCTGGAGCCCTAACAGTATCTTGGGTTGTCTACATAAAGTGACTGGCATTAGTCCTCCTAGGCTGTAGTTGATTAGCTATCATTTACCCAAATCTAAGGCTTAGTAAGAGCTCTCCTTATTTGGGCTGGTGAGATAGCTCAGTGGATAATGGCACCTAACACACTGGGTTTGATCCCTGGTACCCACATCATCTGAGGAGAAAATTACTATAAACTATCTTCTGACCTTAACATGCTGTGTGAGTGTTCAAATAAATAGGGGGCGGGGGGGGGGGTGATGCCCATGCTCTATTTTCTTTATGACTTCAACAGAAAACTAGAATCACTTTCTTTTTTTTTTTTTTTTTTTTTTTTTTTTTGGTTTTTTGGAGACAGGGTTTCTCTGTGTTGTCCTGGCTGTCCTGGAACTCACTCTGTAGACCAGGCTGGCCTCGAACTCAGAAATCCACCTGCCTCTGCCTCCCAAGTGCTGGGATTACAGGTAGAATCACTTTCAATTCACTATATTACAGTGAACTCTTAGTTTTGGGGACTGAACTTGGGGCCTCACTCATGGTAAGAGTGTACTCTCTGAACCCAGTTTGTAACAGCTCACCCCACTCAAAATTCCTACCTCCCAGTACTTAGTTCGGTTCATTCCCTCTGCATATGCCCGGGCGAAGTTGCTTTCACTGTTGAGGGCGGTGATAGCTGCACTGAGCTGAGACATGGGGTGCAGATTGGTCGGAAAATTGTCCAGCATGGTGACCACATGAGAAGGCAGAGCTGCCCTTTTTGCCCATTCTTGTGAGAGCCAAGATACCTGTGAAAAAGGAGACATGCTCAGAAAAATAGAACAGTAATATCTGAGTAAAGATAATCCAGCAGGGTTCAGTACAATCCACTTAGAATCAGTCAGACTCTGCTGATACTTGGCAAAGCACACTCTTACAAACTCTGGCTATGGGCAGGTGAGGACATTTTGGCTAGAGAAAAGCAAGGAGAGGGAAGGGAAGAGCCAATGTTCTTAGCTGTACCTGTTCCTCTGTGGGCATCTGTCCAGTTACCAGCAGCCAAAACAAGCCCTCAGGCAGGGGTTCTTCCCCACCCTTAGCCTTAGGCAGCAGTTTCTGGCAATCAGGGATACTATAGCCTCGGAAACGGATGCCCTTGAGAAAGAAGAGAGAATTACAACCAAATTTATTTAATCTGTCAGTCATGCAATTATACCAGACACTTCACTGGGTGAACACACTTGCCACTGAGCCTGATGGCCTGAGTTTGACCCTTGGGATCAGTGGTGTGAGAGGACTGACTCCCACAAGTTGTCTTCTGAAGTTCAGACTTACAATGTGGCATTTGTACCTGGGCACGTGCACAAATGCACATACAAAGTAAAAATATCTACTTAAAAATATATTTATGGGGGTGGTGGTGGTGATACAGAATCTTTAATCCCAGCACTCAGGAGGCAGAGACAAATTCACGAGAATCTCTTGTTTAGAGGCCAGCCTGTGTCTACAGAGTGAGTTCAAGGATAGCGCTACATAAAGAAACCTGTCTCAACAAACAAACAAAACAATGTGTATTTTTTAAATATTCATTTGCTTAAATTTTATTTTATTTATTTTTTTGTTTTGTTTTGTTTTGTTTTTTCGAGACAGGGTTTCTCTGTGTAGCCCTGGCTGTCCTAGAACTCACTCTGTAGACCAGGCTGGCCTCGAAACTCAGAAATCCGCCCCGCCTCTGCCTCCCAAGTGCTGGGATTAAAGGCGTGCGCCACCACCGCCCGGCTTTATTTTAATTTTTTGAGATAGAGTGCATCAATGTACTCCTGGCATATACTATGTAGACCACGGTGGCCTTGAACTCAAAGAGATACACATCACCACACCTGGCTATTCAAGTTACTTTTCACTGTGGGTGTGGGGGTGGAGGTGGGGTGGTGAGTCTGTATGTCAGTGTACAGGTGAGTGCAGATTCATGAGCCATCAGATCTCCACGGAGGAGTAACAAGTGTTTGTGAGGCAACTGATGTTGAGTGCTGAGAGCCAAACTTGGTATCTATCAACAAGAGTATGTGTTCTTAAGGGCTAAGCCACCTCTCTCTGGTCCCATAAATGTGGTTCTGTTTTTCAAGACAGGGTTTCTCTGTATAGCCGTGACTGTCCTGGAACTTACTCTGTAGATCATGCCATCTCAAATCTAAGAGATCTGCCTATCTCTGTCTCCTGAGTGCTAGCATTAAAGGTGTGCAATTATTTTTTTAATTATTAAAAAAAAAAAAAAAAAAAAGGCCAGGAGGTGGTGGCGCACGCCTGTAATCCCAGCACTTGGGAGGCAGAGGCAGGTGGATTTCTGAGTTTGAGGCCAGCCTGGTCTACAGAGTGAGTTCCAGGACAGCCAGGGCTACATAGAGAAACCCTGTCTCGAAAAACAAAACAAAACAAAAAAAAGTCATGCTTGCACCCGAGTGCCATGAGTGCAAGGCTGGCAGGTTCTAGGTCAGCCAAGGATGCAGAGCATGGCCTGTCTCAAAACAAACCAAACAAAACCATCAAAAAGAACCAAACACTGTACTTCCAAACATTCACTCTTCATATGCTTACTTCTGCCTTTGCTCTCTTACTCTGTACTTTGATGTACTGAGGAGAAAGCATGCTCTTCAGCTCCTATTCACACCTAGTTTGTACTGTGCTGTCCAGTTTCCAAACCCATTTGTATGGTCAGAAGCCCTGACTATCACAGGCGAACAGAGTAGTCTTACCTCATCAGGATCAAGAACCGATGTCTCATACACAAGTCCCTTCATGCCTCTCATGCCACCGTACATCTGAAGGAAGGAAGTTGTAACCAATCATCAGAGACTCAGACTAGAGCTGGGTGGAGCTTCACAGAGCCCAGAAAAAATGTTTACTCTCTTTCTTACAAGACTACACACACTTAGCAGGCAGTTTCTGGGGTTGAATTTCTAGAACTGAAGCAGCACGTTACAGACCGCCAGTGCTGGGATGAGTGTGTGGCAAGTTATCACTGTCTCGTTCATGTGTCTGCCTGCGTTTGCTTCCTTTTCTTAAGGGTATTTTATTTTTCCCTCCTGACCATTCTTGACTTCCTCCACTCTTATTGCTAAGTTAGATGGAATTAGATCTGTCGTGGGCAGAGGGAGGGAAGGAGGCAATGATGAGACACTGGTAGCTGAGTGGCCCCAACTCTTCAGGCTGAGGAAGCTACCCTAAAGCCAGAGGCTGTACTGGGTACAGTCTGACTGTATGGCTGGCACAACATCAATCAGAAGACATTCAGTTAAAGAGCTGTGAATTTCATTCATCTTTGTCAGAAGTGAGTGAGGAGAGGCTTAATTATTAAATTTACAGAAAAGAAGTACTCTCTAATGAATACCATAAACCCCAACATTTCATTGTAGAGAACAGAATACTTTTGAAGCACCAGTAAAAAAAATGGTACCTTTATGGCACACATTAAAGAGCTGTTTTCCTCATCTAAGTCACCAGAGTCCTTACCATGTCCACAGTAATTTGGCCCACCACTGTGTTCCCATGTTGCTGTCTGAAGGTTTTAATTCTTGCCTGCTCCTTAGGTATCAGATTGCTCAGTACATCTTTCAAATTCTAGAAACAGAAAAAGAAGAGTTAAACGTGATAGAAGAAAAACCTACAGGGTTTGCTACAGTGAGAAGGTATGGGCAGAATGCTTGCTAGCATTTCTCGGTCTGCAGGTATGGGCAGGAGGGAATGGGGAGCTTCATTTTGCAGAGATGAAAATGTCCTGGATATGGACAATAATGCTCACTTAATGACTAAAAAGTCAGAAATGGGGGGGGGGGGGGCGCACGCCTATAATCCTAGCACTCAAGAGGCTGAGGCAGAAGGATTAGTGAAGCCACCCTGAATGTAACAGAAGGGCCACATAACAGGACTTTGTACAAGGAATTAAAACAAACAAACAAATACTTTAACTATAAATTTTACTTCATTCAGGGGTTATGAGTATGGTTTAGTAGAAAATGCTTCCTGAGCACGTTTTGAGGCCTTGGCTTTAATGCTCAGCATTACAAAAAGCAAAAAGGGGAGGAACATTTACTATTTCCACTTTAAGCAGTGTTATAATGACCACCACAATAACAATCATTGGCTAATCCTACAGATGTAGGGTAAGGTAAACAGTTGCCAAGCACTCTATCTTGCCAGATCTTACCGCGGAAGAAGCGCTGGCATGCCGGGCAGCGAGGGCGAGGCAGGATGAGTGCTGCAAAGAGATGAAGACAGAGCCCTCATTAACGCCCTCTATCGAGGACTGCAGTGACTCAGTCTCTCGCTCCATTTTCACCTTTTAGGACATTTTAACATAAAGTTGAAAAGCTGGCCAGAAATTCTGCTTCTCATACCCAGTGTCACTAGTGTTCCTGTAATAACTGTCCTGTCCTTCACACAGCTGAGTTTCTGGGCAACAGTTGTTAAAGTGTCTAGTGCATCCACATTTAATTGTCAAATGTCTGAGTGGCCCCACTGGCAATTGCGGCTGCTGCTAGGATGTCTGCATCATTAAAGTCTCCTTATTCAATTAACCTGTCCAATCCTTTCACAAGAGCATTTCTAACTCTCACAGTTTAGTTTATTTTCCAGAGAACCAGACAGGAGCAACCAGGGTGTTGCATGTCTGATTATACGAAGATGCTAATTACAACTGATGCAAACTACAATTGTCATGTTCTGTCTTGCCCCTTAAAAGCAGAAGTAGGAAAGGATTATCCCACCTGAATATCTCTTCTGGTTTTAAAAGCACATAGAATATCTACAGAGAAGCAACTCCTTAAGATGATCAACAGAGGGGCTAAAGAGATGGCTCAGCAGTTAAGAGCACTACCTACCTACCTTCTGCTCTAGCAGAAGACCCGGGTTCCAACCCCAGCACGCACATGGTGACTCACAGCCATCCTATGATTTCAGTTCTTGGGAACCTAATGCCCACTTCAGGCACCAGGCATACAAGTGGCTCACAGACATACATGCAGGCAAAACATCCATACATATAAAATTTTCAATTACAAGAAAAATAAAAGAAATTAGAGGAATTTTAATGGCGGTAAATTACCCTGGAAGCTATGTGGGAACAAATGTGTGACATTTGTTTTTAGGTGTCAACTTGAGACTATTAAAAATACCTAAAATAAGGGTGTTTCTAGAAGAATTTAGAATATAAGTCTGAGAGGGACTAAGTGGAAAGAAAGGTACACAGTCAATGTGGGTGTACTACACCCACCAGCAGGACTAACGCACCAGCAGGGGGCCTCCCTCAAAACCAAAGGGAAAAAAAAACCAAAGGGAAAAAACCAAAACAAAACCAGAAAAGGTAAGTCAGTCTCTCATCTCTCCCAGCTTTTCCTCAAGTATATAGCAGACCTCTTCCTCTGAACACCATGATTGACACTGGTACTTCTCCGGTTCTCAGGCTTATTCACTTGAACAGAAACATACTATTATTCTAGGTATCCTGTTTGCCTCTATAACTGTGTGAGCATGCACACACATGTATGTGTATCTGTATCTATCTATCTACACACACACACAATCTTACTCTCTAAAACCTTGACTAACAAACTACTCAAAATGATCAAGGAAAACTCAACATGGGAAGGTGTACACCTTAATCCTAGCGCATGGGACACAGAAGCAATAGGATCACGACAAAAGAACAAAAATCAAAACAGAGACGGCTGGAGAGTGAGCTCAGCAAATAGAAATACTGGCTGATCTTCCAGTGGACTAAGGATTACCAGCAGCCATGTGGAAGCTTACAACCATCTGTAACTCTAGTTGTGGAAATCTAATGCCTCTCCAGCTCCCACAGGTACCAGGCACAGACGGTATGCAGAAGTACTTGTCTAATACGCACAAGGCCTTGGATCCCCACTCTGCTCCCTCAAAGGACTCCATAACTTTATGTATGCAGTGATACGGCCGATAGTCCCAGCACTCAGGAGGCAGAGGCATTAGAATCAGAGTAAGATAACCCTCAGCTGCATGAGTTTGAGTCCAGCCTCGTACCATGTCTCAAAAGTGAATGAATTAATGGAAATGCAGATTTGGGTCTCGGACTTAATTTCAATCTGCAGTTTACATGAAATACTGCAGCAAGTCCTAAACGCAGGTCTGCCACTTCATTCTGTTATTTTGGCTATGAGACCTAACATAATAGTCTCAGGTTTCGAAACTCTAAAATGGTAATAAAAAGCCAATTCTAGGGGTGTGGTAGATGGCTCAGTGAGCAAAAGTGTTTACTCTGAAAGCATGAAGACCAAGTCCAAATCTCCAATACCCTCATAAAAAGCAAGACATCAATACTAAATTGTAGCTGTTTTATAAAATTACTAGTCATTTCGTTATCAAATAAATATAACCTGGAGGTTCTTTTCAGATTTTTTTTTTTTTTTGGTTTTTCGAGACAGGGTTTCTCTGTGTAGTCCTGGCTGTCCTGGAGCTCACTCTGAAGACCAGGCTGGCCTCGAACTCAGAAATCCGCCTGCCTCTGCCTCCCAAGTGCTGGGATTATAGGCGTGCGCCACCACGCCTGGCTCAGAATATTTTAACATTTATTTTAAGTGCATTTCTATCTAAAATTAGTATCTTCTAAATACATAGGTTAAAAAAAAAAACCAGTAAGATGATAGGCATGCTGCTTGTACCTATAACTCAGAAACTGTGGGGCTGAGAAAGGAGGATCCTAAGAGCCAGTCAACCTATCCTGAAGGGGTAAGCATCCAGCCTCAAACCATTTGCAAACAGTGACAGACATCCAACCCTGTACCTGGCCTCCACTTGTACATGTACCTACACACTTATACACAGCATGCACCACACACAATAAGCCACTTTCAGAAAGGTTAAATAAACTACAGGAAATAATTTGTAAGAAGGTATGCAGGAGGGCTGGAGAGGAGAGGTAGCTCAGTAGTTAAGCACACTTGTTCTTGCAGAGGACCCAGGACCCACATGCTGGCTCACAATCAAGGTAACTCCAGTACCAGAGGATCTAATCTCCCCCAAGAACCAGGCATGCAGGTGGTGCGCAGACATACATGCAGGCAAACATAAAGTTAAAAAAGAACTTAAATAAATAAAAGCTGGGTTTGGTGGTAAAAATCTTTAATCTCTGCACTCGGGAGAGGCAGCTAGATCACTGGAGTTCAAGATCAGCTGGTCTACAAACCAAGTGCCGGGGCACCTAAGGCTGTTTGTTACATACAGAAACCCTGTCTGGAAAAACCAAAAAGAAAAAAAATTAAAGCATGCAAGACACTGATTTGTGTATAAGTACTTGTCTGTATAATACTTGTTTCTTTAAAAATGCACTGGCGTGCCGGGCAATGGTGGCGCACGCCTGTAATCCCAGCACTTGGGAGGCAGAGGCAGGCGGATTTCTGAGTTCGAGGCCAGCTTGGTCTACAGTGTGAGTTCCAGGACAGCCAGGGCTATACAGAGAAACCCTGTCTTGAAAAACAAACAAAAAAACCAAAAAACAAAAAAACAAAAAAATTGCACTGGCCTTGTAAGCATGGTGGTGACATGACTGTAATCCAAGCACTATAAAAGCTGAAGTAGAAAGACTCAAGTGCTAGGCTAGCCTGGGCTACAGAGTGAACCTATGTATTTGAAAACAGAAAAAAAAAAAAAAAAAAAAAAAAAAAAAGAGCCAGTTGTCATGGCCACCACCAGTTGGAAGGTATATAGAGGGAGGGACCAGGAATTCAATAGTCTCAGATACAAACTATATCCAGTTCCAGAGTTATGTGAGACCCTATCTCAAAAGAAGGGGAAAAGGGCCGGGTGGCGGTGGTGGCGCACGCCTTTAATCCCAGCACTTGGGAGGCAGAGGCAGGCGGATTTCTGAGTTCGAAGCCAGCCTGGTCTACAGAGTGAGTTCCAGGACAGCCAGGGCTATACAGAGAAACCCTGTCTCGAAAAACAAACAAACAAACAAACAAACAAAAAAAAAAAACCCCCCCAAAAAAAAAAAAGAGAGAGAGAAAAAAGAAAAATGAAAAACAGAATTATATTGCCTGTAACAGGAAGAATCAGTTAAACCCTACTAGGAAAAAGTGAATCACTAATTTCCTTTAGCAACAAAACAGGAAATAATTCCTCGATTTCCTATTTTTGTGAGGGGTGTTACTGAGATAGGGTTATTATTCTATAGCCAAGGGTATTCTAGGACTCAGTATATAATCATGATAACCTGGAACCTGTGCCTAATTCCTCCCTAAACCCTCTAAAATGTCTGCAGCTCCAGATAGGAGGTGCTTAGAGAGTGTCACATCCAAGCCAGGCACACCTCCATTCAGAACGATGGCTGCCACAGAGAGCTGCAGAATGCTCTGTACAGTACACTCAGGTTATTCTCAGAGATCGGACGGGCAGATTACAAACTTCTGAGTCACTCTTGAACTTCTACCTCCCAGCTCCTCCCCCACCCTGGAGGCATGGCACCAGGGACTTCTGCTTCTGGTCTCTTGCCACCAGCAGTCACCTCACTGAACAGCAGCTGTCAGGTGAACCAGGCAACCACTTCGCTCAACAGGTTGGTTCCTTCATGGGGAGAGCTGTCACCACAGCTTGGTGAATAATGGCTGACAGCCAGGATTCCCTCCCTTCAGCATGGAAGTGCAAGTACCATAACCATTAAGGAGTGTTTTCAAACCTCGTTTCATATGCAATTGCCTTGAGTTTGCTCATTTTATTTGAAGACAGGCCCTCAGATGCTGCTCCTGCTTGACTCCTGAGTGCTTGTTTTATACCTGACTGATTACTTCTGATCTGTTTCATTTCTGAGATGAGGCCCCACTATGTAGACCAGGTTGGCATCAATGAGGGCTGGAATTGTAGGCACAAGGTACCTGGACGAGTGAATTTTCAATTATTGATGGAAGTAGATTATGGTTCTCAAAATGGGCTGACTTCAAAAATATATATCACTTCTATTTTACAGGGCTAAGAGAGAAAAATGAGATATATGGTAATGCTATGAAAAAGTTTTCTTTAGTCCTTAAGAATACTCCTACTGAAATAGGGCAATGGGCAAATTGCTTGTCAAGTGTCAGTGAACTAGTACCTCACCTTCTGGAATCTTATTTGACTACCACTCATTATGTTGTACTCTTATATCCTTCCATATCACTAATTCCCATGAAGGGCTTGCTCTTTTTTATAGGGACAAGACAAAGTGGTGGCCCATGTGTTTAACCCCAGTACTATGGAAGCAAAAGCAGGCAGACTCTGAGCTCTATACCGTAAGTTCCATATCAGCCAGGGATACACAGGGGACCCTACCTAAAACAATGATGGAGCTAGAGAGATGGCTAAGTATTTAAGATACAGTACCAGAGTTCAGTTCCCGGCACCAACACTGGAGAGCTCACAATCCCTCCAGCTTTAGCTCTGTGGGGGATTTGAAGCCACCATTCTCAAAGGAAAATACACAAAATACTCATAGTGAACTAAATCAGGCAGGGTGCAGTGGTGCCCACCCTTAATAGTAGCACTAGAGACACAGTGAGTTTGAGGACAGCCTGGACCACACATTAAGGTCTAGAACAGTCAGGGCTACATTATGAGACTATTTCAAAAATAAGTAGAAACACCTGCCTCCTTAGTGTATTAATCTCAAAAATAAGTAAGTTAAGACCTGAAGGCCTGCCATGGTGGTACACACCTATAACCTTAGAACTTGGGAGATAGAAGCAGGATCAGTTTAAAACCAGCCTGTTATAATGGAACCCTGTCTCAGAGAAACTCAAAAAGGAAATTTAAAAAAAGAACAACCACCAACCAAAAAAGGGAAAGAAAAACCAACCAACAAACAACAACAGTAAACTGGCCTAGTGACAAAGACTCCTCTGTTTCCAGAATCAGGTCAGAGAACTAAAGCCATTTTCAGCCTGTTTCACAATGGTCGTGTTGGAAGCTAGCCTGCAACGTTTGGTCAGGCCACTTACGGACCAGAGCAGTTCAGATTTTATACTCTGACCCCCTTAGTACTAATAAGAATTCTCTTTTCTTTTCTTTTCTTTCTTTCTTTTTTTTTTTTTTTTGGTATTTCCGAGACAGGGTTTCTCTGTGTAGAAATCCGCCTGCTTCTGCCTCCTAAGTGCTGGGATTACAGGTGTGCGCCATCACCGCCCGGCTAAGAATTCTCTTAATAATTCTACCTGTTGAGCCAGGTGTCGGTGGTGTACTCCTTTGATCCCAGCACTGGGAGAGACAGAGGCAGGCAGATCTCTGAGTCTGAGGCCAGCTTGGTCTACAGAGTGAGTTCCAGGACAGCCAGGGCTATTGCACCCTGTCTTAAAAAAAACAACAACAACAAAATGATAAAACCATTTTTTTCTTTTATCATTTTTCTTTTAAATTTTGTATTACATTATTACTTAAGTGCTTGAGTCACACATATGAGTCACCGTGGCGTTGGTGGAGGTCAGAGGACAAATTACAGAAATTGGTTCCGTCTTTCCACCACGTGGAACCAGAGTGGTCATCAGGCTTGGCAGCCAACTGCCTTTACCTGCTGAGCCATCTTGCTGGCTCCTCCTTCCTTCTCACAATATCTTGCCTACAAAACCACTAATTATTCAAAGAGGAAGACCATAAAAGATTATCATTCATACCTCAGAAAAGGACTGAGTTGCCCAAAACGAAAACAAAGAATAGTTTTAATTTTCTATTTCAGCAGAAATCCATTCTGCTCTTTGTAAGACTGTATTTATTTAATTAAATATTTTTAAAATTATGTGTGGGAGACAGGGTCTCACTATACAGCCTTGGCTGGCCTCAAACTCCTAAGAATTTGGATCCATGTGCCTTCAGAATGCTGGGATTAAGGTAACTGCCAACATGCCCAGGTTATAAAATTTATTTTTAAAGGTTTCTGTTAATTTCTGCATCTGAGTATGCCATGTGCATGCGTATGCCCACGAAGGCCAGATGAGAGCAGAGGTATGCCCACAAAGGCAGAAGAGAGCATAGATCTCCTGAACCTAAAGGCAACTGTAAAGCCAACCAAGGTGGGTGCTGGGAACCAAACTCAGGTCTTCTTCAAGAGTAGTTTATGCTCTTAACTGATAAGCCATCTCTCCAGATCCAATTTATTGTTTTTTAATGTATTAGCTTTTATTACTTTTAACTTAGAAATTCATCCCTGGGCTGGTGAGAAGGCCCAGCACGTAAAGGCACTTGCTGCCACACCAGATGATCTGAATTTGTAGAAGGTACAAGAAATTAACTCATATAAACTGTCCTCTGACTATTCCTCTAAGTGCTGTGTGACATGTGCCCAGGCATAAATTATTACATATACAGCAAATGTACATAAACACCAAATGTCACCTTAGCACTTTCTTGAAAATAATAATTTCCTCACTTCTGCTAGGTTTTTTAAAAAACAAGTTTTGTTCCAGGTTTTAAAAGAATCCTTTGCTTTCTTTTTTTTTTTAAAAAGATTTATTTATTTTATGTATATGAGTACACTGTAGCTGTCTTCAGACATACCAGAACACCAGAAGAGGGCGTCAAATCTCATTACAGATGGTTGTGAGCCACCATGTAGTTGCTGGGATTTGAACTCAGGACCTCTGGAAGAGCAGTCAGTGCTCTTACCCACTGAGCTGTCTCTCCAGCCCAAAAGAATCCTTTCTTAAGTCATGTAACATAATAAATAAAACTGGGCATGGTAGGTCATGTCTGTAATCCCAGCAACACATATCAGTTCAAAAAATATAAACATAAACCGTCAGATTCCATCTTGTTTCTTCAGGATCACAATCTCATCAAATCAGCAAGCATGCCAGATAATGGTGCCTAAGAAAACCTGGGCAGTGGAAATAACTGGCAGATGCTAAGAAGATTGTGCTAAAGTTGCACAAGAAATTATGATGTGGCTTAGTTGAGATCCAAGTCTGGTTCCTATGCTGTGTGCTTGGATTCTAAGAACCAGGAAGGCCAAGAGGTCTCTTCTCTGCTTACTCACCACACTCTGTCCTTGCTGACTGACTGATTGGGCCCATGAAGTCATGTGCTAAAGGCCAGCGGGAACAGACAAACATTAAGTCCTACTTGGTCATGGAAAAGAAATCCACAGATCAGAGCTTTGCCTTCAAAAGTTTTGGGTGTTAAGCCCACTTCACAGGAGAAAAATGACTCTGTTTTGTTGAGATTAATGTCAGATTAGGGTTTATAGAAAAATGTGCAGTGAAGCTTAGAAATGTGCAGTGACTAGGGCGCAGAAGGCAGAGCAGGTGTATCTGAGTTTGAGGCCAGCCTGAGTTACACAGAAAAACCTTGTCTGGGGGCGAGGAATAAATAAGTAATGGGGGGGGGGGTTGAGGGGAAGAGTAGTGGTGTAGACATGCTGCAAGTCACTGTTAATGTAAAACCACATTGATCCTTTCAAAGTTCCAAACATCCTAGCCTAGAGAAGTAATTCTCACTGACACAGAATTCCCTTTAGGATGGGCAGGATGGTGCAAGCTTTGAACTCCAGCAGCTGAGACAGACTTGACATGGGGATTAAGAAAGAGTTCTTGGCCAGACTTGGGTTACATGGTGAGATTCTTAAAACAATATTCCTTTTAGATAGGGCTGATTAAGCATGTTGACTTCAAAAGCTTAAAGGTGACCTGGTGGCCCTATTCCAATTCCTATCCAATTCCAGATCACCTACAAGAACACCAGGACAAAATGGAGCTCAAGCATGACAGGCGTGAGCTACATACCTCCTGACCAAGATCTACTTCCATATCTATAGGTCTTGACAGCTTTTACTTTTTGGTAAAAAGTAATAATCCTCTTTCTAATTGTTTATTTTTTTCCTTAACAGGTCTCATGTAGCCCCAAGCTGGCCTGAAACTTTTAGAACTTGAGATCTTCCTACCTTAGCTTCTTCAGTCCTGGAATTACAACCATGCATTATTACATCAGCGCAGGTGCACACACTGAAGGTTTATAAACCTAGGTTCTTGCACATCTAAGGCAAATATTCTATCGCTGAGCTCTACCTCCATGTTTTCAGCTCCTTTTTTTCTTTTTGAGACAGGGTTTCTCTATGTAGCTCCTGGAACTCACTCTGTAGACCAGACTGGCCTCAAATTCAAGAGATCAGCCTGCCTCTATGCCCCGTCCCCCACGCCCTGTGCTGGGATTAAAGATGTGCACCACCACCAGTCTTTAAAGCTTCTCTTAGTCTTAAAAAGTAAAAACTGGTCACTAAGGATGCAGGAGGCTAATTAAGAAAGCTTAGGCAGGCCGGGTGGTGGTGGCACATGCCTTTAATCCCAGCACTTGGGAGGCAGAGGCAGGCGGATTTCTGAGTTCGAGGCCAGCCTGGACTACAGAGTGAGTTCCAGGACAGCCAGGGCTACACAGAGAAACCCTGTCTCGACAAAACCAAAACCAAAAAACCAAAAAAACCCAAACAAATCTGTTTCCTGATAGACTGTCGGGGGCAAAGGAGACCCTGAGGTCCCATCTGTCTCCACTCTTCCCCCAACCCCAGCACTATAAGGGCCATAGGTGATGTAACTCAACGTGGCCTTTAGGTAGAAGCAGGTGAACTTAGGTCCTTATGCTTACACAGCAATCACTCACACTTGTGAAGTCTGTGAACCTGTGAAGTCCAGGATGACCTTGAGTCTGTAATAATGATCTCCTGTCTAAACCTCCCAGTGCTTGTTTTACAGCGGAGAGTCCCCATGCTCTGCCTCTGGGTTTTGCTGATTTTTGATTTTTGTTGTTGTTGCTTTGTTTTTGTTTTTTTTTTTTTTTTTTTTTTTTTTGATACAAGGTTTCTCTGTGTAGTCTTAGCTATCCTGGACTCACTGTAGACCAGGCTGGCCTCCAGCTCCAGATCACAGAGATTCACCTACTTCAGGGATTAAAGGCAAAGGTGTGTGCCATCGCTGCCTGGTTGTCTTTGCTGGTTTCATGAGTAAGCCTCACCTCTTTACCTGGGAGTATCAGGTAGCTCAGGATGGCCTCAAACTTACTATGCCACCTCTGTCTCCATCTTCTCAGTGCTGGGATTGCAGTCATGTACCACCGCACTCAGCCAAGGCACACTGAGAGTCAAGCAACTTGACCAACAGAGTCCAAAAGACTTCTAACGTTTCTGGGATCCTCAACTCCATTTCTAACATACAAGTAAAGAATGACAATACAAATGTAGCCCAGTCATCCCCCAAAGCATCTGAAATTTCCTAGGGTTTTAAGAAGGCAAGATAAACTCAAAAAGTAAATGCAGGGCAGTGGTGGCACACGCCTTTAGTCCCAGCACTTGGGAGGCAGAGGCAGGCAGATTTCTGAGTTTGAGGCCAGTCTGGACTACAGAGTGAGTTCCAGGACAGCCAGTGCTACAAAGAGAAACCCTGTCTCAAAAAACAAAACAAAACAAAACAAAAAGTAAATCCAAAGGCTTTTTCAAGTTCACTGTTGTGTTAGACTATCTGGTCTGGGCTAGCAGCTCTGAACCAATCTAATTATAGGTCCACCATTCTGCCAAACACCGTCTAGAACTTGCTTCATTTCCCAAGAGGTTTCCTTACCCAGTTCCCTGGCAGCAGGAGTAGCAACAGCCAAGTATGACAAGTGTCTACCAAATAACCAGGCTCTACCTTGTTGCTGGACACAGAAAAGCCTCAAGATAAATCCTACAGGTTTTGTGGTACATCTGAACAACTATGCACCTTATACAAGTCAAAACCATTCTAAGTCTTTTCTTTCCTCAGGCTGTATTCTGCTACTAACTGTCTACTGATGAGAAAACCTATTAGTTCCTTTAAAACTAAAACAGAAGCCAAGGTCATTTGCCGGAATGTCCCCACTTGGAATAGGGATCTGAGATTCCCTCAGCACAGCTGGGTCTGTTTTAAAGGCCCAAGTTATGCAGAGCCCAAAGTCGTGATAACGTGAAATGTAAGAGTTATCCCTACATGGACTTGAACTTCAGAACTCAAAAGGCAACCCCGACAAATTAAAGGGCCCTAGGGAATAAGAGGAAGTACTCCTGGTAGGTAGTAGAATGGAGTCATGTGACCTTGGTGTTACTACCTCACGCCTGTCTTCATTTATTGGCCTGTAGCTTGGAGGAACAACCTTCTCAGGTTCACGCTGGCGCCTTATGTGATACTCAATCAGCAGGTTTAATAGAAATGCCCCACCCTATGCAAGCTCCTCCTATATATATATTAAGTGCAGGAGTCCCAAGGACAAAGAGGAGCTGGGGGTCTCTAGTCCTCTACCATGACTGGAACGGTGGCGGGGGTCACTTAAAGGCTTCAATTACACCGAGGAAAGAAACAGGACTCACCCTACAAAGCAGAGCCCAGATCAGCCCCAGTGACCAAGTGATCGCATCTGTTCATCACACACACACACACACACACACACACACAACTCCTCCAAACAGTTCTCTCCCCAACTCGGGGGGCTCGCCACACCTCTGCTCTCTGGCCTTGCAGCCAGGGCCGTGCATCCCTCGCTTCCACCTTGGATGCTTGATATGACAGAAGGCGAGCCTCCGGGCCGCCGGGGGGCTGCAGGCCGGCGCCGGCAAGGTTCACCTCAGCCGGAAGGGCACGCAGCACATGGCCTAGGAGCTTCGGGAAGGGCTGGCGGCCCTCCAGGGCCGGGCCCCTTTAAGGCGCGGAGGGCTGCGCTCCGGTGTGGGAGGGAGAGCCGGTGCCGGAGGCCCTGCGGTCGCCTCAGCCCCACCCCGCGCGCCACGGCGCGCTCGCTCCCTCCTTTAAGCTCACCTTGGCTCCCAAGAGCCGGGCTGCCGCAGTGAGTAGAGCCATGGCGGGCGAACTCCGGGACCTGGCGGGAAGGGATCGAAGGGAGAGAGAGCTGCAGCTGCAACGGGAGCGGTCGCCGCTGTGATGGAGACCGCGCCAACCGGCCGACAAGGTTGAAAGGAGGCGGCTGAGGGGAAGGGTAGACAAACCGGCACAGGCGCCCAGCCCAGGGTCCTCGACGAGGCCCCGCCCCCTGGCCGAAACTTGAGCCCGCCCCTCTCCGGGGACCCACCGCGGCCTCGGCCATTGGCCCGAGATGGAAGAGGGGCGGGACCTGAGCCGCTGACAGATGTTATAGCGGGGAGGATTGGACCATACGGATT
Organism: Apodemus agrarius; assembly: GCA_964023405.1. Classification (NCBI taxonomy): domain Eukaryota; kingdom Metazoa; phylum Chordata; class Mammalia; order Rodentia; family Muridae; genus Apodemus; species Apodemus agrarius. The sequence continues at coordinate 2,162,227 of OZ030026.1, forward strand.
AGGCTAATTAGGAGTGGGTGGGGAGAGGATTGTAGGTGTCTAAGGATGTGCCTGAGAACTCAGTTAACTTCCTTCTTTGGCTTTTCCCTTTGCCCTTAACACATTTCGGATTCTCCGGAGAATGCGAAAGATAAAGCTCCTGCACGCGACATTTGAAGGTCACAGCGCACACACACAGAGCAACTGACCATTGCACCCCCTCTACCTGCTTGGCGTGCTTTCTTAAAGAATGTCTTTGGTTAATGACTTCATGGCCATGGAGCTGACATCACGCAGAAAGCCCGCTATGATGCCAGAGTTAGTTGCTGGATGGTCATTTGTGAACAGGAGAAATCTTGGTATTACAGATACTGACCCCATAATGTGGAGAAGAGCAAAACCAGAAGCCTGAATGTTTAGGGATGCTAAGTCTTACAAAAGCCCCCTTAATATGAAGGAGTCTTTCAGTGTTTGTGTCCTGGACCTTATAATTCTGTCATTTTTTTCATACAACTCTTATAGAGCCAGCCCGCCTCAGATTTAGCCACAGGAATAGGAGTTGCAACCCTCCACTCAAGATCAGGTGTTAGACACTCTTCCTTTTTGACCCACCATTCACGGTATTTCCAAAGGATTTGAGGACACTTCTCCTACTTGGCGCTCTTTCTTGTTTCTGCTCCCCTAGAAACCATTGCAGCAAATGACACACGGATTTAATGATCTTACACATCACTCTTAAATGCCCTTGGGTAGAACACCTCAGAGCTTCTGTACAGTACTGTACTTACTGCGTAACTGGCCTAAAGGTGGAGAGAAGCTGACCCAATGATCAGGGCACCTTATCTATAAACCCCAAGCCCCAAATGCACGGTCCTTTTATCTTACCACATGGCAGTAACAAAGTGCAGAGGTCTCAGTATCCATGTAAGCCAAGTTCACATAGTCCTTGTTTATAGAGGATGTAGTGTGTGCCTTAGACTTGGAAAAGAGAAAGAAAACCCCCATTTCCACAAGTTTTTCTCATGTACATATTCATACCTGCCCAGCAGTGTTGTTCTGGCTTGGAAATCAGGTAGTTCTTAGGAGAGAACTCTATCAAGAGAAGCTGCACCCCTGGAGAAGCAATAACCCTAGACTACCCCCCACCCCGGGAACTTCAAAGCTTCACTGATCAATATTTGCTCCCAATTTAGCATCTCACATGGGATTTCCTCATAACCCCAGAATAGTCTGACCCGGTTCCTTCCCCCATAGTTAATTATCCACAGAGACTAGCTGGCAGATCAGAGGCCTGAACTCCAGTGCTTGAAGTGACCTGTCCCCATCAGGTGAGGCTGCCAAAGGGACAATTGTTGGGTGGTCATAATAGTAACTGCAGGAAGAATGTGGGGATAGTAAATGCTTTAAGCCCCTTGATCGGATTCTGTATTTTTTTTTTTTTTTTGGTTTTTTCGAGACAGGGTTTCTCTGTATAGCCCTGGCTGTCCTGAAACTCACTCTGTAGACCAGGCTGGCCTCGAACTCAGAAATCTGCCTGCCTCTGCCTCCCAAGTGCTGGGATTAAAGGCGTGTGCCACCACCGCCCGGCTCCAATTCTGTATTTTAACCTCAAAATTTTATGTATTTGAAGCTGTTCAATCCTGATGTTCATTGTTATAAAACCAACGTGAAAGCCCAGAGATGAAGGGGTTATGTGGTTTCACCCAGAAGCTGAGTCTGTATCAGAGAATTAATTCCTCATTGCTGGGAATTAATGTGGTTTGAAACATGTTATTGCTAATACTCAAACACCACACGCCCCTAGCTCTACAGTCTCTTTCTGAACATAGATGGGAAATTTAAGACTGCCATGAATATAGCAGCTAAGTAAACTCTAGGTCTGAATATACCTGAGTGAGAACAAGAAGTGGCCACAGAGAAGACATCATTGTGACCTTGGGAAGATTCAAAATGCTCAGGGACAACGGTGCCCCCTGGTGGTTAAAAAAACAAGTGGGCGCATGCTGGCTCTAGAATGCTCTTAAAATTGTCTCCTATAGGTAAACAAACTTCCTTACTTAGTAGACAGTAGTTTGTTCTCTCTCTCTCTCTCTGTACAGGAACATGTGTTTGGTTATATGAGCCTCACATATGCTAAGCCATGAGCTACACCAAAGCCCTGGTCTTAAAATGTTGAAAAACCGGGAATGGCAAATGCATATATAATCCCAACATTTGGGAGCTGGAAGCAGGAAACGCTGGAGTTCAAGGTCATCTTTGGTTACGCAGTAAGTTCAGGGACAGCCTGGGACATATATATACACATATATAATATATCCCCTGTCTAAAAGAAAAATTAAATTTATTTTGAGGCAAAAACCTTGCTAAATTGCACAGGCTGGTGGAGAACTTGTGACCCTCCTGGATCACAGGCGTACACTGCGGAGCTGAACAAAGCTACAGTGTAGTTAGTGCTTACTGTCTCAAGTTACTATCTAACTATAGTACATGAGTCATCTTAATTAATCCTTACAACTCTATAATACGTAGGTAATAGTACCTTTAAAGAGAAGGGAACGCAGATAAAATGCCCGGCCAAGGGCTATTGCTCATAGCTGTTCTAGGTAGAATTCACACTCAAGCCAGCCTCACTCCAGAGCTCGTGTCTGCCAAGCTTTACTGTCTACTCCCTAGCTACGGGGACTCAAAGGTACCCTGCATACGAGAGGCAAAGATTCTTCCACTGAACCACACCCCGGCCACAGAGGATATTTGAATCACTGTCTACAGTCTCCTGGAGACGTCAGCACAATGTGTTGCTATAAAGATACCTTAAAAGATAAGAACTATGCAGTTTCGCCCATCTGTAAAACCTTTGCACACCCATAACTGATGTATGTGTAAGTAACTGGAGACACCCACCCTAGAACACACATACAGATAAGAGAGAGAGAGAGAGAGAGAGAGAGAGAGAGAGAGAGAGAAAGAAAAGAGGGCTGGAGAGACGGCTCAGCGGTTAAGAGCACTGACTGCTCTTCCAGAGGTCCTGAGTTCAATTCCCAGCAACCACATGGTGGCTCACAACCATCTGTAACAAGATCTGACTCCCTCTTCTGGAGTGTCTGAAGACAGCTACAGTGTACCCATATAAATAAAATAAATTTAAGAAAGAAAGAAAAAAGGAAGGATGGAAGGAAGGAAGGAAGGAAGAAAGAGAGAAAGAAAGAAAGAAAAAGAAGCAGCTGACATGACCACGAGAGCAAGATAGTAGGGATCAAACACAAGGGCTCATGAACACTAGGAAAGCATTAAACACGTGAACTAGAATCTCAACCCTAAAATATTTTGAAGAAACAGGGTCTTATACTATCACCCAGGTTGACTTCGATTTTTTTTTTTTTTTTTTTTTTTTGGTTTTTTTAGACAGGGTTTCTCTGTGTAGCCCTGGGTGACCTGGAACTCACTCTGTAGACAAGACTGGCCTCAAACTCAGAAATTTCCCTGCCTCTGTCTCCAAGTACTGGGATTAAAGGCGTGCGCCGCCGCTGCCTGGCTCGACTTCGAATTCCTAAACTCAAGCAATCCTTCTACCTCAGCTTCCCAAAAAGCTCAGGCAACAGGCACATACTACCACACCCAGCTCTAAAGCAGGCTACTTCCTTTAGACAATTCAGCCTTAAGTGACTATCCACTTCCTTCAGCCTCGAAATGGACCTCAGATGAGGAACAGTCTGGAAAAAGGGGATCAGAGGATGCAATGTTTCTCTACTGGTGATTGTCAGACCCAGCACACACGTGTCCAATCTCCCAGGTGGTTTGCAAACACGTCTTAGAAATACTGCTTTATACAACTACTAGTGAATGCATGAAGGCTTGTGCTTCCTAAAGTGAGGTGTAGAAGAAAAATCACTGGCTAAGGTGATCATAGGTGGATTCTTGGTTACTCACTGACTAGCAAGACCACTTAACCTCTCTGAGCTCGTTTCTTTATCTATAAAATAGAATGATGAAGCTGGGTGGTGGTAGCGCATGCCTGTAATCCCAGCACTTGGGAGGCAGAGGCAGGCAGATTTCTGAGTTCAAGGCCAGTCTGGTCTACAGAGTGAGTTCCAGGACAGTCAGGGCTACACAGAGAAACTCTGTCTCGAAAAAAAAAAGGGGGGGGGCTGGAGAGAAAGAGAGTACTAACTGCTCTTCCAGAGGTCCTGAGTTCAATTCCCAGCAACTACATGGTGGCTCACAACCATCTGTAATGAGATCTGATGCCCTCTTCTGGAGTGTCTGAAGACAGCTACAGTGTACTTATATATAATAAATAAATAAACCTTTAAAAAAAAAAAAAAGAAGAGTTACAAAGAGCTGGAGGAATGACTCAGCAGTTAAGACCTCTTGCAGCTCTTAGAGAACCAGGATCCTATTTCCAGCACCCACATCTAATGGCTCACAATCACTCCAGCTAGGAGATCTGATGCCCTCTTCTAGCCCCTGTGTACATCACACCGGCATATATACATTCATGTAAAAACACATATATGTATAAAATTTTAAAGAAATGTAGCACGGTGGCACACACCTTTAATCCCAGAACTCAGAAGACAGAGGCAAGTGCATCTTGGTAAATTCAAAGCCACAGAGACCAGGGCTGTCAGGACTATACAGATAAACCCTGCTTCAGGGGAAAAAAAATCACAAGCAAACAACATAAAAATAAACGAGGGGCTGAAGAGATGACTCAGCAGTATAAGACTACATACTGCAGGTTGGAGGGATGGCTCAGCGGGTAAGAGCACTGACTGCTCTTCCAGAGGTCCTGAGTTCAAATCCCAGCAACCACATGGTGCCTCACAACCATCTGTAATGAGATCTGATGCCCTCTTCTGGAGTGTCTGAAGACAGCTACAGTATACTTATATATAATAAATAAATAAACCTAAAAAAAAAAAAAAAGACTACATACTACTCTTTCAGAGGACCCAAGTTCGATTCCCAGCACTACACTAGGAAGTTCACAACCATCTGTAACCCCAACTCCAGGGGGATCTGCCACTTCTATGAACACCTGTACTCATGTGCACATACACAGAAACACATAAATTAAAAACATTATTGTAAGGGCTGGAGAGATGGCTCAGTGGTTAAGAGCACCGACTGCTCTTCTGAAGGTCCTGAGTTCAAATCCCAGCAACCACATGGTGGGTCACACCCATCCTTAATGAGATCTGATGCCCTCTTCTGGAGTATCTGAAGACAGCTACAGTGTACTTACAAATAATAAATAAATAAATCTTAAAAAAAAAAACATTATTGTAAGCCAGGCGGTGGTGGCACACGCCTTTAATCCCAGCACTTGGGAGGCAGAGGCAGGCTGATTTCTGAGTTCGAGGCCAGCCTGGACTACAGAGTGAGTTCCAGGACAGCAGGGCTACACAGAGAACTCCAGGGGGATCTGCTACTTCAATGAACACCTGTACTCATGTGCACATACACAGAAACACATAAATTAAAAACATTATTGTAAAGGCTGGAGAGATGGCTCAGTGGTTAAGAGCACCGACTGCTCTTCTGAAGGTCCTGAGTTCAAATCCCAGCAACCACATGGGATTTGAACCCTGTCTCAAAAAAAAAAAAAACATTATTGTATTTTATATAAAATCAGAGTCTCAAAGATCAATGAAATCATGCTGCTCCGAGTGGTATATATCTGTAATTTCATCATTCAGGAAGCTTAAGTCCTGGAGTTAAACATCAGCCTGGGATACAAAGAATCCAGAACACTATATAGAAACACTATGTCAGCCTTAGCTTATAGCAAGACCTTGCCTCAAACAAACAACAAGAATAATAGTAAAGAACTGTCTCTGCTCTTTCTCAACAGCAGAGTTCTAAGCTGGAAGTACACTTGCTTAGCATGGGCAAAGCCCTGGATTGGATCTCCTCCCCCACTCCAGGGTTTCTCTATATAGTCCTGGCTACCCAGCTTGATCCCCTTTAAAATACTGTCAGCTGGGCATGGTGGCTCATGCCTTTGATCCAGGATTTGGAGGGCAGAGGCTGGTGGACTTTTGAGTTTGAGGCCAGCCTGGTCTACAGAGAGAATTCCAGGACTGCCAGGGATCCACAGAGAAACCCTGTCTCAAGAAACCAAAAATACTAAACAAACAAAGGAATAAATGTTTTGTTTTTTGTTTGTTTTCTGAGACAGGGTTTCTCCGCATAGCCCTGCCTGTCCTGGAACTCACTCTGTAGACCAGGCTGGCCTCGAACTCAGAAATCCGCCTGCCTCTGTCTCCCAAGTGCTGGGATTACAGGCGTGCACCACCACCGCCTGGCAAATGTTTTGATTTTTAAGACAAAATAACTAAATCTTCCAGAGGTCCTGAGTTCAATTCCCAGTTACCACATAGTGGCTCACAGCCCTCTTCTGGTGTGTCTGAAGACAGCTACAGTGTACTCATATACATTAAATAAATCTTTAAAAACAGAAACAAAAAGAAGAAAAGAGGAAAAAAGCATGAGGGGGAGAGAGGGGGGTTTGGAAAGATGCTCAGCAGTTAAGAGAACAGCTGCTCTTCAGAGGACCTAGGTTCATTCCCAGCCCTGTCTACACCTGTCTCTAACTCAAGTTCCACAGGACTCAACACCCCCTCGCAGACAAACATGAAGACCAAACACCAAAGCAAATGAAATTAAAAAAAAAATCAGTAAAAAAGAAAAAAAGGACGTGCACATGAAACACACACACACACACACACACACACACACACACACACACACTGAAAACTTAGCTCAGCCCCCATAGTCATATTTGTAAAGACCTGGGTGGCTGCCTCCTGTCTAGCCTGCCATTTTGTGCTGTTACTAATGTTACAAGGAAACTTTCCCCTGTGCTGTTATACTAGGAAACTCTCTCATGCCTCGGTTGAAATGCATATTTGGTTATGTTCTGTGCTTTGGTGTTCTTGGAAACCAATTGTTGGAGTCTGGGAAACGCTGCTCAAATCTCCCACAGATCTCAGTCACATAGGGATGGTTTACCGAATGCCATATCCCACAGACCAGACTCAGGAGCTGATTGTGAAGTAAAGATCCTATAGGAATTTTATGCCTAAAATCCACAAACATCTGTGCCAAGTTATCCCACCAAACAGGGTATTTCCTGAGAAACATCTTTGTTTCACACTTATCCTGTTCCCATTGGTTGGGGTATTCAACTGTGGTGGAGGACCTGCCTTGCCTAACATTCATGTCTTAACTTGCCAACCAGGATGCCAGTTACCCACATATGTCTCTTTCTGCCAAGCAGGATGTCACTTCTCAGGGAGGTTTTGGGAACGTCAGCTTTACTTGACCTCTACTCAAAACAGAAGTCTTATTCAAAATAGCTTCTTATATTGGAGCAGGTGTCTCTTTCATATTGGGGTCCATCCCAGGGGTAGCTTATAAAGGCAAGAAACCATACAAGCTCATACATAGGTGCGGTAAGCACTGCTGGGTGATTGGTTTGGGTCCATGCTTACTGTGGTTAACTGTACAAAACAGTTCTGACTTCTATTGTGATTGGTTTCCAAGAATACCAAAGCAGAGAACATTCTTTTAAAGCAGTAACAGTACAGCTTTTTCCAGTAAAAGCTCATGGAAAGGTTTCAGGCTAGACAAGTAACAGTTCATAAGTCATTAACATGTTACCTAGGCCTTAACACAATCACACTAGGGGTCCGTTAGAACTGCTTTGTACAGTTATGAGCTTTTATGGTTTCTTGCCTTTATAACTGCCCCTGGGATGGACCCCACTGTAAGAGACACACCTGTTCCAATATAACATTTGGAGTGCCATTTGGAGTAAAACTTCCATTTTGAGTAGGGGTCAAGTAAAGCTGAAGTTCCCAAGACCTCCCTAGGAAGTGACATCCTGCTTGGCAGAAAGAGACATGTACACGGGTAACTGGCATCCTGGTTGGCAAGTTAAAACATGAATATTAGACAAGGCAAGTCTTCTACTACAGTTGACTGCCCCAACCAATGGGTACAGGATAAATGTACAACAAAGACATGTTCCTAAAGAAGTCTCCTATCCCTAGATCCTGATTGGTGTAATGACTTGGCACAGATGTTTGTGGATTTCAGACTTACAGCTCTTTAGGGGTTTGGCTCAGGGTCACAGTCAGCTCCCGAGTCAGGTCTGTAGCCCTGATCAATCAGTCCTGAGGCAAATGCTTAATAAACTATCCCTGTCCGACTCACATGGTTTGTGGGGTGACTTCTGGACCCCAACAATGTCAAGGTGGAAGGAGTAGGCTTCGTAAAGTTCTCCTCTGACTTCTACATGTGCCCATGTGTGCATTTACAAACAATCCTCTTTTTTCTTTAAAATATGCCTCCAGGGGCTGGAGGTGGCTCAGCAATTAAGAGCACTGGCTACTCTTCCAGAGGTCCTGGGTTCAATTTGCAGCATCCACATGGTGGCTCACAGCTAGTTCCAGGAGATGCAACACCTTTTTTTTTTTTTTTTGCTTCCATAGGCACTAGGTAGTCACATGGTACACAAATATATATGTAGACAAACCCCCATATAAGTCTGGGGGTTAAAATGTTCTGGCCAAACCTGTGGCATGTGCTTTTAATCCCAGTCCTGGAGAGACAGAAGCAGGCAGATCTCTTTGGATTAGAAAGTACCATAGTCTATATAGTGAACTGAATTCTAGGCCACCCAGAGCTACCTGGTAAGACCCAGTCTCAAAATAACAACAGCCAGGCAGTGGTGGCACATGCCTTTAATCCCAATACTCGGGAGGCAGAGGCAGGCAGATTTTTGAGTTCGAGGCCAGCCTGGTCTACAGAGTCAGTTCCAGGACAGCCAAGGCTACACAGAGAAATCCTGTCTCAAAACAACAAGGAGCTGGGCGTGGTGGCGCATGCCTGTAATCCCAGCACTTGGGAGGCAGAGGCAGGCAGATTTCTGAGTTCGAGGCCAGCCTGGTCTACAGAGTGAGTTCCAGGACAGCCAGGGCTATACAGAGAAACCCTGTCTCGAAAAAACCAAAAACAAACAAACAAACAAAAACAACAAATTCTTAAAAATAAAGCTAATTTGTAACTACCTTAGATCATATTGACAGGAAAATTATAGATCCAGTTTTACTACTAAATTCAGACTTTAGAATTTGTGGCTTCTCTGGACCTGATTTTTTTCACCTGTAAAGTGAGCAGAGGTAAACCACATGAATTTCAATTTCTTTTGCTTTTGAGACAGGGCCTCACCAACTAGTCCAGGCTGGCTTCAAAGCTTCAATGCTCCTCCAGCTGTTAGCAGTATACTACGGTGCCCAGGCCAGGGTGTCTTTCTAAGATGATTCTAAAATGCTGGGGGTTTTGTCGTTTGTTGAGACAGGGTTTCTCTACATAGTTCTGACCATCCTGGAACTCTGTAGACTAGGTTGGCCTCAAATTCAGAGATCCACCTGCCTCTGCCTCCTGAGATTAAAGGTGTGTGTCACCATTTCCCAGCTGAAACACTTTTTTTTTTTTTTTTTTGAGACAGGGTTTCTCTGTATAGCCTTGGCCATCCTGGAACTCACTCTGTAGACCAGGCTGGCCTCCAACTCAGAAATTCGCCTGCCTCTGCCTCCCAGAGTGCTGGGATTACAGCTGTGCACCACCACTGCCCGGCTAAAACACGGTAACTTTTAGTACTTTTGTCACTGTGTACAAAATGGAGGTCAGAGAACAAATTGCGGGAGTCAGTTCCCTTTTCCCAAGTAGGACTTGGGGATCAAACTCAGGTCAGGGTTGGCAGCAAATACCTTTACTTACTGAGCCATCTCTTTAGCCCCCTAACATTTATCATTCTTATATATTGAAAGCCACTGTTGCAGGGCAGTGGTGACACATACCTGTAATCCCAGCACTTGGGAGGCAGAGGCAGGTGGATTTCTGAGTTCGAGGCCAGCCTGTTTTAGAGTGAGTTCCAGGACAGTCAGGGCTATACAGAGAAACCCTGTCTCAAAAAAAAAAAAAAAAAAAAAAAAAAAAAAAATCCAAAAAACCAAAATTAAAAAAAAAAAAAACCCAACCAACCAAACAAACAAAAAAACCCACTGTTAATTTAGACCATCCTGTACTGGACATAATACTGAAAATCTAAGATACCAGGCTGGAGAGATGGCTCAGCGGTTAAGAGTGCTGACTATTCTTCCAGAGGTCCTGAGTTCAATTCCCAGCAACCACATGGTGGCTTACAACCATCTGTAATGGGATCAGATGCCCTCTTCTGAGTGTCTGAAAACAGCAACCATGTACTCATATACATTAATAAATCTTAAAGAAAGAGAGAGAGAGAGGGAGGGAAGGAGGGAGGGAGGGGGAGAGAGAGAGAGGAAGAAAAAAGAAAGGAAGGAAGGAAGAAAGGAAGAAAGGAAGGAAGAAGGAAGAAAAAAAGAAAGGAAGGAAGAAAGAGAAGGAAGAACCCAGCTTGATTACTTCCATCCAGACCAGTTCCCACCTTCAATGTTTTCCGAGCAGGAGTACAGGGACCGCCAAGAGCCTTGGGCTGTCACTTAGGTTCCTTCTCCAGAGTACCACCATTGCCAACACATCATTAAGTACCCACTGAGTAAATACTCATCTACATTATGTGAGTGAACAGGATCCCACATGACAGAGAATTAACGGGCCAGGGCCCTCTTAAATGTATGTTATTAAGCTACGACAACCCCCAAACCTACCCCTCCATTTTCTTCCTGTCTGCAGTGCCCCCCACCTCCAGGCCTGATACAAAGGCTACGTTTGAGCATAAAAGACAACACGGTTGGTACTTTTGGTTTCAAGAGTTTTTTCAGTTCATTTCCATAAAAACATAATATAAAAGGCAACGCCAGCCACCATCGTCCCCTCCTGGGGGTATTCCATCACGTTGGCGTAGGCTGCTTGCTCCAGTGATTCATAGCTCGTCATGAGATCTGTGCAGGGCATGGTCACATAGATCTGCAAATAGTACGTGTAATAAGGTGAAGGAAAGAGCCACTCTCTCACACACAGGCGCGTGCACACACACACAAACACACACACAAAACAATCCATGCCGACCGACAACCACCATTCTTCAAACACACAAGTGGCAAACCACCCCCACCATTCCCTTTCCCAAATCTAGGATAACAGAGACACATTCTGGAAACCATTACGTGGAGACTGGAAAGAAATCATTCTAAACCCCAAGCCAAGGGAAATGGAAGCCCGCTGTGTCGGACACCTATCAGAGGTCTGAGTGTGTGGCCACACACTCTGTGCGGTGAGGGTCGGGGCTACAAGGCTGTGAGCATGGGACATAAGGTGGGGTATGTTTACCTGTCCGCTTACTGCAAAGTTTGTCTTTAACGTTGTCAGCCTCTCTGGAGAAGAATTCAATAAGCTCGTCCTCGTATTCCTCCACAATACTCTCACACTACCGGCCAAGAAGACAGAGAACTGACTCAGGATCTCAAGCCAGGCAAATACACTGGCTCAGCTCTCTACCTGGTTTTGGGTTGGGAGCTGGGGGCTTTATAGACAGGGCCTTACTATATCACCCCAGCTGGCCTAGACAGAACTCACTAGGAATTAGCCCAGCCTCAAACTTGTGCTGATCCTCCAACCACAGCTCCTTGAGTGCTGGGGTTACAAGCAGGGAACACCATATCCACCTCCAACTCCCAACCTGTGCCCGGGAATCCCTACGAACTCCCCAGAACCAGCTACAGCCGTAACTCACCGCAAACTTGAGGGTGCCGCTGATATCCGAATCGATTCGGATGCCCTGGAGGTCTAGTTCGCTGGATTCTCCGTTCCGGCCCACAACTCGTACATAGTTCTTGCGGTGGGTAGAAGGGTCGATCTGTTCCCCGTACTCCTTCATTCGGTCACACACCTCCTCAAGCAACTCTGTGAGGTGGGCCTCTGAGCGGGCGTAAGGTACCTAGAAGTGCACCCAGCCCTCCGTCACTCCCTTCCACCTCAGATGTCAGTCATCTGAGCTCTTACTTTTCCTTTTGAATCTAGCTCAAACAACAAACAAAACAAAACTTCCCTAATATTCTGTGCTATGTCTGTCCACCCTTTCTTCTTCTCTAGTTACTTCCAAATGCACACATTTTGTTTGTCCGTCCTGTGGAACAGGGTCTCACCTTGTAGCCTTGGCTAGCCTTGAACTATGATAGAAATCCACCTCCAACCCCCAATCTGTACTCAAGAATCTCTTATTAACTTCCAAGAACCAGCAAAATTCACAGCCATAACTCACAACCTCCACTCTGGGCACATGTACAATCTTATTTTGCCTGATTATAAAGCCCCAAGAAACAAAACATGCACCATTACCATTAGCTCCAAAATACAGGCAGACATACTTTGATTAACTACAATCAACTCTGTTTTTTCTTTCCTGCGAACTTCCTTAGTTCTTGTGGACATAGGTATTTATTATTTATTAAAATAACTAGTGGCACACCTTTAATTCCAGTACCCACGAGGCAGATCTCTATTAAGTTCAAGGCCAGCCTGATCTACATAGTGAGGTCCAGGACAACCAAGACTTCAGAATGAGAGCCAGTCTTGAAAACAAACAAATAAACAAACAAAAATGTAAAGAGGGGGTACAGGCTTCAATGACAGCACACCAACAGGGTTCACAGGAACGTCTCCTTGAAGGGACTGGAGAGATGGCTCAGGGTTTGGGAACACTGGCTGCTTTTCCAGGGGACTGGGTTTACACACGGAGGCTCACAATTGTTTTTAAGTCCACCCTCAAGCAGACATGGATTTGGTCAAAATACCAACCCACATAAAAAAAATCATTAAAATAAATGTCCTTATATATGGACATTTATTTTAATGATTTTTTTATACTTACTAGGTATAGCTTTAACTTATGCTTCTAGCTAATATAAATTTCTTGAATACAAAGACTTTTTTTAAAGAAGGATTTATTTTTATTTTATGCATGAGTGTCTGCTTGTATGTACACAAGCCTGGTGACCATAAACACCAAAAGAGAATATTAGATTCCCCAGAATGAGGTATAAGACACATGGGTGCTAGAATCTGGGCCAAGTCCACTGCAACAGCAGCATGTGCTCCTCAGCACCGAACCATCTCTCTAGCTCCAAGGAAGACTCTGAGTGCAGGGATTCCAGGTGTGTGTACCAGTATGCTGGGTTTATGGGATGCTAAGGACCAAACTCAGGGTTCTGTGCACGCACAGGGTTCTGATACATTCCCAGCTGGACAAGACCTCTTATGCTATAGGGAAACAGGAGTCATGCGAACTGGGGATGTGGGGAAACGAACTAATCAAGGCCTAACTTCTACAGCAGAAACAATTAGTTGAGGTTTGGGGCCAAGAGATACGTGGTTATAGCTTTCCAGGCTCTTCCAGACAGGCAGAGTCCAACTGCTCTGTTGTTTGTTTGTGAGGCAGGGTCTCAAGTAGTCCAGGCTGGCCTTGAACTAAAGACTATCCCTGTCTATCTCCTAGTACTAGGATTACAGGCATGCAAATACCATAACTGGCTTAGAGCCCAATCCTTCAGATACACAACGTTCTGGCTCCTTGGTTTTTTGTTTGTTTGGTCGGTTGTTGTTGTTGTTTTTTTGAGATAGGGTTTCTCTCTATAACAGTCCTGGCTGTCCTGGAATTCTCTTTGTAAACCAGCCTGCCTCTGCTGGGACGAATGGGATGTGCCACCACATCAGGCTGTTTCTCTTCTTTTTGAAGACAGTACCTAATCCTATGGTCTAGACCAGACCCGGAAGTCAGGAAGATCCTTCTGGTCCAGCCTCTGAGGGTTGAGATTATCATTGTTACAGGTCAGATGACTTCCCATTTTCTTTCCTTCTGACCAAGTTCACACACTCTAAAGCTGGGTGAGCTACTTTATTTGAGGGATAGTAAGTTACCTCCACAACTGACTGGCTGCCGTCTGGATTGATGCGGAAGGATCCCATCTGAATGGTCTTCTTGGGGTCCACGCGGGCAATTTCCCACTCTAATTCATCCACCAGAGCCCTGCAAGCTGGTGTCAGAGAACAGGGGGTGGAGATGGCGAGGGGAGTGGGTCAACCCAGGGGTTTCTAGCCATCCTTGTTCCAAGCTTTGGATGTTATGACTCCCAAAGGTCAGCTTCCTCCCACTTCTCCACTGGTCTACGTGCTTTTACCTCCACAGTGTAGATCCTGGCTCCTTCGAGCCCAGGCAGTTCCCAGCAGGACCCCCAAAAGCAGGGCCAGCCAACCCCAGCCTTTCATCTTTAGCATAACAGGGTCGCTCCACCTGGATGTGTATGAAAATAAAGCACAGGTGTGAGGAGAGCGATCCATTTTCCCCTGTGACAGCCACACTTCTTCCCCAAGGCCTTCAAAGGCCTCTGTGTGATTCTGATTCTATTATGCAGGAAAAAACCACGTTACAAACACCCGAGGGACCGGGATGGGGGAATAGGAAGTGAGAGCTCAGGACTAGGACTCAGCTCCAGAAACTATGTCCTCCACAGGTGAGGGCCTGGATATTGATACTGAGGGCTCACAGAGGTTATCGATTACGCGAGGAGGACCGGCAGAAAGGGGCTGCCAGCTTGGGACCAGTCAGGCCACGAAGCCAGCGAGTACACTCCATAACCAGGGCCCATGTGGACCTAGCACCAAGGTTTCCAGAATCCCCATCTCCAGAAGGTAGGTAGTTCCCGTGCAGACCAGCCCCTTTGGAAAGGCCTCCGCCATTGCTTCGCTCGGGTCCATTCCCAACCTCAGTGCGCCCACGGCCTCTGACGCTCGCATCTGTCCCACCTCTGTTCCCACGGCCGCCGCCGTGGCCCAGGCACTGGAAAGCAGCCGGACTCTCACTTTGTTTTCTGTGGCTCCCAACCCTAGCAGCTGGCTGGGAAGAACGGGGCTGTCCCGGCTTCTCCAGAGCGCTCCGGCGCCCGCCAGGTCCAGGGTGGCCAGTGACCGCCAGGCCCAGATCCCCGCACTTAACTAGGCATCTAAGCGGGGACCTGGGGTCCCGTGCGAGCCCCCACGAAACTGACCCTAAGCCCGCCCCTCCAAACTCTCGCGCGAGCAGGCAGCTTTAGGAGCGCCTCCGAGGCAGCGAGGACCCCTTGGAAGGCTTGAGGACCCAGACTTGCGTGGCGAATCGGTTCACGTGACCAACCAAAGAACAAAGGTAGCCTAGCCTACCGTGAGGACCGAGGTCAAGTAGTACATGGGGAATACTGCATTGGTCTAGGTGGGCTAAGACTTGTAAGCAGATGCAAGTAGCAGTGGGAGAGAAACCTAGCTTTCAATGCACAAAGATTTCATGGCACAGAAACTACACTTCCCAGGAAGCACTGCAGCACCACTCTGACAGGTCTTTTTCTTTCTCTTTTTAAAAAAAGCTAGTTGTTACTTCCTTCTTGTGCCAAAATAATAAATTGTCATTAGGTATGTATTGAGAAAAATAATTTTTGGTATTATCTTTTCAGGCAGATTCTTGGAGAGTTCTCGAATTTGTCCTCTGAGGATGGGGTGTGTGTTAAGTTTAATATTATTGGCTGTGAATAGAGCATCGCTGGTACTATCATGAATGAAGCAGTATTTTGCTATGTAGCCCAGGATGCCTTGAATTCAACTCCCCGTCGCAGGTTGGTTGGGAACTGTAGTTTTCAGCGGCTTGGCTGTTAGGTCTTAAGGTAAACTGGGATTTACAGTCGCTTTATGTATTTAGGATGCTAGGCGACTACAGCAAAGACCGAACACCGTCCAGGGGAAAAACAGTTATGTTCACCCTGGATCCATTCATTCTGGGACTCCAGAATCTTCATTTCTAGGTGTGGATCTGAACACAGTTTTCATTTTCTCATTGTTTGCTCAAGTTAATACAAAGAAAGGAAGACAGAAACCAAAGAATCCCACACTAGCGGTTTTCTAATGAGATAAAAATATTTTTATTTTATAAAACATGCCGTTTTAAGCAAAATTTTTAAAAAATAAAACAAAACTCGAGATAGAATGTATGGAAGACAGTTCTCAGCTGTGGTCAGGAATGAAGCCAGTAGCTCAGCTTCCTCCACACTGGTTTGATTGGCCCATGGAGACTCTCTGCGAGCTGGTCCACCCAGCCACTCTCTCAAGCCGCTGGATGCTTGCGCTGGCTGGATCTCTGTCCCTGTGACTGTTCAGGATCTCAGTTCTTGCGCTGGCTGGGAGCTCAGAGCTCTGGGTCTAGAGCTCTTTTGTAGGTATCAGTTACCCAGGATATTGATTACAAACACCAATCCCTCCTCCTGGGTCACTTCAGGCTTTGTTTCTGGCCTACTGTTTTGCAGAGGATAAAGGAGGAATCTGGCAGCTAGAACCTTTGCAACAATTTTGCTGCTTTCCAGTTCTATTAATAGCACCATCTGTAGACCCTGAGCAGATCCAGTTCTGGAAGTGGACAGGGTAAAGCCGACTTGAGAAGCCACCTCTCAGTTCTGGGGACAGAGCACTGAAAGGGAGGGCAGCTCACAGTGCCAGCACTGAGGAGAAGACAGCTGCATCTGTTAGGAGACAGAATTACGGAGACCGGGTGAACAGAGAAGGCACCAGGACACTCCCTATGCAGGAAGAACATGAAGGAAGGAGGGTAAGGACATTTTTCAGACTTGGGCAAGCAGCTACACACCAGTGTCTCTCACTGTTAGACTGTTAGAAACACTGGGTGGTGTGTAAACAGACGTGTCACGAGCAGGTAGGAGTACTGCTATAATCATGAGGTGGAGGTGTACAAGCTCCACATATGCCATCAACCCCACCCAGCCCGGTCTCCCCTGCCCCAGCCCGGTCTCCCCTGCCCCAGCCCGGTCTTACTCTTGGGACTTGTCTGGCTTTCAGGCTCAGGCACCTTCCAGTCCATCTTTCGGCCTTTCTCGTAGAGACCCTTGAGCACCTTGTGGAAGGACTCGGGCTCAGTGCCGTTCTTGCTCAGCTCCAGATACTTGCGGTAGAGTTGAAGGGCCGTGCGGGCATCCTCAATGCTGTCATGGGTCTCACCTTGAATCTTCAGGTCTGGGGTAAACATGATCCTTAAGGAACTCACAAAGAAGGTACCCCATTTTTATCCTGGCACCCAGAAAACTCCCATGCAGACTCCCAGAAACACCCTTTCTTATTTCATGTCTACTAAATGATTTGCCTGCATTTATGTATGTAGTCTATGTGTGTGTGTGCATGGTAACCGTGAAGGTCAGAAGACGGTGACAGATTGCCTGGAACTGAAGTTACAAATGGCTGTGAGCTATTACTTAGGTGCTCTGACTTGATCCTGGGTCCTCTGCAAGAGCAGCAGGTACTCTTAACCAATAAGCCAATTCATCAGACCCAGAAAATGTCTTCTTAGTGACAGCTCTAACTGAAACCATTGGTAGAAAAGAATGGCAGTTCCAACTTGAGAACTAACTATTCTTTTTTCCAAAATGTTTTGTTCTGTTTTGTTGTTCTTGTAGGTTTTTTTGTTTGTTTGTTTAAAGACAGTGTTTCTCTGTAACCCTAGCTGTACTGGAACTCAGATTGTAGATCAGACTGGCCTCAAATTCAGACATCCACCTGTCTCTGCCTCCTGAGTGCTGAGATTAAAGGCGTGAACAACCTCTGCCTGACTTTTGTCATAGCTTTTTGCTATTGTTGTTAAGACAGTATCTCCTCTACTGCCCAGGCTGGCTTCAAACTTACAGAGAAGAAAGCTCTTGTGCTTTCTACTCTCTTTAAAAAACCAAAAACCAATAAAACTTACAGAGCAGAAAGCTCTTGTGCTTTCTACTCTCTTTAAAAAAAAACCAAAAACCAATAAAACCAGGCCTTTTGTTGCCCAGGCTGGACTTGAACTCATTATGTACTGAGACTAACCTTAGAGTACTGTTTCTTCCCTGTCTCCTCAGTTGTGACTCGAGGCAGGCATGCCACACTGTGTCCAGTCCCATGTGGTGCTGGGCTCTGAACAAGGACTCTATCTACTAGCTGAGCTGTATCTCCTGCCCCCTGATGTTTTAAGATTTGTTTATTTGTTTTATGTGAGCACACTGTAGCTGTCTTCAGACACCAGATGGGCATTGGATCCCATTACTGATGGTTGTGAGCCATTATGTGGTGGCTGGGAATTGAACTCAGGACCTCTAGAAGAGCACTCAGTGCTCAACATAACTAGCTACAGGGCAGCCAGAACTACTAAGTGAGACACTGTGTCAAAACAAAAACAAAAACAAAAAAACACCCAAAAAAGAAACAAACAAGCGCCAGGCGTGGTGGCACATGCCTGTAATCCCAGCACTTGGGAGGCAGAGGCAGGTGGATTTCTGAGTTCGAGGCCAGCCTGGTCTACAGAGTGAGTTCCAGGACAGCCAGGGCTATACAGAGAAACCCTGTGCCGAAAAACCAAATAAATAAATAAACAAACAGAAACAAACAAGCCCTGCTGAGCTGTCTCTCCCCGCCCTCACCCCTCCCAAGTTTACTACTCTTAATCAGTTCTTACTCTAGGGCACACAAGGTCGAGCAACTCACCTAGAAAGTACCAGGCAAGGAAGCGTAGGGAGATCATCCGCTTCCGGGGCATGTGGAACAGGTAGACGGTGTCAAGAACTTGGTCCTTGGGCACCTGAAGGAACAGAAGAAGAGAAACCTTGGGGCAGATGGTCGGAACCTCCCACTCGGGATTCAGAGACACACCCTGCGAAGCCAGTCCGTAAGAGTAACTGGAGGCTGGTGAGGTGGCTCAGCAGGCAGAGGCATTTGCCACCAAGCCTGACAACCTTACTTAATCCCCAGGACCCGAGTCCACAGGTGCACAAGCTGACCTTTGACCTCTACACACATGCAACTCAGTACTTGCAGGTGTGTATGGGTGCACACACACCAAATAAATGTAATTTTGTTTTTAAGGTATGGAGAGTGCGTGAGGGTGGCAGGAGCCAGCTGGGTGGGAAGAAAAATGTATACTGGGGGTGGAGGGGATGCTAGGCATGGAATATACGCCCTTGGTCCTAGCACTCAGGAGTGTATACTGGGGGTGGAGGGGTGCTAGGCATGGAATATATACCCTTAGTCCTAGCACTCAGGAATGTATACTGGGGGGGGGGTGCTAGGCATGGAATATATGTCCTTGGTCCTAGCACTCAGGGATGTATACTGGGGGTGGAGGGGTGCTAGGCATGGAATATACGCCCTTAGTCCTAACACTCAGGAGTGTATACTGGGGGTGGAGGGGGGGTTAGGCATGGAATATACGTCCTTAGTCCTAACACTCAGGAATGTAAACTGGGGGTGGAGAGGGTGCTAGGCATGGAATATACACCCTTAGTCCTAGCACTCAGGAATGTATACTGGGGGTGGAGGGGGTGCTAGGCATGGAATATACGCCCTTAGTCCTAACACTCAGGGATGTATACTTGGGGTGGAGGGGGTGCTAGGCATGGAATATACGCCCTTAGTCCTAGCACTCAGGAATGTATACTGGGGGTGGAGGGGGTGCTAGGCATGGAATATACGCCCTTAGTCCTAGCACTCAGGAGTGTATACTGGGGGTGGAGGGGGTGCTAGGCATGGAATATACGCCCTTAGTCCTAGCACTCAGGAGTGTATACTGGGGGTGGAGGGGGTGCTAGGCATGGAATATACGCCCTTAGTCCTAGCACTCAGGAGTGTATACTGGGGGTGGAGGGGTGCTAGGCATGGAATATACGCCCTTAGTCCTAGCACTCAGGAGTGTATACTGGGGGTGGAGGGGGTGCTAGGCATGGAATATACGCCCTTAGTCCTAGCACTCAGGAGTGTATACTGGGGGTGGAGGGGGTGCTAGGCATGGAATATATGCCCTTAGTCCTAGCACTCAGGAGTGTATACTGGGGGTGGAGGGGGTGCTAGGCATGGAATATACGCCCTTAGTCCTAGCACTCAGGAGTGTATACTGGGGGTGGAGGGGGTGCTAGGCATGGAATATACACCCTTAGTGCTAGCACTCAGGAGGAGGCAGGTGAACCTCTGTGAGTTCAAAGCCAGCCTGCTCAACATAGCTGGTTACAGGGCAGCTAGAGCTACTTAGTGAGACACTGTCAAAACAAAAACAACAAACCCCAAACAAGAAACAAAGGACAACAACAACAACAACTACATGTGAAATAAGCCCTGCCCGAACCATGAGATTGATGACCCGGAAGTCCTTCTGCAGACCGTGACCCACAAACTTGACTCCAATGTCGATGAGGAAGCGAAGCTTTAAGTAGGTCGACTTGAGAGTTGTGAGGTGCTTTGAGGAGATTTTGGCATCAAGGTCTCCTGGCTTTATCCCGGAGTACTGAGTCAAGTAATCCACTACCTAGGAGTGGAGAAGGAGACACATCACTGGGCAGAGAAGGTGTGGTCTCTTCCTGCCGCTCTTCCCAGGGTTCTCAGGCTCTCTATGTAAGCACGGGGTTGACTTCCACGCCCCTCACATCCGCACACCTGCTCCTGCGTGGAGATGTAGTCGTCAATGAAGGGGATGCCCTCGTTAGGCCCTTGGCCCCGAACACAGGTGATCCTGGCGACTGACATCTGGCTTGGCTTAATGGTGGACTTGGTGCCGTCACTGCGTAACTCTGCTTCTTCCTACGTCACAGGGGTTAATGCGGACACCAGAGAAACACAATTCCCAATGTCCTCAGAGTTCTGTTCCCATGTCCCATCTTCTGGCTTTGGTTACCTCGTTAAGAGTGACAAACTCGGCATCCAGGCCCACCAGGTCCCCAACCTGCGGCATCTCACTCAGCATCAGCGGAATGAAGGTAGTGTGTGTCTTCCGCTGCTTCCGTGCCAGCGAGGCTTCTGCCAGCAGCACGCTGGCCTCGATGGGGTTCTTGACTGGAAAGGGAATGCAGAGAAGCCTGGGGATAGAGACACGACGAGGGGGAGACCCCAGGATGGCTGCTCAGAGGCTGTCTGCCGTCTATGTTGTGATCTCTTGATAAACAAAGCATTTGGGGACAGGAGTATACCTGGGCGGCCATGTCTACAGCCTGAGCTTGACCCCCAGAATTCACACGGAGGAAGGAGAGGACCCTACTCCCACAAACTCCTCATGTCCGCAGTCTGCTGTGGCACACATACTAATGCACACACACTAAGTAAATTAAACTTTAATAAAAAAAATTAAAAAGAGACTGTATCTGGTAACACAACAGATCCAATCAGAAAATTATCAAGAAACAGACCAAGAAAAAGACAGAAATGGTGGTTTTTCAGTTTGGACCTTAGCTACAAAATCCAGAAAAAAACAAGCTACAGAGAAACTATTGTTTAAAGGTACCAAGCTGGTACCTCTGAAGGAGCTCACACCCTAAGAAGAGAGCCACTTGAGGGCAATGGTTAGAACCGGAACCAGCTGGCTCTGTGGGTAAAGCACTTGCTTCAAGAGTCTAACAATCTGAGCTGCTGTCTGGAATCCACATACATGTGAGAGGGGAGAACTGATGTTACAAAGTGTCCCTTGATCTCTATACATAATAATAATAACAACAACAACAACAACAATAATAACAATAAAATGTCATTTGAAAAGAAAGCTACTTGTGATGGCCATTCTCCTTCAGACCACTACGAAAGAGGACAGGTTAGGATGTTCAGAATCAAAATCTAACCTAAGCTACTCATCCAGCGTCCTTCATGCCACTTGGAATTTCCAGCTATAAAATTAATTAATTTTGTTTTGTTGTTCTGAAATAGTTCTTACTCTATAGCCCAGGTAGGCCTTGAACTGACTGTATACTCCAGGTCATGAACTCATAGCAATCCTCCTGCCACAGCCTTTTGAGTGCTGGGATTACAGGTGTAAGCTACCATCCCCAGCCAGCTTCCAAACTTAAGATCTGATCAGCAGGAATTTCGTTCGTATCCCTGGAAGAGTTAGCACAAGCTACCGATCCTGAAAGTCAAAGAGATATCCCCCAGGCGTTCTCCTGAGTCCAACTTAAACTGCCTAAGCCTTTGGGCCACTCAAAGCCACTTACTGTTCAGGTTGTATCTGGAATTGAGATTCCTTTTGACATAATACAGGATAGCGGGTACTTTCCAATTCATGTCAAACTGCACGGCTTCATACTAGAAGAGACAGAACACGGGGGCTAAGGGGAGCTCACGGAAGAGTGCTTGCCTGTCGTGCCCAGTCTCTGGGTTCAATTCGGAACATTGCCTCACTCTAACAAAAGAAAAAGTACTTGTGTCAGGACCCAAGTCTTCTGATGCCATTTATCTCCAAGGTTTCTCTAGATTCATCATGAACCTCCCTGGCACTCTAGCGGGGCTGAGCATAAAGATACTGACAGACAGGCTGATGGAGGGGAATGGGCTGTAGTTACACCTGCAGTCACGGCACTCTAGAGGCTGAGGCAGACAGATTACAGGGTGAAGGGTACCCCAGGCTGCACAGTGAGTTCAACAACAACCTCAGTCAGCCGGGCGTGGTGGCGCACGCCTGTAATCCCAGCACTTGGGAGGTAGAGGCAGGCAGATTTCTGAGTTCGAGGCCAGCCTGGTCTACAGAGTAAGTTCCAGGACAGCCGGAGCTACACAGAGAAACCCTGTCTCGAAAAACCAAAAATAACAAAAAGAAAAACTGTTTAAGGGCCAGGTGTGGTGGCGCACGCCTGTAATCCCAGCACTTGGGAGGCAGAGGCAGGCAGATTTCTGAGTTGGAGGCTAGCCTGGTCTATAGAGTGAGTTCCAGGACAGCCAGGACTACACAGAGAAACCCTGTCTTGGAAAAAAACCAAACCAACCAACCAACCAACCAAACAAACAAACAAACAAAAGAACAACCTGAGTCACACAGCAACACCCACTCTGATCCTCCCCAAAAGGATGAGATGGGGAACAGAAGATGTTTTGACCTACCTTGTCAATAGGTTCGATAAGGAAGTCATTGAAGAGATACCACTGCTGGTGAGTCACACCCTGTGCAGGTAAAGAGCCAGGCTAAAGTCAAAGTGAGAGTAGCTAGCTGTGTCCTTTCCAGGAGCTTGGGGACAGGCCTGGGACTGCACCACAGCCACCTCCTCCAGGAATACTCTTCTCTGTATCACATCACTCACCTCCTTGCGCTGGTGGTAGGTCTCGCCGACTTTGATGTGAGCCACCAAGCTGCCTCCTGTTCGTGAGTCCAGGATGTGTACCACAGTAGCCATCAGGTCATATACATAGACACCATGCTCCTCCTCTGCCCTGGCTGGACCCCACTGTGAGGGGGTACCCAGGCTGCTAAGCTAAGTTTAAGGATGGGTTGTAGGATGGGGGATGGGTTGGGGAATGGGCTGGGGGATAGAGTTAAAGGGCAGAGGGTAGGGAGTCCTGGGAATGGGGAGCCAGGGTAGGGTCCCTCCATTTTAGCCCATCTATGACTTCCCAACTCTGAACTGGTAAGCGGTGTGTTTTACTCCTTTCCTTGGTCCTCTAAGGCCCTCCACCCGCTGCCCTGCCTCACCTTCCGCCCACCTTCTCCCTCAGTCCCTCTCTTCTTCCCACGTTTCAACCGCCTGCACCTCATGCTCATCAGCCCAGTTGCAAACATCCAGCCCTTTGTTCTTGGTCATCTTCATGCGGATGGAAAACGGAAGCCAGACGTTCTTCAGCTCCTCGATGGAGGAGCAACACAGAAAGCCTTCTGAACTCCTCAGGTCCTTCCTGTTAGGACAGAAGACGTGGAAATGTGCCCTGAAGATATGTAGCCAGTGAACAGAGGAATCTGTAAGTAGTGCCACCGTCTGGCACCTCTGAGATGCACCCACCGGTCAGCTGAAGCAAACTCCTTGCTCTTCATTTCCCCACCGATCTTCTTCACTGCTATTTTGAAGGCAACCTGAGCAGAGGAAAGAACATATTCATATACAGAATGAGGCAAGAGATAAAGACGGAGGAGTCCTGGCAGGTTCTGCTTCAGTCATGGTCACTACCTCAGCTTGCAGTCTCCAGAAATCAGCCTCTTTTGAGCTATTCACTTCACAATTAATAACAAGAATATCTGGCAGATGTCGGATGTTGCGGGTCTGAATCTGAGAGAAGAAACAAGAAATGACAGCGTCTACAGAAAAAGTGAAAAGTCTAGACAGGATCTGTAAAAGTGGAGTTCTTCCCACTCCCCATACACCCCTGGAAGGCGGCGCTAACACCAGCAGGCCAGAGCATGCATGGGCCCTCAGAGAAGCCCCAGCTTACTCACTGTGGGCTGGTACTTCTCGCAGTTGTCACACCAGGCCTGTGTGTTCTGCTCCAGGCAGATACTTCGCTTCAGCACCTGAGCGAACTCATAGTTCTTCCCGGTTTTATCTGAGGAGAGACTCGCCACTTCACTCCAGGCTCACTCCTCTACCCACAGCCCCCCCAAACCCCTCTGTGGTATTACAAATTATCTGAGGGAGCCTCCCAGCCCAGTGCAGGGTGTACCACAGATGCTACCCTCAGGGTAGGAGAGTGTGAAGAGCAGAGTGGACGAGGCCCGCACGGTCTCGCTGCCGCAGCGGCAGAGGCTGCAGTTTTCCATCTCACAGCTGAACAGCTGCCCAATGATGGAGTCCCCTGATGAGCAGAAACTGCTGAGAGAGGTGAGGGCAACACGCGCACACACACACGCACACGCACACGCACACGCACACGCACGCACACACACCGAGCGTTAGAAGACCCTTTGAGTCCCAGGGGCCGGCTTTGGGGGCTTTATTCTTGCCCAGTTCCATACCTGCCTCCAGCACCTCGGTAAGCCTGGGGCACTTCCAGCTCCTGCATGTCCTGGTGCAGCTGGGTGAGGATGAAGCGGTTCCACCTCTGGATGAGCCTGGCCAGACTGCCCTTGCCTGAAGCCTCATCCGAATCAGCAAGGATGAGACCCAGTGCTGAGGCCTCGGGGATGGTCCGGAAAGCTCGGAGGAAATTACTTCCCTGGAAGAGCGTTATGTTGAAGGAAATGTGCCCTTCGCAACCATCCACCTTCTGTCCCTTGCCGTTTTGAGTGTCCCTGGTCTCGGGGACTGACCTGACAAGGATCGCCACGAGAGAGGTCTAGCATGTGGAAGAGGAAGCCAAGCTCGCATGCCAGGCAGAACTCCTTCTGGCAAAGGTGGTTCTGGATCAGACAGCGAACAGGCTCCAAGAAGTAGAGCACCTGGAGTGGGGAGCAGGAGAGCTGGTGAGGGAAACGGGGGGGGGGGGCAGGAAAGATTGAGGGGGGTGCGTTCTGTGAGCTGCTGGATACAGAGCGGGACTCCAGTGAAGCAGTGGTGCTCACAGAGGAGACAGCGGTATGAGGGAGGGTACACAGTAGATGGGGCCGAGGCACAGCGGGAGGCACCAAGGTGTCCTAGGGAGAGTAAAGGACAGACTACAGGGCAGCAGCGGGAATACTGTGCGGGCTCCGAGAGAGCCGGCCCTTACCTGGATCATGCAGTTACAGTAGGCGTTGGGGATGTGAGGCTCTAACCCAGCAAAGAGAGTCTTGTTGTAGTGCTTGAAGTCAAAGTCCTCCAGTCCTAGCTTGGAATATTTGATGGTTACCTAAGGCAGACGGTTTGAGCAGAATGAGCACGGAGGGCCTCCCGGGTCGAGACTTGTGGAGGAGGAAGACTCTGTGGACTGCATTCAGGGACGTGCCATGTGATACCCTTTCCCCGCACTCCCCACAAGACCCCGCCTTGGTGTCCCCAGCACCTTCCGGTACTTCTTAGAGACTGTGTGGAGAGGCTCCTCTTCTCGTCCTGTCGGTGACTCCGTGACTTGGCTCAAGTTGTCAAATTCATGGTCTGACTCCTTTAGTCGATAGGGAATCTAGGGGATTTTGTTTTTTGTTTTTTTGTTTTTTTTTTTAAAAAGAGAGAGAAAGAAACTCCATTGGATTGTTTAACATCTTTGGTTTCCCCTTCTTTTTCTTTGCTGATGTTTTTTATTTTGTTTTGTTTTGATACACGGTCTCACTACATAGCCCTGGTTGGCCTGGAATTCGGTATGTAGACCAGGCTAGCCTTGAACTTCTGCCTTTGCCTTATAAGTACTGGAATTAAAGGCTTATGCCATCACACCTGACTCTGTTTTTATTTATTTTTAATTTTAATTTTTTTGAGACAGGGTCTCATGTAGCCAAGGCTGGCCTCAAATTCAACATATACCCAAAAGCCACACAGCCACCCGGGACTGGGGTTGCTGGTGTATGCCGCTTCACCCACTGCCTACTTTACTCTTTCATTTTTCCTATTTCTAAAACTTTATTTCAGCATAACTATGCTTACAGAAATATATTCACATTGATTAATGGAATGCAACTAAGTTTAATTTGTATATGATTTATGATTTTAAAAAACCATCAACCCAAGCCGGGCGTGGGCTTATTTCCTGAGACCTTCTCTAAGAGTTGCTCTCTTCGGCACCGTCCCTCCCCTCTGTGACTACATACTCCGGCCCACCTGTCTACCCGTCTCATCACACAGGCCTGCACGGCTCCAGCACAGCTTCTCTTCGGGCAGCTCTGGCACAGAGTGCCCACAGCATTCGTTTGGCATTTAACAATAACATATAAATAATCTCTGGTGGGGTAATGTCTTTTCTTCAACCAAATAACCGTCCTAACAGATAAAACCTTATCATCTATGTATGAGACCATCAACAGGCATAGGTTCTTGAATTCTGCACACACATGCCAACTTTACTGTTTAATAAGAGACAGGAGAACACAGTAGGCTCGCCTCTGAACACACCTGGTTCCGCAGCCTGGTGCGAGGGTTGGGCGCATAGCCAATGAAGCCCACCTTCTTCATCGTCCGAAGAATCTCTGCATCCACAGGTGGTGCTCTCCTATAAGCCAGTGCAGTTCTAAGCTTGAGGGGCCATGACAGCCACCCATACACTTCCCCACCCATGGGTCCAGAAGAAGAGAAAGCATTTAAGGTAGACAAAAATAACTACAGCAAAGCAGGGTGTGGTGGCGCACGCCTGTAATCCCAGCACTTGGGAGGCAGAGGCAGTCGAATCTCTGAGTTCAAGGCCAGCCTGGTCTACAGAGTGAGTTCCAGGACAGCCAGGGCTACACAGAGAAACCCTGTCTCGAAAAACAAAACAAAACAAACAAACAAACAAATAAACAAAACCCTACAGCAGTGGAATAATAGCAGGCTAGCAAAAGCTTCCACATCTCCCCCACAGCCCCCTCCGACCCAGCACTGAGGTACAACCTGGGAGCAGGAGCAGAGTTGGCAGCGGGCCAGTCAGAGAGCAGCGTGTCCGTGGTAAGTGGGACGGGAATAAGGGAGAGCGGCAGCAGATCCTGACTCCAGTCCAGAGGAGGCAAAGAGTCCACGAGACAGGGCAGCGCAAATTCAGTCTCTCGGGAGTAGGGGTTGAAGGACGGCTCAGGGGAATCAGTCCAGAGATGCACACAGCCCTCGGAATCCCCAAAGGCCAGGGCCTGCTTGCTGGCTGACACATCAAACGTCATTAGCAAAGGTCCCACGGGATTCACATGGAAGATGTCAGCGGGGTTGGCCAGGCCTGTGGGTTCACAAAACTGGCATTGACCTAGGAGGGGAAAAGGGACAGATCAGTGAGCCCCGAAAAGTGAAAGGGAAAACCCCTTTACCCTCTTCTAATGTCAGGAGACACATTAATCAAAGGAGTGACACAGGCACCTCACTCCCAGCAAAGGAACGTCTCCAGTCATTCCACTCAGTCCCTTAAAGATGGGTCTCTCTGTGTAGATCAGGCTGTCCTGAACTCTGTGGAT
Organism: Apodemus agrarius; assembly: GCA_964023405.1. Taxonomy (NCBI): domain Eukaryota; kingdom Metazoa; phylum Chordata; class Mammalia; order Rodentia; family Muridae; genus Apodemus; species Apodemus agrarius. The sequence goes on from OZ030026.1 coordinate 2,189,960, forward strand.
AAGGCTGGCCTCGAACTAAGAGATCCACATGCCTCTGCCTCCTGTGTGCTGCTATTAAAGGTATGTTAATAGCCCTGGCTGTCTTGGAACTCACCACACCCAGCTAAGACATATATGTGTGCCTCTGTGTTGGGATACCACACCAGTGCAGGTGCCTGCAGAGGCCAGAGGAGGGCATGAGATGCACTGAGCCCTCCTACTGTGGGTGTTGGGAACTTAACTCAGGGTCCTACAAAATACTCTTGAATACTGAGCCATTTTCTCAGTCCCCATCTTTTTGTCTTTATTCACTTGGTGTACAGGAGATTGATAGGGTGCACAGGAGATACTATTTGGTGTACAGCACCTGGCAGCTTATGGACAATCACTCTGTCATTTGGCTGAAGCCCAGGCTTGCCCTGTTTTTCTTTCTTAAGGCATCATTATGTTGTCCAGTCAGGACTTGAGTTCACCATCTTCCTCTTTCAACCTCTCAAGTAGCTGGGATCACAGGCCTATGATCTTTACTGTCTTCCGTGCCCATTCTAAACAAACCTCGGTGTGAAACCACGGGAGCCTGGTGGACCATTACTTTTCTCTCCGACAGAGAGGTATATGGGGGTACTCTTGCTGAGCTGGGTCTCTGCTCATGGGCCTGTCCTACCCAGTGCTGCACCTGTCCTACCCAGTGCCGCACTCTGTCCTACTCAGTACTGCACCCTGTCCTACCCAGGGCTGCACCTGTCCTACCCAGGGCTGCACCTGTCCTACCCAGGGCTGCACCCTGTCCTACCCAGGGCTGCACCTGTCCTACTCAGTACTACACCCTGTCCTACTCAGTGCTGACTTGTCCTACCCGGGGCTGCACCTGTCCTACCTAATGCTGCACCTGTCCTACCCAGGGCTGCACCTGTCCTACTCAGTACTACACCCTGTCCTACTCAGTGCTGTACCTGTCCTACCCAGGGCTGCACCTGTCCTACTCAGTACTACACCCTGTCCTACTCAGTGCTGACTTGTCCTACCCGGGGCTGCACCTGTCCTACCCAGGGCTGCACCTGTCCTACCCAGGGCTGCACCTGTCCTACCCAGGGCTGCACCTGTCCTACCCAGGGCTGCACCTGTCCTACCCAGGGCTGCGCCTGTCCTACCCAGGGCTGCACCTGTCCTATCCAGGGCTGCACTTGTCCTACCCAGGGCTGCGCCCTGTCCTACCCAGGGCTGCACTTGTCCTACCCAGGGCTGCACCTGTCCTACCCAGGGCTGCACCTGTCCTACCCAGGGCTGCACCCTGTCCTACCCAGTACTGCACCCTGTCCTACCCAGGGCTGCACCTGTCCTACCCAGGGCTACGCCCTGTCCTACCCAGTACTGCACCCTGTCCTACCCAGGGCTGCACCTGTCCTATCCAGGGCTGCACCTGTCCTACCCACAGCTGCGCCTGTCCTACCCAGGGCTGCACCTGTCCTACCCACGGCTGCAACTGTCCTACCCAGGGCTGCGCCCTGTCCTACCCAGGGCTGCGCCCTGTCCTACCCAGGGCTGCACCTGTCCTATCCAGGGCTGCACCTGTCCTATCCAGGGCTGCACTTGTCCTACCCAGGACTGCACCTGTCCTACCCAGGGCTGCACCTGTCCTACCCAAGGCTGCACCTGTCCTACCCAAGGCTGCACCTGTCCTACCCAGGGCTGTACCCATCATACCTGACTGGGAGATGATAGCAAGGCGGGAAGTGTATGTGGGGATGAATCGCAAGAAGGCTGGATCCACGTGCACTTGAAGCGGCGTGATGGCCCGCATCATGCGCAGGTCGTACACCTTGAGGAAACGGTCACAGGCCAGGCCAGTGAGGCGGCTGGAGAAGCCGCAGGCAGCCAGCAGATTGCCGTGAACATCAAAATCTGACAGACTCCCTGAGAAGGCATCAAATTCATGCTCCACTTTAAAACTACGGAGGTCTCGCAGGGAAACCTGAAGAAGAAAAAACCTGTTATTGGCCACCTCTGTGACAGGGAAGACCCTGCCACCTACTTAACCCTGAGAGATCCCCGCCAAAGAAGACCATGGTTCTAGGATACTGTCAGAGCAGAGCAAGGCAGAAGGAGAAGCCAAGAGCTAGAAGGGATGACCCGAAGAAGTCGTTTACCCTTTTGCTCCAAAGCACCTAGCTGTAGAAAACACCAGGACCCAAGATAATCTCAACACGGAAAGCAGGACATGGCTTAATCCCTCACAGCCCTATCTCTCACCCGCAGGGAGAGCAGACCCCAGGATCTACTCAAACGGCCTTTGGTGGGAGAGACAGAATCTGGTTACCTTGCCAGACGTGTGGCCACAGAAGAAGAAGCGATTTGTCTGTCTCATGATGGTGACTCCTGGTGTCTCAACTGCATACTGGAGAGAGAAGCCCATGACTGAGACAGAGAAGTCACATCCGCATCTCAACACACTACAACCCAAGCACAGCCCCACCATGACTTCAGTCCCATGTGGGTCTTTCCCGCACACGGCCCGAGTTCATACCTTTTGAGTCTCCTGGACAGTGTTCAGATCGAGCTCCAGTATGTGGCTCTGCAGCCCACCGACAAGCAGCGTGCTGCTGTCCGTTAGGAGGAGACTGTGCATATCCTCACTCTCGTCCAGCCTGTGTGAGAAGAGCCAACGGGCCAGGGTCTCGCCAGCTGCCGATCCCACGGCCCTCCTGTAATTTTCCCGCTTTCCCAGCTGAAATGAAGGGCCACTTACAAGTAGTCAAATATAATGAGGCCCCCACGAGCCATGTACTTGAGGTTGTTCTTGGTGAGGAAAAGGATACCGTTCTCCAGGCTCTGGATTTGCCGAATGTCATCACTGCCATTGACCTGAAAGGATGAGTAGCGCTCCAGAGCTGGGCCGAAGAAGGACGTGGCGTGGCCCTGGAAAACACACACGCCTGGGTGAGGCAGAGGCATGCCAAATACTTGCCAAGGATGGAGCATGCCTCAGATTCCCTTTCTGTCTAGACAACAGAGGCATGAGGCTAGGGACCAGTCAATCTTAGTGATAAAGCAATGATTACCTTATGTTAATGCAAATTATTATTTTTAATTATTTACTGAAGCATTACCTATCGTTACGGTCATAGTGAGAATAAAATGGTTTTTATATAAGTAATTTTTTAATTTTTTTAAAATCTGTGTGTGTGTGTGTGTGTGTGTGTGTGTGTGTGTTCCAGAGAGGCCGGGAAAGGGCACCAGATCCCTTGGAGCTGGAGTTACAGGCGACTGTGAACTGCCTTGTGGGTGCTGAGGCTCTAACCCAGATCCTCTAGAAGACAACAGGTAATCTTAACCAACCCGAGCTGCTCCCCCAGCCTTAAATTATTTTGTTCACCCCGTGCAGAATACTAATATAAGTCCTCATTTTATTCTATGACCGTAATGATAGGTAATGCTTCAGTTAATTAGAGATTTGTTTCTTCAGAAGGCCAGGGACATAAGCTGATCCTCCACTGGCCACCTGTCCCACAGTTAAGTTTTAGGGTGTTTGTTTGGTTCTTGGTCTTTTTTTATTAAAAAAAAAAAAAAAAGTCTCATAGTCCAGGGTGGCCTGGCAAATGCCGTGTGGACCAGGACGACCTCAAAGCCACATGTTCCTCCTACCTGAGCCCCCCAGTGCCGCTGCTGTCAGACCTTGCTTCGTGGCCAAATCTTTTTTGTTGTTGCTTTTTGAGACATCCTCTATGTCTCCCTGGCTGTTCTGGAATCTGCTATAAAAACCGGGTTGGCTTCAAACTCAGAGGCCTTCCTGCATTTGCCTCTGGAGTCCTTGTCTGCTTAAATCTCAACCTCTACACCAGTGAGCAACTCATACTGAGCCAACGGTCACGGGCCAGAACACAAAGACGACCGTGAGCCCCACCCCCACCAGCACATCATCCACTCCGGACTTCTGGCTCGACTTTCTGACTCCCCACGCGCATGCATTTTTTGCTCTGTTGTTTGAGAGAGGGTCATTTTATGCAGCCATGGCTTTCCTGCCTGTCCTCCAGAGTGGGTTTAAATCTGTGGTCACCACCCATGGCTTCGCTTCTATAGATCACTTATAACCTCATTTGCTCTCAAGAGATTTTAATTACATTTGTACTTGAGTTTTTCTTTTGTTTTATTCAGTATAAGGAATCAAACCTAAGGGCTCATGTATGCTAGGCAAGACAGCTAAGATAGGTCCCCAGCCTTTTTAACTTTGAGATAGGTTCTTGCTACATAGTACTTGCCTGGACCTTATGCGATCTGCCTTGGTTTCTCGAGCGTTGAGATTACAGGCATGTGCACACCTTGAATCCCATTTCTTTTTTAAAATTTGTTTGTTTGTTTATTTTCGAGACAGCCCTAGCTGGGCTGGAACCCACTGTGCAGACCAAGCTGGCTTCAAACTCACAGAGATCCACCTGCCTCTGCCTTCCAAGTCCTGGGATTAAAGGTGTGGACTACCATACCCGGCCTTGATCATGGATTGCTGCGGTTTGATTTTTAACTGCTCATTCCAAACCTAAGCCTTACAATCAACTTCTGGCACCTAGCAGTTGGCTTACCGGTTGGGATATAGCTCAGCTGTAAAGTACTTGCCTTGTGTGTGTAAGGTCCTGGCCTTAATACTCAAGCACTGGAAAAGCTGAATTTTTCCATGCTTTCAGCATATGGACTAAAGGATCCCAGGGCCTGAGGGTAAGAGGGTACTAAGGTTGGATCCCAGGGCCTGTGGGGAGGTACTAAGGTTGGATCCAGGGCCTGTAGTGGATACTAAGGTTGGATCCCAGGGCCTCTTGTATTCCAGGTAAGTTCTTATCAATGATTCACACCCCCATCACATTTTATGTGTTCTTCATTCTGCTGACAAAGAAGAGAGGTTGAATGAATAAGTGCCACCTTTCAGCTTCCACCCTGATATACTTTTTTTAAAAAGTACAAAGCTAGGCATAGTAGTACATATCTCAAATCCCAGCACTGAGGAAATAAAGGCAGGCAGATCTCTGTTTTGGTGGTGCCAGTTGGTTTTTGAAACATGGTCTTACTATGGTAATCCATGCTGGCCGAGAACTTACCATCCTTCTGCCTCAGCCTCCAAGTCAGGGTTATAGGGTGTGGCCCTGTTCTATGCCTGCTCTATGGTCTACATTGTATTCAGTTCTGTTCCCTGTGTCCAGCCCAGCAGGAGACATGTCTAGCTTACTGAACTGAATACATCAGTAAAAAAGTTCATTCCTCCTAATGGGAAAATGATTCGTGTCCCCACGAAATCATAAATAAGTAAACCAAGGTCTTACGGAAACTATTTGGTTTCATAGCATATATTAATACACACTTGAAAATTAACACCGATAACTGCTAAGACTAACATCAGAAAGAGAAGACAAAATAATGGATACCTAATACAACAGGTATCCAAAAACATTCATTAAACATTCTGCAATTATAAACCCAGTGTGGTGCATTCCTGAAACACCAGCACTGTGAGGGGGAGATAAGGCTGCCCCTAGTTTGAAGCCACCCTGGGCTGCATAGTGAATCCCAGATCAAAAGGTGCTACATAGTGAGACTCTGTTTCAAACCCCAACCCCACTCCCAATTCTAAACTGGGTAAAAAAAAAACTAAAGATTGCGAATGGATGGTTATAAACTAAGGGATGAGTACAGTTAATCAAAACACGGGCTGAGCTCGGATGGTGATACGCCTATAATCTTAGCACTCTGGGAATGACGGTAGGATTGTAAATCTGAGGCCAGCCTGGGTTACATAGCAAAACCCTGTCTTAAAACAAAAACAGGATTAGACCTGTAGGAGTACAGTGCTTGCCCGCCATGCATGAAGCCCTAGGTTTTTATCCCAGCACGACATATACCGAATATGGTTTTGGTGTCTATATTCCCAGCACTCAGGAGACAGAGGCAGGGGATGAGAAATTCAAGACCATCCTTGGCTATACATAAATTTCAAGGCCAGATTGGGAGGAGACCCCGTCTTCATAAACAATAGTCAGATATGGTTGCACACAAGTAAACTCAGCACTTCGGAGGCAAGAACATGAGAACTGCTGTGAGTTCTAGGTCAGCCTGGACTATAGAGAGAGATGTTGTCTCAAAAACACAGTAAGTGATAGGAGAACTGACAGGGTGGAATGCCTTATGAGACTAAATATGTAGTTAAGCTCTGGAGCCTCGATTCCCCGATTCCTTCTCCACTCCCTTCTTGGTGTGGGAGACCTGGCCAACTCTCATCACTTCAACCCAGCTTTGACTCCCTGCAAAGAGCTGTCCTTGGGCAAAGACCAGATAGAGATTTCTAATACACCCTTTCAGCCTTCAGAAAGGGGTACAGTTCTTACCCCATGGCTCCCCACCCACAGCATCTCCTCATGTAAATCAAAGTGGGACACAGACACAGGCACTCCCACTTCAGCCACCACGCTGTGCAACTCAGAGTAGACACCTTCCATTATGTGCACTGACTCCTGGACGGGAAGAGCCTCCAAGGCCACTCCCTCTGGGTCCAGCTCCACATTCTGTAGCAAACTTGGATTCAGGTGGGCATCCAGGACTGGGTCCAGGGTAGAATGCATAGCTGGAGAAAATTCGGCCAGTCCAGGATCCAGACCCTCAAAGTTCATGACGATAGTAGCCGCTGGTCAGACCTGAGTCACACCCTCCCTTGCCACGGTTCCTATAGACACCTGACCCAGCCTTCAGCAGGACAGCACCGGTGAACCTAGGCTGGACATCCTGGCCTGCAAGGGAAAGAGGGAGCTCAGTCAGGGATAGGCTTAGGTACTGGAAGCATCTTCTACGTGGACAGAACAATGAGGCAGGCAGAGGGAGTGAGACTGTCAGGCAAAGAAGGAAGCATGCAGGAAGGGGACAGTGAGTGGCACAACAGTGTCCCCCTACTCTGCACCTCTACACTTTCTAAGTTCCCTGACACCCCACTAACAAATGATCTAATTCTTGACTTCCCTTTCCCCTGAACCACAAGGTGAAGGGAGCGGGTATGATAGGGGCTGGAGGTTGGTGGAGAGCTCCTAGATGCTTGTTTCCTAGAATTTGGCCATGAGACAAAGGGGCTGGGCAGGGAAGGGAGCAAGACAAGTCAGTTTCCCAGAATCCTTTACAGTGGTTACCCAGCATTCTCCAGGGGGTGGGTAACAAGAACGGCCAGTTACCCACAAACGGGGCGGGGGTAAGGGGGAAGTAATGGAAACGGATAGCTACCCAGAATTCTTTGAGCGAACCAGAGAAACTGGTTACCCAGAATTCTCCCCCAGCGCAGGGGACGGGAGGGGAAGGATTAGGGCAAAGGTCAAGACGTGTTCCTGGGATGCTTACGGGGAATGGGTCATTACCAAGATTTCTCCATGGCGGATATTTTGGAGCGCGTGGAATTCAAACGAGTAGGGGGGTAGAGAAAGCGCCGTCAGCTCCGCGGGAAATTCCAGTTTCCCTACTACTCCCCCGCCTCTAGCTCAACCTAACCCAGGCAAGACGGACGGCGGATTGGCAGCCATCGCTTCCAATCAGCATGGGCCACGGGCTCATCTCAGCCAATCATAAGGAGCCAGGTACAGGCAGTGCCGGGAGAAGGCGTGTGACGTAAGCGCCACCAAAACAAGGTTACGGAATGCCACGGGGGACAAACTGAGTCAGGCGCGGACCTATTTGAAGTAATCCCTTCACTCTTAAGCTTTGTTAAGCAAAAGTTAACTTTAGACTTGGAAGCCAAGCATTTAGGCTCCCTGAGTAGGAACTATACCAAGGGGCGCCAGAGGCTAAGCATTGGGACTCCCGGTGGGTATTCCCAGCGCGGCCTTCATCCTTCCCGGCGTATAGACCTTCATCTCGCTGTGCCTGTGAGCCATTCCAATACCTCTGACCCTGTGCCCCCGAAACTCACTGGCATTTCCTATGACTTCTAGATATGGGGAAGAAAAAGGGAAGCGGGAGCCTGATTCCTAGTGTGGCCCAAGTGGCCACCTTTTCTCTATGTCTAAAGACATCCATCTGAAATTCCCATCCATGTTTGTATCGTCCCCAGAGGTCCCCTAGTTTCCCCAAGGATCAAGTCTCCTAGACTGTCAAAATTCCCCTAGACCGTAGGGCTGGACATTGACCCTCAGAGAAAGATAAACAGTAAACTGCGTCGACTGGGCTGCAGCTGTCAGGCAGCCTGAGGGATTCTTGATTAGCCGCCGACTCAGAGATCCTGCTGCCTCTGCCTCTCCTGTGAAAGTGTGTCACCGTGTCTGACAGATTCTGGGGTACCTGCAATTCCTGCATTCTTAAAGCAGAGGCAGGAGTCCCTTACAAATAAATCCAAGGCCAGCCTAGACTACAAAGTACGCACCAGGCTTGCTATGGCTACAGGGTGACTATCCCTTCCAGCAAGCATATAGCAGAAAGGCGGCATTGTGGGGTGCCTGTGGAAGAAAGTTCTCACCAACAACAAACTTTTAAAGCGTTTCTTGGACAAGGCACAGTGGAGGTATATTTGTAATGGCAGTAATCCTGAGGTATAGGCTGGAGGGTTTGGGTTCAAGGTGAGCTTCTCCTGTATAGAAAGTCCCAGGCTAGACAGGTTACACGAGACCCTGTTTCAAACAAACAAAAACCAGACTAAGTGGGATGGTGACCCCACCACTCAGGAGGCAGAATGGATTTCTGTGAGTTTTGAGGACAGCCTGGTCTACGTAGTGAATTCTAGGCCAACCAAGGCTACGCAGTGAGACCCTGTCTCAAAACAACTCCCCCCCCCTACAAACAAAAATGTTTCTTTTCAAAAAGGTAAAAGAGGCTTTTAAGATGGTACAGTAGGTAAGGGTCCTGCTACCAACTGTGAGGATCTGAGTTCTATCCTTGGGACTCACATGGTTGTCTTCTCATACATACTGTGGCACACATACATAAAAAATAAATTTAAGTGTCTATCTCTGTTTTCCTCTCTCTCTCTCTCTGTCTCTCTCTGTCTCTCTTTCTCTCTGTCTCTCTCTGTCTCTCTCTGTCTCTCTCTCTCTCTGTGTGTGTGTGTGTGTGTGTGTGTGTGTGTGTGTGTATGTGATTTCTTTCTCAATAAAGGCAAGCAAGTAGAAGAACCTTGAGGCAGATGGATCAGAAGTTCAACTGTGGATCCTCTGCAGCATAGTGAATTCCAGGCTAGCCTGAACTACCTGAAACTCTACCTAAAAAACAAAACAGTTGGGCACATGCCTTTAATCCCAGCACTTGGGAGGTAGAGGTGGATTTCTGAGTTTGAGGCCAGCCTGGTCCTACAGAGGGAGTTCCAGGACAGCCAGGCCTACACAGAGAAACCCTGTCTTGAAAAACAAAAAAACAAAAAACAAAAACAAAAGAAAGACAGAGAGAGAGAAAGAAAAAAAGAAGAAAGTAATGGGGTGGGCAGGGGTACATAGGCACTTGGGCATTCCACACATCAAGGAATCCTACACCAAAATAGAGAACACCTAACTCAAAGGATCTCTGACTTTACAGGTCCTTAGATTTAAAATTTCACACAAGAACCTAGGTGCTAAGAGACCTAAACAGTCCCTACCCAGAAATCTCCATATTGAAGGCTCATAATTGGAAGAGACCTCACAGACCACAGGAGTTAAGGGGCTTGAGATACTTGGAATAAATCTGTTCCTTTTTGATTTGTTGAGCTAAATTCTCACTGGGGAGCCCAAACTAGCCTAGTCATCCTCCCTCCTCCTCCTCCTCCTCCTCCTCCTCCTCCTCCTCCTTCTTCTTTTGTTTTTTCGAGACAGGTTTCCTCTGTGTAGCTCTGGCTGTCCTGGTACTCACTCTGTAGACCAGGCTGGCCTCGAACTCAGAAATCTGCCTGCCTCTGCCTCCCAAGTGCTGGGATTACAGGCGTGCGCCACCACCGCCCGGCTTCCCTTCTTCTTCTTAACCCCAGAACTGGGTATACAGAAAGGCACCTCCACACCACACTCAATCATCTACTTTAAGAATCAAAATCTACTTCCACTTGAGTTTCCTCACAGTATCTAATATAATGACACAGTATGGGAGCACATATCTGACACCCCATCGCTTGGGAAGTGGAGGCAGGAGGATCAGGAGCTCAATCAAGGTCATTCTCAGCACAGAGAAATCCAGAGCCAGTCTGGGCTAAAAGAAACTGTCTCAAAAACAAACAAACAAACAAACAAACAAGAAACTAAACTGCAGAATGTGAGTTGGCCCTAATGCAGGTCTGTAATCCTTGCTACTAAAGCTGAGTTAGAAGACTGGAAATGTGAAGATAAACTGGGTGTGGAGTGCTCATACCTTTATCCCCGGGGATACGGTGGCTGGTAGAACATTTGCCTAGCATGTGTGGAGTATAAAGCCAGGTTGGAAGACTAGCAACCTGGGGTCAATTCCTGGAACCTACACTAAGGTCCAAGGAGAGGGCTATCTGGACAGAGCTGTCCTCTGATGTCCACAGGCATCCCGAGGTACACATGCACCTGCACACACAGAATAGATTTTTGTGCTCGCACCACAGCTAGCCATCTCTCAGCTCTGCGGTCTTTGTTAAAAAGGCTTTTTCTTTCTTTCTTCTTTTTCTCTCTCTCTCTCTCTTTCTTTCTTTCTTTCTTTCTTTCTTTCTTCCTTCCTTTCTTTCTTTCTTTCTTTCTTTCTTTCTTTCTTCTTTCTTTTTGAGACAGGGTTTCTCTGTGTAGCCCTGGCTGTCCTGGAACTCACTCTGTAGACCAGGCTGGCCTTGATCTCAGAGATTCGACTGCCTCTGCCTCCCAAGTGCTGGGATTACAGGCGTGCACCACCACTGCCCAGCTAAACGACTTACCTTTGCTTCTCATTCTCCCTAGTAAATCCATGATATAATATGTACTACATAGAATTTATCGAGACTTAGGTTAATGCTCATAAAGTGCTTAGACCAGGTACACTCACAAAGTGAGAGTTAGATATGAATTAGCCATCATTAGCTATAGTCATTAACCACCTGGGGGGAACTTCAACTGGATTTGGAGTCTGGGAGTCCGTCTGGAAAGGCCTGTCTAGGAGTGTCTTCTGAATGTGATTTGCATAACGGTTGAGGGCCTGCTGACGTCAAGGGCTTCTTGAAGTTCTAGGTCAGCTGCAGCCTTGGAAGTGGTTCCACTGTGGAGTGGCCCCACCAACCCCACTTCCTACTCAACTGCTAAAGCACCAGGAAGTGAAACATCCGAGGCCCTGTGCCTCCGACTCACCCGGTCAATCTCTTCCCACCTCCGTAGTTTCCTTATCTTTCTCCTTACCTTTTATCTCCTACCTGTGAAGACTCTCAGGACTGTGACCAGACATAGCAAAAGAATATGAGACATCGCACAAAACAAAGCGCACTCCCCTACGCATCCTCCTCCTGATTGCTGTATGCCACTTATATCTATCCTGTGCAGACAGACAAATCATTTCTCCCCCAAACTGAGCTAATTCTCAGATGCTGGAAATGTTTCATTGAAAGGTAGGCAGACTCATCACAGAATCCTAATAATATTAGAACCAGAAGCTTCATTTGGGCAGTTAAAAATAGTCCTAAAGGGTAATTGCTTCGGCAGTGCCTTACTAAAATTGGAAGGATTCAGAGAAGATTAGCATGGCCTCTGTGCAAAGATGAAATGCAAATCCATAAAGATTTTTTGTTTTTGTTTTTGTTTTTCGAGACAGGGTTTTTCTGTGCAGCCCTGGCTGTCCTGGAACTCACTCTGTAGACCAGGCTGGCCTCGAACTCAGAAATCCACCTGCCTCTGCCTCCCAAGTGCTGGGATTACAGGCGTGCGCCACCATGCCCGGCTCCATAAAGAATTTTATAATTAAAAAAAAAGTCTTGGGACTGGTGAGATGGTTCAGCAGTTAAGAGCACCGACTGCTCTTTAGAACTTCCTGAGTTCAAATCCCAGCAACTACATGGTGGCTCCCAGCCATCCGTAATGAGTGAGATCCATGACCCTCTTCTGGGGTGTCTGAAGACAGCAACAGTGTTCTTATATATAATAATAAATAAATCTTTAAAAAAAAGTCTTCAGCTGGGTGGTGGTGGCGCACGTCTGTAATCCCAGCACTTGGGAGGCAGAGGCAGGCAGATTTCTGAATTCGAGGCCAGCCTGGTCTACAGAGTGTGTTCCAGGACAGCTAGGACTATACAGAGAAACCCTGTCCCCCCCCCCCAAAAAAAAAAAGTCTTCAGAGCCGGGCATGGTGGCACACGCCTGTAATCCCAGCACTTGGGAGGCAGAGGCAGGCAGATTTCTGAGTTCGAGGCCAGCCTGGACTACAGAGACTACAGAGTGAGTTCCAGGACAGTCAAGACTACACAGAGAAACCCTGTATGGAAAAACAAAAAAAGGGGGGGGGGAGTCTTCAGACAGAGGTGGTACACAGCTTTAATCCCAGCACTCAGGAGGCAGAGGCAGGGGGCCTCTGAATTGGAGGCCAGCCTGGTCTACATCTTAATATCACCTCTAGTTCCTTCCTGTGTAATCTGTCTGATATCTTTGAGGCATGAGTTCTAGGACAGCCAGGGATACACAGAGAAATCCTTGCATCCAAAACCAAACCAGAGTCCTAAGTGAAAGGGGACCCCCTCCCCATTGAGAACTTGTCTCTCAGAAGAAAAGTTAGCTTTTGAGAGCCTGCCGTGTGGTCATCTACAGCCTCACTCTGACGTCCAGATTGTGCGGGGACCCTCCGCTGGGGTTGGGGGAGTCCCAGCTTCAGACCACCCTCTCCTCCCACATCCAACCCCACTCTCACAGCTGCTTCCTTGGGTGTTACATCATGGAGGGTGATGAAATCAATCAGCCATCAGTGGATTTTACCCATGGATGCAATAGGCTGTACTTTCAACCACCCAGAACTTCTGTCTAGGCTTTCTAGCTATGGGGTGGGAGCAGGGAGCTGCAATGTTGAAGTCCCCGACTCCCTGAAAAATCATTACCTAAATCCTGCAGAACCGATGGCACCCATAGGCTAAGCGGGCTGAGAAACGAAGAGGTTCTTAGCCAGCGTTCTCACTGGGGGAATGCCGGTTAGGCAGTGAAGCCTGACCAGGGGCGGGGTGGGGGGCGGCGGCGGCGGGGCAGTAATTTCCTACTGCCCCTAAATGGCTTCTCAGATCACAGAAGGTGATCTCAGATGGTGGCTATGGTCACCTTCAAAACCAGGGCTGCCCGGGTGAAAAGAACAGGGAGAGAAGGAAATGCCTTAGTCTTACATAGACGGCATCACATGGGAATCAACTTCGAATCTGAGCTCACCATGGGATTTGGAGATGAATGAGTGCTGTTTTGGTTTTCCCTCGGGCAAGAGGAAGTGAGGAAACCAGAGCGGGGTTGGGTAAGAATAAAGCTTTGAGAGGCAAAAAAAAAAAAAAAAAAAAAAATCAGATTACACAGGAAGGAACTGGAGATATTCATTTAAATGTCCATTACTTCCCTGCCCCTTCTGCGGCCTTCTGTGTTCCTGGAGAGCGTGACACATGTGTCCCGACCTAGGCCTCTAGCCACGACAACCTCACCACTCATTTCCCCTGGAACTGAGGCGGCATACCTGGGCTCTCCGAGGAGGGAGATGATGCAGGGAGGGGAATCCCACCTGCTCTGAGTCACCTGCTAGTGTGAAGGGCGGGCCTTCCAGAGCAGGGACCTTAAAAAGAGACTGCGAGACAAAAGAAAGAAATCAGGAAGCAGCTTAGAAGTCGGACTGCAGAGTTAGACTCAGCGAAAGGAGGGTAGAGGGTCCAGAGGCCGGGTGCAGATCACCGAGCCAGCCAGGAAGATCCGAGAAGCAGGCTACAGGATGCCGGACTGCAGAGCGGTGATACTGCTATGGCTGTTGCCCTGGGCCACTTGGGGCCTGGCTGTGCCCAGGAGTAGCAGTCCTGACTGGGCTCAGTGCCAGCAGCTCTCTCGGAATCTCTGCGCGCTAGCCTGGAATGCGCATGCACCAGCGGGACCTATGGTAAGTGTCAGCTCCTGGGACCTCGCAGAAAACCTTCCAAGTCCTCCAAGGCTTAATGTAAGCTGTGGCCCTGGGTTGAAGGTCATCACGGAGTGAGAGAGGACAGAAGACCGGGGCTTCTGGGAGATTCGCAGGCCCATGGTTGAGTGGAATGCAAAGCCGTCACCTCGCCTCACTGCTCCCACTCCCTCCCTTCCAGGATCTACTAAGAGAAGAAGAGGATGAAGAGACTGAAAATAATGTGCCCCGTATCCAGTGTGGAGATGGCTGTGACCCGCAGGGACTCAAGGACAACAGCCAGGTACCACTAAGCCGATGTTGGTGTATCTAGGAGAGGGGAGGCGAAAGGAATCTGAGCGTCATCGCGACCCTTTAGCTATGCCTGAGATGACGAGGAGCCACAGTGGGCTTGAAGCCAGCCCGAGCTGTGGGTAGTTAAGTTTAAGGCCAAAGCCTAAGGTAGTGGAATGCTGTCTAAAGAAAGAAAAAGGAAAAACAGAGGAAGAAAGGAAGGCAGGGCACTAGGAAAGAGGATTCGTATGCCTCGATTGCTTTCTTCTTTCCCAGTTCTGCTTGCGAAGGATCCGCCAGGGTCTCGTGTTTTACAAGCACCTGCTGGACTCAGACATCTTCTCCGGGGAGCCTGCTCTACTCCCAGATAGCCCTGTGGAGCAGCTCCACACCTCCCTACGGGGCCTCAGCCAACTCCTCCAGGTACGAGCCAGGGATCCGGAAGACGGGGCTAGCCGGTGTCTGGAAAAGAAGCTGGGAGCTTAGTGTCTGGAATCCTTTCTGACTGTGTCTTGTGTCCTTTAGCCAGAGGATCAGCACTGGGAGACTCAACAGATGCCTAGCCTGGGTCCCAGCCAGCAGTGGCAGCGCCCCCTTCTCCGTTCCAAGATCCTTCGGAACCTCCAGGCCTTTGTGGCCATTGCTGCCCGGGTCTTCGCCCACGGAGCAGCAACTCTGACTGAGAGCCCTTAGTGCCAATAGCTTAAGGATGGTGCCTGGGTTCCCACGGCTGCAATAAGACTAAGCAATCAATCTATCCACCTAGACATCCACAAGCTAATTAACCCATTAGGAAGTGTGTGGTTCTCGTTTTGTTTGTTTTGTGTGAAGGACAAGGACACCATTTTTTAAAGAGAAAAACAACAAACCCCAAAGCAGGCAGCTCACTAGAGGAAGGAGATGGAGAAGAGAAATAGAGTCAAGTTCTTGGCCTTGGAAGCTGACAAGCAGCTGCATGGCGGGAGGCAAAGGGGGTGGTGGCATCGGAGAAACTGTGAGAAAGCCCTGAGCATCAGAAAGTGAGTGAGCCCAGGCTATGGCGGGTATCTGTAAGGAAAACAAGAAAATGGGAACATTATACTTTTCCGAGTGACTCGGGGAAGTGTGCAGACTCACTGTGCTCCAGACAGAAGGTCTGTAACTGCCTGCTTAGTCCCTTAGTTCTAACAGGATCTATTCACTAAGAACTAACAGAACGACCAATACGGACTGACAAATACTACCAATATGATCTGTGACAAAGCTGCATATTTATTAAGTGGGAAGGGAAGTTTTGATATTATTTATCCTTGTAACAGTTTAGGGATTGTTATTTATTCTATTTATGAGGAGTTATGTATTTTTTTTCAATAAAGATTTATTTATGTGGCTCTCTGGGTCTAATTTCTAAGCATAGTTGGGAGAGAAAAGAGATGGGAAAAGTAGGGCTAGCCGGGCAGTGGTGGCGCACCCTTTTAATCCCAGCACTTGGGAGGCAGAGGCAGAGGCAGGTGGATTTCTGAGTTTGAGGCCAGCCTGGTCTACAGAGTGAGTTCCAGGACAGCCAGGGCTACACAGAGAAACCCCTTCTACACTGACATCTCAGATCAAAGGGCTCAGAGCATCCTGAGTTCTGATGTTCTGAATGGAAACATTTGTGTTGAGTTCATCTAATGACGATATGGTTTCTCTACTGCTGGAATATGCTCAGTCTTCTTTGACCTGTATGTGGGATGTTCGTGTATGTATATATAGGTTCACTTTTGTGTGCACGTGCATTGCAGAGACCAGAAGTTAATGTTGAGTGTACACACACACACACACACACACACACACACACACAGTCTCACTATGTAGTCTTGGCGGGCATTGAACTCAACACATAATCTGCCCACTGCCTCTGTCTCTTTAACGAGGGGTTTACAGGTATGTGACACCTCTCCCAGCTTTGTGCCAAGGTCACTTGAAGCTAGCTTAGCAGATTGAATGGACTAACCTACCTTGTCAGCTTGGGCTGGAGATCCTGTCTCTGCCTCCCAAGGGCTGGAATTATAGGTGGGGAACGAGACCCATCGGTTATTTACGGAGGTAATGGAGTTCCAATCTCCACGTTCCTCCAGTCTTCACATTTGCCTGGCAAGGGCTTTACCCACTAAACCGTCTCTGACTTGGGCTTTAAAATATGGTTTCACACCAGTCTGTCCAGAATTCATGGCAGTTTTCCTGCCTCGGTGCAGTGCCACACCTGGCTTGAATTTTTGGTGTTTGTTTTTTTGAAATGGGGGATTTCTACATAGTCCTGGAACTCCTTGATACACGGACCAGGATGGTGTCTAGTTCAGAGCAATCCTCTTACTTCAGGATCACAGGCGTGCCACCAAGCCTGGTAAATTTTTGGTTTGACTTCTCAGACAGCCCAAACAGGCTTTGCACTTGTGCAGGCCTCCGTCCTCAGCCTCCCAAGTCCTGGTATTACAGACATGAACTACCATACCTGGTTTCTGCAGTATAGTCTAAGACAAGTAGGCTTGTCTATCAGTATTGCTTCTTTGATGGCTAAGCAGAGATTACATGGGATTCAGGTCAGGAAGCGGGCAGTACACCTGAAGGCAACATGTTCCCCAACCTGTTGCTTTCTTCCCTGTCTTCATGGCCGTGTGTGTGTGTGTGTGTGTGTGTGTGTGTGTTTCTATCTATCTATCTATCTATCTATCTACCTACCTACCTACCTATCATCTATCTATCCATCTATAATAAAGACAAGAACCCAACTCATTACAAATTCGAATGAGAATTCAGTTTTATCATAGGGTTGGGGATGGAACCCAAGGCCTCAGGTATGCTAGACAAGTGTTTTATTCTCCCTTTTTCCACCTCTCCTCTTCACACCTTTTCTCCTCCCAATCCCCATCCCCCTCCTTTTTTCTTCCTCCTCGTTCTTCTCTTTTTTTTTTTTTTTTTGGTTTTTCGAGACAGGGTTTCTCTGTGTAGTCCTGGCTGTCCTGGAACTCACTTTGTAGACCAGGCTGGCCTCGAACTCAGAAATCCTCCTGCCTCTGCCTCCCAAGTGCTGGGATTAAAGGCGTGCACCACCACGCCCGGCTCGTTCTTCTCTTTTTTAAAAAAAATTTATTTTTTTAGAATTATTTACTTATTATATGTGAGTACGCTGTTGCTGTCTTCAGACACACCAGAAGAGGGCATCAGATCTCATTACAGATGGTTGTGAGCCACCATGTGGTTGCTGGGATTTGAACTCAGGACCTCTGGAAGAGCAGTCAGTGCTCTTAACCGCTGAGCCATCTCTCCAGCCCCTTTTCTTTATTTTTGAGGCTAAAGTTTTAACTTGAGTACTAAGCAATCTTCCTTCTGGAGGAGTTTACAGAGATCCTTAAGGGAGAATCACAGGCCCTAGGAGTTACCTTCATCTTCCTGTAATGCTTGACCTGCTCAAAACTGAAGTCCTAAGCTAGGGCTACAGCTCTGAGTTCAAGAGCAGCCTGGTCTACACAGTGTATACAGGACAGCCAGATTTGCAAAGTGAAACCCAGTCCTAAAGGGAAAAGGGGGGGGGATGGAAAATTAAAAAGGGAGGGGGATTAATTTAAAAAAAAAAAAGAGGTGCTGGATTTGGAAGAGAGCAAGGAGGGGCAGATGGGAGGGTTTGGAGGGAGGAAAGATAAGGGAAAGTGATGTAATTATATCATAATCTCAAAAAAATAGTGAAAGGAGCTAGTTTGTTTTTGTTGTTGTTGTTTGAGGCAGGGCTTCTTTTTGTATCTCTAGCTATCCTACAACTCACTATGTAGCCCGTAGCAATTCACCTAGCTCATTCTCCCAAGCACTGAGAGTACAGGTGTTTGCTGCTACATCTTGTTTATTTCCTTTATTTTTCCATGGCCTGGACATCAGAGGACAAACATTTTGCCAGTGGGTTACATCTGTATCCTAGCGCTCAGGTGACTGAGGCAGGTAGATCTTGAGGTTTTTTTTTTTTTTTTTTTTTTTTTTTGGTTTTTGATTTTTTGAGACAGGGTTTCTCTATGTAGCCATGGCTATCCTGGAACTCACTCTGTAGACCAGGCTGGCCTCGAACTCAGAAATCCACCTGCCTCTGCCTCCCAAGTGCTGGGATTACAGGCGTGCGCCACCACTGCCCGGCAGATCTTGAATTTGTTGTAACCTGTACCATATAGTGGAATCCTGGGTACAAAAGCCATCAACCAGAGCTCTAACTGTGGTAGTGTATACCTGTAATGCCAGTTCCAAAGTGGCAAAGAGAGAAACAGTATCGTGAGTTCAAGGCTAGCCTACTCTATACAAGTTCCAGGCTATCAAGGATTGCATAGAGAAAAATCTTGTGGAAACAACAACAACCAAAAAAAAAAAAAAAAAAAAAAAAAGGTGTACATGGCATAGAGTCAGATTAAGGTTTTTTTTGTTTGTTTGTCTGTTTGTTTGTTTGTTTTGGTTTTTCGAGACAGGGTTTCTCTGTGTAGCCCTGGCCGTCCTGGAACTCTGTAGACCAGGCTGGCCTCGAACTCAGAAATCCACCTGCCTCTGCCTCCCAAGTGCTGGGATTACAGGTGTGCGCCACCACCGCCCGGCTTGTTTGTTTTTTAAAGACAGGGTTTCTCTGTGTAATAGCCCTAGCAGTCCTAAAACTCCCTCTGTAGACCAGGCTGGCCTTGAACTGATAGAGATCCCCCTGACTCTGCCTCTCAAGTGCTAGGATTAAACCAAGCCTCGATCATGTTTATTTTTTATTTTAGAGACATGGACTCTTGTATCTGAGACTGTCCTGGAACTCAATATGTAACCTAGGCTGACCCTTAAATTCCTGATCCTGCCTCTACCTCCCAAATGCTGGGATTATGGGCTCCAGCCCGGGCAGATCCAGGTTTACATCTTGACTCTGCCACCAAACTTACCACCGAACTCAGTAATAACGGAAGCTATATGCCTGTCCCTTCTCTACCCGGACAGTCCAAGAGACATAAATCACTGTGTCACTGTGTCAAACAGAGGGAGGAAGGAGTGACAAGAGAAATGTCCTGGAGTGGGTTTGAGGGAAGCCACAGCTAATGACCTAGTGCCTGTAGCTGCTGGCCTCTCTGTCTCTGAGGCATAATGGTTTTCAGGAACAGAAAGTCTTAGAGTTTAGAGAAGAGACACTTCCACAGTATTTTTGTTGTTGTTTTAACAAAAGTTTATTAAGATGTACGAAGCACTCCAGGACAACAGTTCATTCTAACTATTCGGAGCGTGGTAAGAGACAATACAGCAGAGAAGAACCCAGGGGGGACTTCCAAAGGAGCAGAAAGACCCAGTACCATTCTCGTGGTCCAGCTATGCTGCTGTGCCCTTGTTTTATGTATGAGTACACCACTGCTTTCTTCAGACACACCAGAAAAGGGCGTCAGATCCCATCACAGATGGTCGTGAGCCACCCTGAGGTTGCTGGGAATTGAACTCAGGACCTCTGGAAGAGCAGTTGGTGCTCTTCACCACTGAGCCACCTCTCCAGTCCTTTGCTGGATTTCTTAACTTCACCTGTTGGCCGAGCACCTTTTTCTCACCACGTTTTTGGCTCCTCGAGCTTCTTTTGCTCCTGTATGCATCCTCCTCGCCCAACCGCCCACCTGCCTCCTTGGTTCTTGGTCCTTCAAGGCTGGGCGTGGCACTGCTGTCCCTCCCCCCCCCCGTTATTATTAACCCCTTCCTGAGCTGTTCTGATGCAGCAGATAGAAAAGGGTCACAGCACACGTCCTCACATTCATTTGCCACAAGCACACCTTAGAGCAGCACCCCCCTCCCCTCCCTCCCCCCCAATGGCTAAGGCATAAAGATGTCTGATAAACCTTCAAGGCTCTGACACCAGGGGACCTGGTCCTTGCCCAGGTCACCCCTAAGGGATAGAAGTTATTTTTTTTTTCTTTCATGTTAACAAAACACTGTACCAAAAAAAAAAAAAAAAAAAAAAGCGATGCCCTCTTATTAAATAGCTAAGTTCTCTTCAAACTCTCAGCTCTACTGAGTACTATAAGGAGTAATTCCCAAGTGCTCAGAAACCACTCCAACCTCCAGGAGTGTTTCCTCTCAAGTGCTAGGGGAGGTAGAGACGAGATGGCCTAAAGCAGCAAAGCTTCACATCTTCATTAGAGTGTCAGGATTACATTGGGGGGAGGGAGGGGGCGGGGATTGAGCACGGCAAGGGCGCTGCTAGCAGTAATTCTGTTTTACCTGGTGGGCTGAAGCAGACAGCTCTCAGCCTCTACAGGAAGAGAAGGAAATTTAGAACTGGAGGTAACTGGAAGAGAGAACTGAAGGCTTCGGGTGTGGCTCAGTGCCACCATGGTTGCCTACCACAGGGCAAGGTTCTGGGTTCCACCGACCCAGCGTAGCAATGGAGGAGGAAGGACAACATTCCATCCATGTCTGAGCGCCCCACAAAGACCTGATATTGCTTCGTACCAACTTAGCCAATTATCAAAACATTAAAGTCGTTCCAACCAGCCGGGCAGTGGTGGCGCACGCCTGTAATCCCAGCACTTGGGAGGCAGAGGCAGGCGGATTTCTGAGTTCGAGGCCAGCCTGGTCTACAGAGTGAGTTCCAGGACAGCCCGAGCTACACAGAGAAACCCTGTCTCGAAAAACCAAAAAAAAAAAAAAAAAAAAGTCGTTCCAACCTGGAAAGACACCACTGCCTCAGACCCTCTATGGACCTCGCAAATGTCCTGACCGGCCCTCAAGACCCCTGCGTCTCCCAGCGTGGCAGGCAGCCTCAGGATCCTAGAGAGACTGTGGCCAGCGTCTCTTCTGACTCTTTGGTGCGCCTTTGAAACCACATTATGCTTTTACCTCTTACTCCAAAGTTCGTGGCAAACCCAGCTTAGCAGGCCTCATTTCCCACTGTCGGAAGCAACGTCCTGATGTGGGGGCTAGGAGGGACCAAACGGAAACGTAGCTCCTAGTCCTCAGAAGGTATCAAGGGTCCATCCACGTCAAAATGGCTGGAGCAGGACATGTAAGACTCCTCTATGATGCTCTGGCCAGCCAAGAGCGGGTCACCGTTGGGCATGATGTCATCAATATTTATGTTGTTTCTGAAGACTAGAGGACACAGAGAGAAACATCAGGCCCTGAGCCAAGTTAGAAGCTCCTGACTTTGGCAGGAAAGGTGCACTCTGGGGCTGAAGGGGCTCTGGGGAAATGGAGGACCAGGGTGGGACAGGGGAATCACCAGGAACTGAATGAGGAACTTGGAGCTCACCTTTTGGCAATGGTGAGAGTTCACTTACTTTCCATATCCTCCATGTTCAGCTGCTGCAGGTCCTGAGGCAGATCTGGCTCTGGCAACAGCGGCCGTGCATGCGCTGGGTCTGGCTCCAGCAGGATTTGTGGGGCTGCACTCAGCGTGGGATCTGGCTTCAGCTCTGTGCCCAGATCCAGCCCTGACTGCAGCATCGACCCCAACTCCAGGTCTCGTGCTAACTCCATCGCTGACACGAGCTCTGCATCCAGCTCTAACAACTCTGGATCCTGTTTGAGCTCCGGAGGCTGCTGCAGCTCGTCCTGTCTAGGTATACCAGGGCAGACGGTGGGACAAGACTCAGAGGGTGAAACAAAGCGAGGATCGTAGAGCAAGCAGAGGCTGTAGGTCTACCCTAAGAAAGCGGCAGAGAGCTGGGTGTGCTTGTGCATGCCTTTAATCCCAGAACTCAGGAGGAGGAGGAGGAGGAGGAGGCAGGCTGATCTCTTTGCGTTTGAAACTAGTCTACACAGTGAGATTCTCTGCCTCGGTGGTGGTGGTGGGGTGCAAAGTGGTTAAAAACAACGGGCTTTATCATAAGATTTTAGGAGACAGAGTCTCATGTAGCACAGGCTAGCCTTCAAATCTCTACCTAGCCAAGGCTAGACTGGAACTTCTGCCTTCCACTTCCCAAGCACTGGCATTAGAGGCACTAGCCACATCTGGCCTTGACATCCGGCTTGTTAGGATTTGAATCCTCTCACTTACTAATGGTTAAATCTCGGATTATCATTTACAGTTTTTGAACTTTTTCTTTTCTGTGTACAAGTATTTTGCTTGTGCGTATGTATGTACACCCACACGCATGCCTGGTATA
This sequence comes from Apodemus agrarius, assembly GCA_964023405.1. NCBI lineage: Eukaryota > Metazoa > Chordata > Mammalia > Rodentia > Muridae > Apodemus > Apodemus agrarius. Next base: position 2,212,333 of record OZ030026.1, read on the forward strand.
TGTGGAGGCCAGAAGAGAGCCCCTGATGTTGAATGGTTGTAAGCTACCTTGTGGGTGCTGAGTACTGAACCCAGGTGCTATACAAGAACAGTCAGCTGCTTTTAACCGCTGAGCTGCCTCTCTGGCCCTCAGAAGTGGGAACAACGACATATAATAGAGGCAAGAGGGTGCTGGAGAAACCGCTCAGCGGTTAAGAGCACTGACTGCTCGTCCAGAGGTCCTGAGTTCAATTCCCAGCAACCACAGGGTGGCTCACAACCATCTGTAATGAGATCTGATGCCCTCTTCTGGTGAGTCTGGAGAGAGTAATGGTGGTGTACTGATAATATATAAAATAAATAAATAAATCTTAAAAAAAAAAAAAAAAAAAAACAGAGGCAAGAGGATGGTTAAAAGCAGAATTCTAGATAGCACCCAAAATGATTTATAAATTTAATGCAATTTCTACCAAATGCCACTCTCCTCAGAAACAAACTTTATATGCACTCACAAAAGACCCCCGGTACAGCTGGAGGCTAGGCATAGCAATACATGCCTGTCATCCCAGCCCTCGGGAGGGAGAGGCAGAAGAATCAGCGAGCCATAGACGTATAGTATGTTTGAGGTACAAGAGACCCTGTTTTAAAACAACAGCTCACAGAATAAAATAATACTAAGATATAGTAGCCAAAACAGCATGGTACCAACATAAAATCAGACATATGGGCCAAGGAAACAGAATGCAGACCTAGATATAAATCCATGAATCTAGAGCTAACTAGTTTTTTACGAAGGTGCCAAGTACACAACACACACACACACACACACACACACACACACACACACGCCGTACAGCCTCCTCAATATACTGGAAATCCATTTACAGGAGAATTAAACTAGATTTGTATCCTCTACCACATACAAAAATCATGAAGCCAGAAAACAATGGCTCAGCAGGTAAAGGCACCTACTACTTTTTTTGTTTGTTTGTTTTCGAGACAGGGTTTCTCTGTGTAGCCCTGGCCTGGCTGTCCTGGAACTCACTCTGTAGACCAGGCTGGTCTCGAACTCAGAAATTCGCCTGCCTCTGCCTCCCAAGTGCTGGGATTACAGGCGTGGGCACCTACTACTAAACCTAACAATTTGAGTCCAATCCCATGACCCACACGGCAGAAAGAAGGAACCAACTCTTGCCAGTTGTTCACTGACCTCTATACATGGGCTGTGGCACACATCCACATGTGCACACATACATATGCACATACAGAAATAAATACGATTTAAAATCAACACAGGGGGCTTGAGAGGAGGCTCGGTATTATGGGGGCACACTGCTGAGTAGCGTAAGGCAATAGGAATGCAGAGGACCCATGCTCAGTTCCCAGCACCCCTGCAAGGTGGTTCACAACTGCCTGTAAGTCCACTCCAGGACCCTGGCCCTCTCAGAACAGAGGACTCTGGTCCTACAGGTGCCTACATACATATGTATGTACCCCCCCACACACATATACATAATTACAAGTAATAAAAATACATTTTAAGCAGGGCATGGAGGTGCACATTTTTTTTTTTCCGAGACAGGGTTTCTCCTGTGTAGTCCTGGCTGTACTCGAACTCAGAAATCCAACTGCCTCTGCCTCCCAAGTGCTGGGATTACAGGTGTGCACCACTACACCCGGCTGGTACACACTTTTAATCTCAGCACTCAGGAGACAGAGGCAGGCAGATAGATCTCTGTGGGTTGGAGACTAACTTGGTCTACAGAGCAGTTCAACCCTGTCTCTGCCTTGAGGGAAAAACAACAAAAACCCTTAACTGAAAAAAAAAAGTACACAAAAGAGATCAAAGACCTGAACATAAAACTTGAAATCACAAAATTCTAAAAGAGGGTTGGAGAGATGGGTCAGTCGTTAAGAGCACTGTCTGCTCTTCTAGAGGTCCTGGGTTCAATTCCCAGCAACTACATGGTGGCTCACCGCCATCGATAATGGGATCCAATGTCCTCTTCTGGTGTGTCTGAAGAGAGCAACTGTGTATTCATATAAATTAAACGAATAAATCGTTTTTCTTTCTTTCTTTCTTTCTTTTTTTTTTAAAGATTTACTTATTATATCTAAGTACACTGTAGTTGTCTTGAGACAAACCAAAAGAGGGCATCAGATCCCATTACAGATGGTTGTGAGCCACCATGTGGTTGCTGAGATTTGAACTCAGGACCTCTGGAAGAGCAGTCAGTGCTCTTAACCGCTGAGCCATCTCTCCAGCCCCCAAATAAATCTTTAAAAAAAAAAAAAAGATATCTACCAAACAGCAACTTAAAAAAATAAAATTCTATAAGAAAACCTTGAGGAGAATTCTGCTCTTGCAGAGGTCCTAAGTTCAATTCCAAGCACCTACACTGGGCAGCTCACAATTGCCTGTAACTCCAGATCCTCTTCTGCACCCCACACACAGACACACAGGTATAATTAAAATAAATCTTAAAAGAAAGGGAAAATCTTGGGGCTGGAGAGGTGGCTCCGCAGGTAAGAGCACTGACTACTCTTCCAGAGGTCCTGAGTTCAAATCCTAGCAACCACATGGTGGCTCATGACCATCCATGATGAGATCCAATGCCCTCTTCTGGTGTGTCTGAAGATAGCTACAGTGTACTTACATATATAAATAAATCATTTTTTTTTTTTTTTTTGGTTTTTTCAAGACAGGGTTTCTCTGTGTAGTCCTGGCTGTCCTGGAACTCACATTGTAGACCAGGCTGGCCTCGAACTCAGAAATCCGCCTGCCTCTGCCTCCCAAAGTGCTGGGATTACAGGCGTGTGCCACCACCACCCGGCAAATAAATCATTTTTAAAAAAGGGAAAATCTTGCAACAGTGGTAGAGACAATAATGTAGCCTTGAAAGCATACAAAATAAAAACAGAAACCAGATCAACTACAATTAAATAAATCAAACTAAGAAAGTTCATAGCAAAAACAATCACCTGAATTAACAGGCAACTTGCAAGTGGGGAATCATACTTATAAACTATTCACTCAGCAAAGACTCAATCCAGGAGTTATAAGGAACTAAAAACACCCCAACGGTATAAAGGCAAATAAGGGGCTGGAGAGATGGCTCTGTGGTCAAGAGCACTGGCTGCTTTTGCAGAGGACTGGGGTTTGGTTCCCAGTACCCGCATGGAGGTTCACATCTTCTGTAACTCCAGTTCCAGGAGATCTGGTGATCTCTCCTTCTGGCCTCTGAGGGCTCTGAACACATGTGGTGCACAGGCACTGAAGCCCACAGCTTACACCTATAAAAATCCAGCACGCAGAAGGCAGGACGCGTGTCACACATACAAAGCCAGTGAGGACTATATAAGGAGCTTCAGACAAGCCTGAGCTTCCTCAGAGTGTGGTCCTATTTCAGAAAACAAACAAACGAAGGGCAGAAGATGGAAATGGGGGTGTAAGCCCAGCACCTGGGGAGGCTGAGGAAGACCAGCCTCAGCTACAGGAGACTTTGCCTCAAACAAAGGAATGAGCAACAAAGGTGAGCCAGCAGTTAAGAGCAGTATTACTAGGTTCCAGGTTTGAATCCCAGCACCCACGTGGCAGCTCCCAGCCATCTGTAATCCCAGCGCCAGGGATTCTGACACCTTCTTCTGGCCTCCACAGGCACCAGACACAAAAGTGGCACACAGACGTACATGCGTGCACATGAAGTGAAAAATAAGCCAGGCATTGGTGGCACAGATCTTTAATCCTAGCACCTGAGAGGCAGAGGCAAGGGAGATCTATGTGAGTTCAAGGCCAGCCTGATCTAAATATCCAGTTCTGTCTCAAACAGAAGGAGGAAGAAGAGGAACAACAACAACAACAATAATAACAGAATTCGATCGACTGATTGATTAGTCAACAAATGAATGATCTGACCCAGCTGGGTCATTCACTAGCCCTGTACCTTAGAAGACGCTCACTGCCTTATCACACTGAAACTTGGTTTCTTTAGGTGTTACCAGTCATGCCTCGCATGTAAGTGTGTGAAGATTAAACAAAATTAGAGTTGCCTGGCAGTAGTGGTGCATGCCTTTGATCCCAGCACTTGGGAGGCAGAGGCAGGCGGATTTCTGAGTTCAAGGCCAGCCTGGTCTACAGAGTGAGTTCCAGGACAGCCAGGTCTACACAGAGAAACCCTGTCTTGGAAAAAAAAAAGAAATAAAAATAAAACAAAACAAAAAATTAGAAAACATACACAACACTCAGCCCAGTACCCAGCAAATAACACGCTTCTAATAAGCGTGGCCACCATTGCTGAGTCCAATGAGTCCTCACAAGGACTCAACAGATTTTTTTTTCAGAAAATCTAATACTCTGTCATCAGGAAGGGTCCCGTGAACAAGAACCGTTGTGATCATTACTATCAGGGAGACAGTGGAAAGATGGCAGCAGGAAACCATGAGAGAGGAGCAGCTCGAAGGGGAAAAACACTAGAGTTTGGTGAGTTAGGGAGCGGGAGAGGAGAGGGAAGGGATTGGAATTAGGGATTCCCAGTGAAGGGCTTGGGTCTCACCTGTTAGAGATCACAATGAGTCTATGTTTCAAATATTTCCTCTGTTCTTCAAAATTAACTGTGGGGATACAGACAGGAGACGGGAGAGATCAATGTGTTGGTCACACAGGTAAAAGTTCCTCTAGCACAAGACGGTCCTGACAAGGTTAACTCCTTATTAACAAGCGTGCACTGTACACAAACATGCCCTGTGTGTGAAAGGGGGGAGCCTGATCTATCAATATCCGAGAATACTTTCGTTCTACAAAGGATGTATGTCAACGACCCCAACCTTTTTCCTGGTAGTAGCACCCAAAAGCTTCGTCCCGAGGGATTCTGGGATAGAGGAAGCGGAGTGGGTTCTCAGGGACGTTCTCTTCTGCAAGAACCTGGTAGTGGCGGATGATTTCTGTCAGTGGGAGCGACTGCAGCACTTCCTTGGTGAAGGGCTGCACAGCGCGGACTTGGACTTTATCTGAAGGACATATTGTGCACAAAAAGTGAGACTAGCCCCGGGGTTCCCTGCCCAAACAGATGCCGTCCCCATAATAATCCGCCCATAGGGATCCGCCCCCATAGGACTCCGCCCCTATAAGACTCCACCCCTATAATACTCCACCTCATACGGACTCCGCCCCCATACAGACGCCGCCCTTCAAGCCAAGAGCAGACAGAGTGGGAGGTGTGTGTAGGGCGCCTGGCAGAAAGCAGATTGCAAGAATGGTTCGGGGGAGGGTGCTGACCGTCATCCTGGTGCTCCACCCAAGAGCAAGTAATGCCCCCTTCAGAAGTTTCACTGAAGCGCAGTAGGAAGGTGCCAGACACCATCTTCTTCAGCAGTCGGTATTCCTGGCCGCGGCTCACAAAGCCCATGATGCGCCTGGAGCAGACAAAGCCTGTTAGACCCAGGTCCCGGTCCCTCTTGTGAGGACTCGGTGGACAGACTGAGGAAAAGCACCAGGTGAGGGGTGAGGAGATGGCTCAGCAGCTAAAGGTACTTCCCGTTCAATCTCTAGGACCCACATGGTGGAAGGAGAGAACCTACCTCTGTAAGCTATACTCTGATCTCCACAGGCACTCGCGGACACACACACACACACACACACACACTTGCACACAAAATAAATACACAAGCCGGGCGGTGGTGGCGCACGCCTGTAATCCCAGCACTTGGGAGGCAGAGGCAGGCGGATTTCTGAATTCGAGGCCGGCCTTGTCTACAGAATGAGTTCCAGGAGTTCCAGGACAGCCAAGGCTACACAGAGAAACCCTGTCTCGAAAAACCAAAATAATAATAATAATAATAATAATAATAATAAATACACAAAAATATAATAGAGCAGGGCATAGGAGCGAATGAATGCCTTTAATTCCAGCGCTTGGGAGGCAAAGAGGCAAGTGCAGACAGATCAATGTGGTCTACGCAGCAAGTTCTAGGACCGCCATCCAGAGCCACAGAAGAGACAGACTGACACGCCTCTCCTCCGCCCCGCCCCCTCTCCCCAACTCAGTCCATTGATCTAGTTCCCAATTTCTCTAAGTCTGGGTTTCCTCATGGAAACTCGCCACTCAGTGTGGCCGTAAGGACTGCATGAACGGAAGCACCCGGCGAGCTCTGCAACACAGTGGATGCTTGACAAATACTGAACACGACTGCAGTTACTGATGGGGACTGGCATTGTTTTTGATTTTGTTTTTTGTCTCTCCCTTGTGCCACCAGGAGGCGCTCGAAGTTCAGTCCCGAGCCCGGGTGAGGAAAACAAAGCCAGGCCTTACCCATCTTTCCAGAGATCCTTCAGGTGGTCATGTACCAGCTCCAGAATTTTGTCCAGCCAGGTCCAGAACGAGATCTTGCCAGGGGGGCTCTCTCGCTGGAAGGGGAACAGAGAGGCAGGATTGGTGTGGGGAAGGGTGGAGGTGGGCCAGTGTTTGGACCGGGGACCAGCAGGACAAGGCTGTTACCTTGCTGAAGTCTACCCAGGACAGCAGTGCATCCTTGCAGTTCTTTCCTGTGGACCAGAGTCACAGACAGATGACTGAAAGGGGCCAAGGCCAGGCCGAGGACTCTCGGGGTAGGGGCAAGCCAAGGCTAGGGAACGGCCAAGAGAAAACTGTACCGAACAGCTTGTTCCTCAGCATTCCCAGCTGCTTGGAATCGAGGCCTCGGCCGACATAGGAGGAGAACTGCCAGCTGAGCACAGGCCCCAGCAAACTCCAGGGGGCTTTCGGAGTTTGGCAGAAGAACAGCTGGTTCTGCAGGGTCGGGGGTAGCCGGCTCAGAAGCAGCCCTTCCGGCAAGCCTCCATTCCACTCTGCCCCCAACCCCCATGCCCCTCACCCCCACCCCCCATCCCCGCTTGCCGCCGCCGCCTCCTCCTACCATGGGATTTGAGCTGAGCATGTTGAACCAGAGAATGGATGCCCAGGCAATGGAGAGTTGGTTCATGTTAGAAATAATCACCACGGGGAGCGTGTCCGTCTGGGAGGGAGACAGGAGTCGTCGTGGTGGAGGACCGGGATGTTTGTAACTGCAGACATGCGCGGCCTCTTTCGCTCCCCATCACTCACCTGCAGCAGCATCGTCAGACCCTGGTACACGTACTCCACCACGAAGCTGATGATGTGTAACTCCTCGGTCACGGCCAGCGGCCCCTGCAGGGTCAGCACTTCCCTCGGTGAGTCCCTGGCCTCTGCTCACTGCTCCGGGGACACACACCACACACACACACACACACACACACACACACCACATACACACACACACACCACACACAGCCCCCGGAACGACCCCCCCAGCCTGACCTTGTTGTTGCCCTTTCCTGCACCCACAGAGCGTTGCTCCACCAGCGTCTGGAAATTAATAAAAAACCAATGCCAGGGAAGGAACCCAGAGGCCACGGCCTGGAAATGCCCCAGCTCCCGCTCCTCCAGACTAAACGCCAGTTCTGTTAGCCCTTCTTACCAAGAAGCCAAAGTCCCAAATTAAGCCTTGTCTCTGGCCCTCCTCAGGGGTCAAGGTCTTTTGGGTTGAGGTCAGAATGTTGAACTTCCGGAAGCTGTTCAAGGAAGAGGATACGCGGAGATAAAGAGCAGGGTTAGTCTCTTTCTCTCAGTCGGGGCAGTGGTGGCACAAGCCTTTAATCCCAGCGCTTGGGAGGCAGAGGCAGGTGGATTTCTGAGTTTGAGGCCAGCCTGGTCTACAGAGATCCAGGACAGCCAGGGCTACACAGAGAAACCCCGTCTCAGGAAAAAAAGAAAGAAAGAAAGAAAGAAAAAAAGTATCTCTCTCTTTCCTTCTTTCTTTGTGTAGCCCAGGCTGGCCTTGTATTTCCAGTGATCCTCTTGCCCCACGCTCCTAAGTACTGAAACTTAAGGTGTGTTCCACCATGGCTTGCATGGCTTGCTCAGAGTTAGTTTTAAAAAACAGCAAAAAAATAAAATAAAATAAAATAAATAAAAGGGGGGGACAGTGGGATGACTCAGCTTGGGGGCAAGTCTAATGACTTGAATTTGATCCCAAGGACTCACGTGGTTCAAGGAAGGAGAGAACAAGCCCACTAGTTGTCCTCTGACTTACACATACTTTCATATTTTTTCTCTTGATTATGTATGTTCTCTCTCTCTCCTCTCTCTCTCTCTCTCTCTCTCTCTCTCTCTCTCTCTCTCTCTCGTAAAGTGTAAAAAGAAATTAAAATAAATACAACTTAGCAGTACACCAAAATTCCACTTCACTCCAGATTTTGCCCTCTCCCATTGTCCACGCGCCCCTGGGGAGGGCCAGAGATGAGGTTTAATTTGTCTCCCTTCAACTCCCACATGTGCTTGTGCGGGTCATACACGCATGTACACGTTCTTATCACGCACTTACCCTGGTAAGTCTGAATTCCTGAAAAGAAAGAAGAAAAAAAAAAAACATCACTGGGAGGTAAAGGTAGTCAGACAGACCTGGGTTCACACTGCATTCTTGAGCTCATGTGGATGTGGCCTTGCCTGGCGGAAGAGACTCGGAATCTCTGAGTTCCTGTCTGTGTTTGTCTGATGCATTGGCCAGACTGGGGGCGCTGTGATACAATGAAGCTAGTCTTCTTGGGAGGCAGAGGCAGGTGGATTTCTGAGTTCGAGGCCAGCCTGGTTTACAGAGTGAGTTCCTGGACAGCCAGGACTACACTACACAGAGAAACCCTGTCAAAGAGAGGGGGGAGGGGGAAGGAGGGGAGAGAGAGAGAGAGAGAGAGAGAGAGAGAGAGAGAGAGAGAGAGAGAGAGAGAGAGAGAGAAACCAGTCTGGGACATGCTGCAGGGCACTTGGGTTGGGCCAGGATCCCAGGCTGCGTGCGTGCGTGCGTGCGTGCGTGCGTGCGTGCGGTGGGTACCTCTGCCTCCTGTCTGTCCCATGGACTGTTTTAGTCACATCCTTCAGTGGCCTCAGCTCACCTGTCAACGGAGACTTCTGCTCTGAGTGATTTGTTGCCTTCCTGGAGTCTCACCAGCAGTCTGGGGGGTGGGGGGAGGACAGATGATTGGATACCATGGTCAATTTCAAATTCTCGACACAGGTGTGGAAGAAAGGGGGGGATTGGGAGGGGGGAAAAGGTAAGTCTTCACAAGAGAAAGGCTCTGCACACTCAGAAAAGGCACAACAGCAGCAGCAGTGGAGGGGAAATGAGGCAGGAGCTGGCAAACGCAACCTTGTCCTGACGGTGAACTTGCTCCCAGTCTTCAGGATGAGGGGCCGGTGGAGAGTCTGGGGCATGCAGGGCTGGGTTTCCACTACAAAGGACCTGCGGGAGAGGTGGGGGGGCGATAACGGATGCGTCTGTAACAACCACCTCCCCGTGCTGCTTCTTCCTTTTTTCTCCTCCACAGAAGCCTCCCGGGCCACCAGACCTTTGGAGCAGACGCTGAAGTAACTCCATGACTTGTGCGGTCTGCAGGTCCACCCCTTGGCCAAACATGTCGCCATTATACCGGAGCTCGTGACTGAGCTCCTTCAGCTGCTTCAGGAGCTGCCGGAGGCGGAACAAGAACTGTGCTCCCGCAGTCAACCTGGGGGGGAGTCCAGGGAGGGAGGATGCGTTACGTTTCCTGGAGCCCCACGGAGGCTCGGGGGTTCCTCTTTAATAGCGTAGAGAGTTGGAAACTGACTTGAGCTAAAAAGAGCCCAGTGTGTGACTTTGCCCTTGCGATCGATCCCCGAACTCTCAAGGTTGAAGTAGGAGGGTTCTGGGTTCAAGGCTGGCCTGGGTTACCTACTGTGATCCTGTCTCAGACATAAACAAGTAAAGATAAAGATAAGGGGTAATTGATGTAGTTCATTTGGTAGAACAAGCGCAAATCCCTAGATCTGATCTCCAGCACCGTATCAACTGGGCAGGGATATACACTGGAATTTCCAACTCTGAGGAGGCGAAGGAAGAAAACTAGTTCATTCTCAGCTGTGTAGTGAGTTCAAGGCCAGCCTGGGACACAAGAGACCACTACCACAAACAAACAGAATCCAGGCAGCATACGGCAGCATATTCAAAACAATATTTACTCTAAAAGGTTAAATGCAAAACCACTTTGATATACAAGTTTTTATTAACATAATGATATTTTATTTTGTACACATGCATGTGCAGGGGCATGTGCCCGTGCATCTCTGCATAGAGACTAGAATTGAGTCTCTTCATCTATTATTCTTTTTTTTTTTTCTTTTTCTTTTTATTTTTGAGACAGGGTTTCTCTGTGTAGCTCTGGCTGTCACGGAACTCACTCTGTAGACGAGGCTGGCCTCGAACTCAGAGATCCACCTGCCTCTGCCTCCCAAGTGCTGGGATTAAAGGCGTGTGCCACCACTGCCCGGCTGCTCTTCACCTCTTTTGAGACAATCTCTCTCACTGAACCTGGGCCTCACCATTTTGCTTAAGCGGCTGGCCAGCAAACCCTGGCATCGGCCTATTTCCGCCCATTGGTGTGGGGTGTGGGGCTATGCATACCTGGTATCGTGCTGAGCTTTTCAGTGGCTGCTGGGGATCTGAACTCGGGCCTGTGTGCTGTGCTTGCATAGCAAGCATGTTCCTGACGGAGCCATTTCCTCAGACCCTGGCTGTGTGGTGTATGTGTGTGTGTGTGTGTGTGTTCAAGACAGGGTCCAACTATATACTCCAGATTGTCTGGAACTTTTGGTTCTCCTGTGTTTGCTGCCCTAGCACCTGGATTAGACTCCAGCACCGCATTCAGCTCAGAAGCATCTTTTGTAAAGCCGGAAGCCTGAGACATACCACAGTGGGTAAAGGTACTCAACTAGAAAGCTTGGCCACCTGAGTTGTGTTCCTGGAACCCATATAAAGATGGCAGTGGAGAACTCCACAAAGTTCTCCTCTGAGTTCCATACACATGCCACACGCACACGCACACGAGCGCGCGTGCCCTCCCCATCATGTAGACACACACAGTGGTAGAAAATGTAAAGAAATGGTGTCTGGGGAGATGGCTCAGTGGTTAAGAGCACCAGCTGCTCTGTAAGAGGATCTGGGTTCAGTTCCCGGCACCTACATGGTGGCTCACAACTGTCTGTAACTTTAGTTCCAGGGGATCCAGTACCATCATACATGCAGGCAAAACCCCACTGCAAGTAAAAATAAATCAATAAGGGCTGGAGAGATGGCTCAGCGGTTAAGAGCACTGACTGCTCTTCCGAAGGTCCTGAGTTCAAATCCCAGAAACCACATGGTGGCTCACAACCATCTGTAATGAGATCTAATGGCCTCTTCTGGTGCATCTGAAGACAGCGACAGTGTACTTAGATATAACAATAAATAAAAATCTTTGGGCCAGAGCAAGCAGAGCCGGACAGGGCCGGCGGAGCCAGCAGAGGTCCTGAATTCAATTCCCAGCAACCACAGGATGGCTCCCAACCATCTGTACAGCTACGTGTACTCATATACATAAGATAAAATAAATAAAAAAATCATTAAGAAACATTTCAATTACATTTTATAATCACTTATTTTCTTAAGGATTTATTTTATTAAGTAGGTGTGGTAGCCCACACCTTTAATCCCAACACTGGGGAGGCAGAGGCTGGAGACTGGCCAGCCTGGTCAAGACTGTGAGTTCCAGGCTATCCAATGCTACATAGTGAGACCTTGTCTCAAAAGCAAGCAAAACAGAGGGTAGAATGTAGCCGTGGATTAACCCATTACTTTCCATTGCTCCTTCACCAGAGCAGAGGCTGGCCTCAGGCCTCCCAGAGTCGAGAGGACAAAGGATAACAGAGCACTGTCAGTCAAACCGGAGGACGGCAGAAGAGACGGAGGCGTCACTTGCTGCTATTTCCCTTACCCTTCCTGCCTTTCCGCTCTCCATCTGTGCTGACAGTCAAATCCGGGACTTGTGTGCACAGGAGGAGCACTGGATACATGAGTCTGGGGAGGGAAAGCATCTGTCTTTTCCTCTTACCACTGTTCCAGCTGTTCCAGCTGCTGCTCGGGGGGTGGGGCTCCGATGCAGGATTTCTGCTGCTGCACCTTCCACTCATCCACTTTGGGCAGCAAGAGGTCGACCAGGGTGGTTAATCGGCCAATCAGTCCTTTGGAGGCGTCCAGCACCTCCTAGGAAAGAGAACTAATAAGGGCTAAGTACCTCTTACCACCCCCATCATCCAGCTGCCCCCTGACCCCTCTCTGCTGCTCCCCAGTTCCCCGATGCCCCAGACCCCCCTCTGCTGCCCCCCAGTACCCTGCTGCCCCCAGACCCCCCTCTGCTGCCCCCAGTCCCCTGCTGCCACCTCCCCCTCCCCCCCAGTTTCCTGACCTCCCCTTTCCCCCCAGTTTCCTGCTACTCCATCCCCCTCTCCCACAGTTCCCTGTTATCATCCACCCCCCACTGCTGCCCCTCAGTTCCCTGATGTCTCCAGATCCCACTCTGCTGGCTCCCAGTTCCCTACTGCCCCCCCAATCCCCTGCTGCCCCCTGACCCCCTCCCCCCAGTTTTCTGCTGCCCCTGACCCCACTGTCCCACAGTTCCCTGATGCCCCCGACCTCCCACTGCTGGCACCCAGTTCCCTGATGCCCCCCTCTCCCCCGCCCAGTTCCCTGATGCCCCCTCTGTGCCCCGCCCCCCCAGTTCCCTGATGCCCCCTCTGTGCCCCGCCCCCCAGTTCCCTGATGCCCCCTCTCCCCCCCAGTTCCCTGATGCCCCCTCTGTGCCCCGCCCCCCAGTTCCCCGATGCCCCCCTCTCCCCCCCAGTTCCCCGATGCCCCCTCTGTGCCCCGCCCCCCAGTTCCCCGATGCCCCCCTCTCCCCCCCAGTTCCCCGATGCCCCCTCTGTGCCCCGCCCCCACCTTTCTCATTCTGTCCACTTTGTTGATTGTCGCCTGCACAAGCTGCTCCTGTTGGCTCTGGTGAGGGTCCAAGGACGATGTCTTCTCTGAAAGGCGAGACCCAAGTTCAGACCACAGGTTCCTTCAACTCTTTTCTGCCTCCGGGGGTCTCAGTTAGAAACAGAAAATGTTGGATGGGGAGGAAGGGAGAACCAGACAAAGTGCAGGTACCTGGAGTCCCACAGGCAAATTCTGGACGGACCAGAAGCCCACTCAACCTGCTAAGGCAGTTTTCTACGCAATCCCTCCCTCCCTTGCTGACTATTCCTCAGTTACATCTCCAGTCCACCTCCACAACACACCCGACACCCCTGTCTGTCTTACATATCGACAGGACGACTGACGCTGTGCCACCTGCTGCTGGCTGGCTGTAGGTGACTACTGCTCATTCCCCATTGTTTCCCCGCTTTGAGGGGACCTACTTTGGTTGAGAATCGTGTATCTGAAGGTGAAGACATCCTGCTCGTCCTTCAGCTGCCTGATGGATCTCACCAACATCTGTAAAGGAGATGGGACCCCGGTGAGGTGAGGCTGCTTGAGGGCAGAAAAGCTGAGCCCTCCCTCCCCACCCAACACTTGCCACATCCACCGACCTCAACCACAGTCTGTAAACCCAGGATGCGAGTTTCGATCTCGTGTTGCTGGCTCTCCGCCGCTGCTTCAGGGACTGGCCTGGGTTGCACCTTAAGTAAAAGGTTCTGAACATGTTTGAACTCTGACTTGGTTTTTTTTTTTTTTTTTTTTTTTGTTTGTTTGTTTGTTCATCTGGTTCTGTTTTGCTTTGTTGTTTTTCAAGACAGGGTTTCTCTGTGTAAAGCCCTGGCTGTTCTGGAACTCACTACGCAGACCAAGCTGAGCTCAAATTCACAGAGATCCACCCACCTCTCTGGCCCGAGTGCTGGGATTATCAGCGTGGGCCACATCCCCCCATTCCCACCTGAACTCTAGAGTTCTCATCCCTAAACCGAGACCTGAAATCTTACTGCAGAGTGTGGGGGAGATCCTGGTCTGAGAGGAGTTTCTCAACCCTCCTCCGGGTGTCTTGCTGTCCCAGGGGGCTTTCAAATGTCAGTGTCACATTGACCTTACCTCTTGAGCTCTTTGGGCCTGATTCAGAATATTTCTCTCTTCCAGAAGAAGATTAAAGATCATCTCAGCCAACTGGGTAGGGCCATTAGGAAAGGTCTAAGTAGGAAAAACAGAGGGGCGTGGTCCTATTTAACTACCTTAATGACCTGCCAATCCAGACCCTGCCTTCAGTGTCTCCAGTAATTTTCCTCCTTCACAGTCCCTGAATCGAGATTCAGTCCTTTATTCCGCTAGGGACACCCCAGGTCCAGACTCTGCAGCCCAGCCTATACTCAAAGACCAGTTCCAGGCTGCTATCCCCAGCTCTTCCAAAGTACCTGAATGTCCCGGCTGAATTTCCGCAAGTTGTGCTGCAGCAACAGGTAATCGGAGTCTACGCTGTAACGGTCCCACTGGTTGAGCTGGTCCAGGATGCTGAAGTACAGCATGTTGGCCTTGGAGTCATCATTGCCCAGCACAGCTTCTCTCCTGAGGACCGGGCGGGGCAGGGGCTCTGAGAACTCACCACCCGCTGCTGCTCTGAGATCTCCCACCCCTCTGTGCTCAGAAGGGGCCAACGGAACCCCGAGCCCTCACCAGTTCTGGTCTTCAATCCAGGCAGCCAAGTGCTGCCTGACATCCATCGGCAGGATGCTCTGTGAGTAGATCTGGTGTAACTGGTCCAGGAACGGGCTGTCAAGGTTCTGCAACATCTCCCACTGCGCCATTTGGGCTCTGAATGGAAGAGAGATCGGTTCTCTGCTAGACGTTTTACTGAACCAAATCATCTACAGTCTAATGGTTTATTTATTTATTGTTTGGTTTATGAAACACACAAACAGGGCTGGAGAGATGGCTCGGCGGTTAAGAGCACTGAAGAACTCTGAAGAACACCAGGAACAGTGTACTCACATACGTGCAATAAATAAATAAATAAATCCTTAAAAAAATAAAACACACAAACACAAACAAGTCCACGGCCTCAGTAACCCAGCTGGACTGGAAGTCAAAGTGATCCTGCCATGTATATATAATGTGTGTGTGTGTGTGTGTGTGTGTGTGTGTGTTATGTATACATACACACACACACTGTTGCTGTCTTCAGACACACCAGAAGAGGGCATCAGATCCCATTACAGATGGTTGTAAGTCACCATGTGGTTGCTAGGGTTTGGACTCAGGACCACTGGAAGAGCTGCCAGTGTTCTAACCGCTGAGCCATCTCTCCAGCCCCATGATTTTTGTTTAATTATACGGTTAAAATATAGATAAAAGGGTCTGGAGAGTCGGCTCAGTGTTTAAGAGCACTTGTCCTAGAGGACCAGATTTGATCCCTCGTGCTCACCGGGTGACTCACAACTATTTGCACCCCAGTCCCAAGGGATCTCTCTGTATCCTCTTTTCACCTCTGAGGCCATCAGGCATTTGCCTAAATACACACAGGCAAAACACATACACCGAGGTAGTTTGAATGTAACCGGCCCCCATCGCCCCATAGGGACGGCACTATTAGGAGGCGTGGCCTTGCTGGAGGAAGTGTGTCACTACGGGGCGGGGCTCTGAGGTCTTACATGCTCAGGCTCTGCCCAATGTGGCACAGTCTCCCACTGCCTTTGGATCAAGATGCAGAGCTCTCCTTCTTCAGCAGTGGTTACCCGCCATGGCGATAATGACAAAATCTCTCAAACTGTAGGCCAAACCCAATTAAATATTTTCCCTTATTAGAGTTGCTGAGGTCATGGTATCTCTTCTGAGCAACAGAAACCCTAATAAAGTGAAGTAGAGGGGCTGAAGAGATGGCTCGGCAGTTGAGACCACTGACTGCTCTTCCGAAGGTCCTGAGTTCAAATCCCAGCAACCACATGGTGGCTCACAACCATCTGTAATGAGATCTGATGCCCTCTACTGGTGCGTCTGAAGACAGCTACAGTGTACTCACATAATAAATAAATAAGTTTAAAAAAAAAAACTTAAGCAGAACAGGTGATGCAGACCAAAAAACACACGAATGTACATCATGTGACATATCCAGAAATTTCCACTTCAACTAAGACATATACATACACATAAAATAATTTTTTCATTTTGTTTTTGAAACAGGTTTTCTCGGTGTAGCCCTGGCTGTCCTAGAGGTAGCTCTATAGATCATGCTGCCCCCGAATTCAGAGATCCGCCTGCCTCTGCCTCCCGAGTGCTAGGATTAAAGACGTGTGCCACCACTGCCCAGCTATAATATATATATAGTATAGAATATAGTATAGAATAGTATAGAATAGTTTAGGGCATAGGAAGGGGAGTTGAGAAGGAGGAGAGAGAGAGAGAGAAGAGAGAGAGAGAGAGAGAGAGAGAGAGAGAGAGAGAGGAGGGGAGAGGAGAGGGAGGCTGGCCAAGAATGTAGAGAGAGGGGGGAGGGAGAAAGGGAGAAAGGGGTCAGGGAAAGGAGGGGGGGCAGAGAGCTAAAATAATTTTTTAAAAATATAGAAAACACTAGTTTACATTGCTCCTATTCCTAATCTTGGCCTTTGTGCTTTCTCTCCAAAAAAATAATTGTTGTTATAACTCACTGCAGTTTTTCTAGGGAATACTATTTAACAATTGCAACAGGTGGCATTTTTATTTTAGTGGTAACTTTGAAACACACAAAAGTATCAGTAGCTAAGTCCTGTGGAGCATGCCTATAATACCAACACTTGGCCAGTGGAAACAGGAGCACTGAGGGCAGCCTTAGATACATAATGAATTTGAGGTCAGCCAAGACTACATAACACCCTGCTTCAAAGGGAAAAAAAAAGGGGGGGTGCTGGAGAGATGGCTCAGTGGTTAAGAGCACTGACTGCTCTTCCAGTGGTCCTGAGTTCAATTCCCAGCAACCACATGGTGGCTCACAACCATCTGTAGTGGGATCTGGCACCCTCTTCTGGTGTGTCTGAAGACAGCTACAGTGTACTTACATACAATAAATAAATAATAAATACTTCTTCCTCTTGCTCCCATCAGCTGCCACAAGAAGCCTGTAGGCACTGATACCAGAATATCATTAGGAACCATTTAATTGATTTTGGGGAGGGGCAGGGAACCCCACAGAAGAGGGGGAGGAGGGATGGTAGGAGGCAGAAGGGGTGAGGACACCATGAGAACACAGCCCACACAATCAACGAGGCAGGGTTCATCGGAGCTCACAGAGACTGAAGCAGCAGCCACGGAGCCTGCAACACTCTGAGAGGGGTCCTCGGCAAGTGTGTCGTGGTTGTTTCGCTTGGGGGCTTTTGTGGAACTCCTAAAGTGGGAGGGGAACGTCTCTGACTCCTTCGTCTGTTCTTGGAACCCTTCTCCCTGGTTACACTGGCCAGCCTTGATCTGAAGGTTGGTGCCTAGTCTTACTGAATCTTACTACGAAGCGTTTGGGTGATACCCCTGGGAGACCTTCTCTTTGCTGACAGGAGAGGAGCAGTGGATCTGGGGGAGATGGGGGTGGGGGAGGCGAAGGGGGAAGCACTGGGAGAGGTGGAGGGATGGGAAGATGTGGTCAGGATGTATTGTATGAGAGAATACATAAAAAGAAAAATAAAAGCCGGGCGTGGTGGCGCACGCCTGTAATCCCAGCACTTGGGAGGCAGAGGCAGGCGGATTTCTGAGTTCGAGGCCAGCCTGGTCTACAGAGTGAGTTCCAGGACAGGAGGGCTACACAGAGAAACTCTGTCTCAACCCTCACCCACAAAGTCTGCCTACGTTAACAACTGCACTGCAATTACAGGGGCTGCAGCAAAGTACTGTTTTTTTTTTTTTTTTTTTTTTTTGGTTTTTTTGAGACAGGGTTTCTCTGTGTAGCCCTGGCTGTCCTGGAACTCACTCTGTAGACCAGGCTGGCCTCGAACTCAGAAATCCGCCTACCTCTGCCTCCCAAGTGCTGGGATTACAGTCGTGTGCCACCACCGCCCGGCCTAGTACTTTCTTTAGTTAGCTTCAACTCAGACATCAGTTTTGCACTACATACACTTTTCTGAAATAAACTAGACTTTGTGTATAACCTTAAGCAAAACAGTTTCACCTTCCAGGACTTTATATGTAATACATATGAATATATTATACACACACATGCATAACAATTAAGGATGTCATATTTATTTATTTATTTATTTATTTATTTACTTTATTCATTTGGGCACGGATCAAAAATTATGCAAAGGACCTGGAGAGGTGGCTCCGTGGTTAAGAGCGCTGGCTGCCCTTCCAGACGACCTGGGCTCGATTCCCAACCCCCATATGGTTGCTCACAACCATCTAACTCTGGCCAATTCAGACACGCATGTAGTACACAGATACAACATACATACACATTCAGAAAAATAAGGAAGCAAACAAATAAGTAAATAGATTTCGCAGAGCAGAGGTTAAAGCGTTGGCTTATGACAAGGAACAAATGGGTTCATATAGCAGCTGCAAGGGTTGCGGAGGAGTTTTGAAAGGAAGTCGACAGGGTTGAGAAGTAGAGCTATGCAGCGCTGCAGCATCCTGCAGGGTGTTCGACTTCAGCCAGAGAGAAGAAACCTGCACCCGGGGCAGCAGCCCTTCCCCGGAACGGGCCGGCACCTCCGTCCCACTCCGCACACCCCTTTGGGGCCTGTACCTTCTGAGGGTCCAGTGCCGCTGCTTCCAGTGCTCCCGTTGCAACTTCCAATCCTCCAAGCGGCTCAAGGACCCGTTTCCCACCCTTCCTCGACTCCCGCGGACCCAGATCGCGCAGGGCGGAATGGATCACCCGGCTGTGGACGCTCTGCGTTCCGGGCTCTGTGGGGCGACCCGAGGCTTGGCCACGCCCTTCCCGCGTGGCACTGTCATTGGCTGAGACACAACCCCAACTAGCGCTGGCTGCTTGTAACCTCACCGCCGACTTCAGTGATTGGCGGAGAGAGAGAGTGGGGCGGAGCCCAACTAATGTCTTATCCAGGAATTCTAGCAGCTGATTTACCCGAACTGTGAACTGTGCGTCCTAGGGAAAGGAAACTGAAACCCGGGTGCGTGCAGGATAAAAAAGGGTGGGACCTGTGTCCCTACGCTTTAGGATAGGGAGGGAAGAGCTGAGGAAATAAGGTATTTTTGAGGATATAAATGATAAATACTGTGGGTTCATGATATCACCTTTTAATTTCTATAATCATTTGCTCAGGTGAAAGTTTGCCCCATTAGAGTGTAAAAACTGAGTTTCAAGACGGAAATTACTGGCAAGTGATGACAGTATCCCAAACCACCTACCCATCCATCCATCTACACTCCTCTTGTTAGAATTTTCCACTTATTGTTCTGTTACTATCTCTTGTATGCCAAGACACCATAGTTCTTTAATAAAGGCCACTCCCAGTTAGAAGTTGTACTTTCAACTTCTGACACAAAATTGGACATGGTTGTTTCTTCCACGTCACCGCTATATATGGTGGTATCCTTCCCGGTCTCTGGCTGAGGGGTGGTCACCTCTGGCTGAGGGGTGATCACCTCTTTCTCATCATAATAATATCGGATCAGCTGCTGAACCCCAGCCTTCATCGCTGGTTTAAGGGCAGCAGTGATCACCGCACCAGCTGGCCCCCCCGACGCCCCCACCATGGCCATCAAAAGATCATACCCCAGGTCTATGGCCCCATCTCGGCCGCGTTCCCTGGCCTTGTCAGAGCAGTTCTTAAAGGCGTAGTACAAAGCCGTGCCTAGGTTGTAGTAGGTGCCTACTGCAGGCAGCTGGTCAACCACATTGTGCACTCTCTGTTCCCGCTCATTCTCACAGTCGGTGTTAGAAATCGAACGTCTGGCCCGCTTTGGACCCGGCTGCTCCCAGGCTAAGAGCTGTAGAGCAGAGGACAGGGCATCCACGGACACTTCCCAGTCCGTGTGTCCCCCCTTCTGGAGCTCTTGAAGGTGGTGGATGAGGGCTTGTGTGGCCTCCACACCTCCTAATCGGTAAAGCTGGAGCTGAAGAGCCCGGACATCAGCCTGGCAGCCAGCTTCCTCCAGCGCGTTCCTTAGAGCCAGGCCTACCAGGAATTTGGAGACAGGGGGCATGTGGGTGAAACCGGGCAGGGACTTTGGGAGCAGCACCTGGCAGGACAAGGGGTCAGAGGTCGGCGTGTGGTATCCCCGCTTCGAGGGAGGGAGCATCGTAGAGACAGTCGTTGGCTCTCTAGGTGAAGTGGCATCCACAGGACACGGCAGGAGATAGCAAAGCATTGTCACTGACATCGCAACGAGTCGGAGGCTACGCATGTCAGGACCTGAGCACCCTGGAAAAAGGGAGAACCCCAAAACATGCAGACCTTGTCTCTGAAGGCTAGCGTCTGAAAGGAGCCCAAGATTCAGGGGATCCCCTCATCTACCACCTACCTCCAAGCTTATGCTCTTTTTAGTAACGGGGTAGGATATGGGAAATGCAACACAATTTCTGTCATTTCTAGGGCAGAGGGACCTCCCCGTTTAATACCCGCCCACTTAGGGGGGACCCATATTACCATATAGTCCAGCCATTGAGAAGTAAGAGCCTCTGGGTAGCTTCAGTAGCTCTTCAGTCCTCCTCCTGTCCTGTCCCGCTCTCTGTCCCGTGAATAGAGGAGATATTTGGGGCTGCTGAGGGGAAAGGGGCTGGACTGACCGCTAGAGCAAACCCATCAGCCCCATGGTGCAGACGAGGCTCCTCTTGTTGACATTGGCCAGGGCCTCTGCAAATAAGCTGGGACAGAAAGGCTGGACAGCGAGGGCATTGGTCTCCTCCTCCACGAAGGTCACCCGGCCTTCATTTGGGACAAGGACAGAGTCTACTGAGGACTGCCACGTGGTGACTGCCGGCTGTATCGATACTCAGCAGATGGTCTTTGGAGACCTCAAATCCACTGACACGGCTTCACCCATGTTATTTTTATCTTTCGTGAAGATTTGTTGGTTGTTATTTTGTGTGTCTGAGTGTTTTTCCAGGAAGTGCACTGCAGGTGCCCAGTGCCCAAGGAGGCTTGAAGAGGGTGTTGGATTCCCTGGAACCAGAGTCACAGAGGGTTGTAAACTGCTCTGTGAGTGCTAGGAATCGAACCTGGGTCATCTGCAAGAGCAGCCAATCCTCTTAACCACTAACCCATTTCTCTGGCCCTTGGTCCACAAAGCAAATTCCAGGACAGCCAGGGCTACACAGAGAAACCCTGTTCTGAAAAACAAACAAAAAACGTTGTGAGGCCGCTCAACAAGAGGGGAGCTGCGCTTGGTAGGAAAATCTAGCGGGTTACGTAGAGCTGGTGAGGTGGAGACCTGGAAGGAAAATCTATGCGCAGCCCATGACTATACAACGTAGTCCCTAACGACTTTCTTTTTGTTGTTGTTGTTTTTGTTGTTTTTTGTTTTTGTTTTTTTTTTTTTTCGAGACAGGGTTTCTCTGTAGAGCCCTGGCTGTCCTGGAACTCACTCTAGACCAGGCTGGCCTCGAACTCAGAAATCCGTCTGCCTCTGCCTCCCAGAGTGCTGGGATTACAGGCATGTGCCACCACTGCCCAGCTACGACCTTCTAAATATTTGTCCTTAAATGGACAGGTGCCCATAGTCCTCACCCCTCATCAAGGAGACTGCAACGGATGGAGACCACTACAGAAAACTGCAGTGGATCGAAAGGCAGAGTTGTGGAGTCCAGTCTCCGTGGATACATCTGCAAAACACTCCTAAGGCTCAGGGAACATTGCAAAAGGAGGTGGAGTGTGGGGATAGGGGGTAGGGCTTGGGGGTAGGTGGGGGTGGGGGGAGGGGAGGTGGAAAGATTGTAAGAGTCACGCGGTCAGTGAGTTTGCTGTGAGACTGGGTCTCCTAGAAATGTCAAAAGCTGCACCCAATAAAGTCTCACCAGCATGACTACCTAAGCATGAACTGAACAAGGACACCAAAAGACACACTAGTGGGGAAGGGAGAAAGCTCTTGAGACCTCAGCAGGAGATAATGAACCAGGTACTAAGGAATCCTGATATCAGGAGAAATCACCTTTTTCGAGGATAAGCCCCAATGGGTTTTTCTGCTACCAACTCGACAGCCCTGAAAACATTATGTACAAGTGACATTATACAGACCGAGCAGGTTATATTTAGGAATATATATGTATACACACATACACACACACACACACACACACACACACACACAAAATTAATAAAAAAAGAGGCCATGAATTTGAAAGAGAGCAAGGAGGAGTATATGAGAAGGTTTGAGACAGGGGTGGGGGGGAGTGATGTAATTATAATATACTCTCAAAAGACTTTTTAAAATACATATTGAGAATAAAAGACATGTGAGTTCTCACTAGTTTGAGGAGTGAAGACTTGACGTGAGCAGTATGAACATCTCATTTGCTTTGGTGTTTTCACGATCTGATTAAATGTTGCTTCAGGGGGCTGGTGAGATGGCTCAGCGGTTAAGAACACTGACTGCTCTCCCGAAGGTCCTGAGTTCAAATCCCAGCAACCACATGGTGGCTCACAACCAACCATAATGAGATCTGACGCCCTCTTCTGGTGTGTCTGAAGACAGTTACAGTGTATTTACATATAATAATAAATAAATCTTAAAAAAAAAAATGTTGCTTCGGTCCCACCTTCTCCCGACCACATCATTCGGAAGCCAGAAAGCTATGGCTTACAAAAGTAGGCTTCTAGTATTTACAAATATTTACCGATTCTTCCGGACCAAGAACTGTCCTTCTCACCTCTGCCCACGCTGACACACTGTATTTTTTCCCCTCTGATTCCCGATCTTTCTGCTATATCTCCTTGTCCTAACGTTTTTGCTCTAGACCTATAGGTAAAATGAGAAAGGTTCTCCGTAACTTTTGGAGAAGGTTAATACTTTCGCTGGCAGTCTCCAGTAGGAAACCTCTGGACTCTGTTACACGGACACAGACAGACAGACTGATGTCAGACTCTCAGCAACTTCTGTGTTTCGTTTTTCCTGAGCTCAACAGAAGCACATGAAACATGTTCAGACACTCCCTGAGTCTAACCAGAACCAAGAACGGGTTTCTTCTTGGATTTACTCATAATGTTACTTCCCAAATTAGAGGAAAAACACGCTATCTTTTCCTAAGTCTGGCACAACCAAGTATGAGGATGCTGGCCTACCATCTCAGCACTTGGGAGGCTGAGGCAGGAGGATAGTGAGTTCAAGATTATGTGTAGCCCGTGCTGTGCCACAAGACTCTGACTCAAAATAAAAAAATAAAAATAAAAAGTGTCACAGGTTCTAAACTATGATTATGGCATAAAGTTTTCTCTGGAATAATTCTCACTTCTGGCAGGCTGGAGGACAGCGACCAGGTGCCTACATTTTATTGTCACTGCTCTCTCTTCCCAGACATGCCCTTAGCCTCTGAGAGAGATTATAGAGTAAACTAGAGGTGTAAGTCTCCGGGACGCACAGCTAAAACTGAAAGTGGCAGGAGCTGTTTGCAGAAGAGCCCCACGATGCCTCAGGCCCAGGCTGTGAGACTCAAAACCCTGGGACCTTGCTATCTCCGTATCCAGGATGGACATGCTATGTAAGTTGTTTCTCTTTAAATCTATTAAAAGGAAGAGTGTCTGCTCCCCTGAGATGGCTCAGAAGGGGAAGAGCACTGGCAACCTGTTTGATCCTTGAAGCTCGCCTGCTGAAAGAAACAAGGAGAACACATGCTTCCCCGTGCATTCTCCCCTGACTCCACATCTGTGCCCTGACACAGGCATGCATGCGTGTGCACACATAGGTGCCAGGGGGAGGGGGAGGGAGAGAGAGGGAGGGAGGGAGGATTACTTTTAAATGGTAGGTTCTAAGATGATGAAAAAGAATTTTAAAAAGTGGCATAAGCTGGCAACAGAAACTTAGAACAGTATTTATTTTAAAATATTTTAAGAATAAAATCTTAGTCAAACAAAAAGAGAGAGAGAGAAGAAGGTACAAAAGAGCCGGGCGTGGTGGCGCACACCTGTAATCCCAGCACTTGGGAGGCAGAGGCAGGCAGATTTCTGAGTTCGAGGCCAGCCTGGTCTACAGAGTGAGTTCCAGGACAGCCAGGGCTACACAGAGAAACCCTGTCTCGAAAAACAAAAACAAAAACAAAAACATAAAACAAAACAAACAAAAAAAAAGAAGGTACAAAAGCAAAACATTGGTATAAAAACATAAATAAAATTTGGATTTGGCGGGACTCAGAGGGGAGGAGTACCCACGAGTTCAACCCCAGGCCTGGTCATCTTAGAAGGTTCCAGGGCAGCAGGGTGGTGGTGGCCCAAGCAGAGGCAAGAGAATCTCTGTAAGTTCCAGGCTAGCCTGTTTTACAAAGCAAGTCCAGGAGAACTAGGGCTTGTTACACAGAGAAACCCTGTCTTGAAAAGGAGTCAATTGCTGGGCAGTGGTGGCGCACGCCTTTAATCCCAACACTTGGGAGGCAGAGGCAGGCAGATTTCTGAGTTTGAGGTCAGCCTGGTCTACAGAGTGAGTTCCAGGACAGCCAGGGCTACACAGAGAAACCCTGTCTCGAAAAACCAAACCAAAACAAAACAAACAAAAAAAAAGAAAAGAAAAGAAAAGTAGTCAATCAATCAACACCAAAAACCCAAATACACACACACACACACACACACACACACACACACACACACACACAGAGTTGGCAGTGTAGTTTTGGTGAAGTGCTTACTTAGCATGGTGGAGACCCTGCATTTGAGCTCTACATTGCATAAAGCATACCTGGTAGCACACAGCCAGAATCCCAGCACCGGGAGAGGGAGGGAGGGAGGGAGAGAAAGAGAGAGAGAGAGTGAGAGAGAGAGAGAGAGAGAGAGAGAGAGAGAGAGAGAATTAAAGGTTTATGCCATGGCGCTCTTAAAGGTTTATGCCATGGCACCCTGCAGAACTGACTATATTTTAAATGTAAGCAGGCAGGTCTGGTGTCCCATACCTTTAATCCCAGCACTTGAGAGGCAGAGGCAGGCAGATCTCTGTGAGCTTGAGGCCATTCTGGTCTGCACATCAAATTCCAGGCCAGCCAGGGCTATGTAGCCTATCTCTCCCCATGCCCGGAAAAAGGGGTTGTTTGTGCCATCATCTTTATAATTTTTTCTCTCCTTTCTTCCTCTCAACTGCCTCTTCTTTCACTTCATCATTGTTGTGATCATCTAGAGACAAGGTCTTCCTCTGCAGTCCAAGGTGACCTTGCCCTGGTTGCGGTCACCTCCTGTGTCTTCCTTCTGTGTCCAAGCATTGCAGTCAGGCAGGCCACTGTTTCCGTTTCTTACAGCAATTTTTGATTATATTCTTTCTTTTTTAAAATAAGTGGGGGCTGGAGATATGGCTCGGTGGTTAAGAGCACTGACTGCTCTTCTGAAGGTCTTGAGTTCAAATCCCAGCAACCACATGGTGGCTCACAATCATCCATAACGAAATCTGACTCCCTCTTCTGGAGTGTCTGAAGACAGCTACAGTGTACTTACATATAATAAATAAATAAATCTTAAAAAATAAATAAAATAAATGACATTTATTTTTATTCTATGTGCATTGGTGTTTTGTTTTCATGTATGTCTGGGTGAGGGTGTCATATCTTTTAGAGTTACAGAAGGTTGTGAACTGCCGTGTGGTGGCTGGTAATTGAACCTGGGTCCTCTGGAAAAACATTCAGAGATCTTAAATGCTGAGCCATCTCTCCAGCCCCATGATTATTTTCCTTAAATTAAGTTTAAGGGCTTCTTTTTGGTTTAAAAAAAGTTACACGTTTCCTAAAAGAAGGAACAAGAAAGGATGTTAGTGTGTCGGTGAAGGGTCCAGCCAGAGTGATTCTGCAGAAATCCGGGGCCAGTCTGAACTGCGAGTGAGATCCTGTCTCAAAAACAAAACAGAAGAAGACATGAAATACCCAGGAAGGATTTTACCCACAAGCAGTACGAGGAAGGAAGTCATACTAGGGTAGAGATGGAGGGCAGAAAACAATCGATAAAAATCATTGAAACCAAAAGCTTGTTCTTCAAAAAGTTGAACAAAATTTACACATGGTTATTTACATGACTAGGAAGGTGGGGGTAAGAGGGGGAAGAGGAAGAGAAGGGCGAGGGGAGGGAGAGAGAAGAGGGGGAAAGGAGGGGGAGGAAGAGGGAGAGGGAGGGTATTCAAATGACTTAACTCAGAATGAAAGCAGGGACATTATTATCTACTTAACTGAAATTAGGAAGATTATAAGAAAACCAGGCCTAGTGGCTCGTCCCTGCATTCCGTCCATACTGGAGGCTGAGGCAGGAGCATGGCTGAAAGTTTGATGCTACTCTGAGCTGTGTAGTGAGTTTGAGGTCAGCCTGGGCTGGTGGCCAATGTCCTTACTCACTGAGCCACCATCTCAGGGCCCTTAGCTATTGCTATTATTATTATTTTGTTGTTTTGTTTTGTTTTGTTTTTTCGAGACAGGGTTTCTCTGTATAGCCCTGGCAGTCCTGGAACTCACTCTGTAGACCAGGCTGGCCTCGAACTCAGAAATCCTCCTGCCTCTGCCTCCCAGAGTGCTGGGATTATAGGCGTGCACCACCACCGCTGCTATTATTATTTTCAATAAGCTCTCTCTTTTTTAAAAAGATTTTATTTATTTATTTATTTATTTATTTATTTATTTATTTTTATTTGGTTTTTCAAGATATGGTTTCTCTGTGTAGCCCTGACTGTCCTGGAACTCACTCTGTAGACCAGGCTGGCCTGGAACTCAGAAATCTGTCTGTCTCTGCCTCCCAAGTGCTGGGATTAAAGGTATGTGCGCCACCACTGCCCAGCTTAAGATTTTACTTTTAATTTATGTATGTGAAAGTGCTGTTGCTGTTGTTCTCTTCTGGTGTGTCTGAAGGGCACCGAATCCCTTTACAGATGGTTGTGAGCCACCAGGACATAATGGAAGAGCAGGCAGTGCTCTTAACCGCTGAGCCATCTCTCCAGCCCACTGTTGTTATTATTATTTTCAAGTACGGAGGTTGTACTTACACCCATCTTCTATTTTTATTTTTATACTTATTTTGTTTTGAATTGTGTGTATGAGTGTGTATATGTGTATATGTGAGTATGTGTGTGAATGAGTGTGCATATGTGTGTGTATGTCTGTGTAAGAGTGTGTGTGGGTGTGAGTATGTGGCTACATATGTATGTGTATGAGTGTCTACCATGTGTGTTTGGGTGCCCATGGCATGTGTGTCTGTGTATGTATGTGTGTATGAGAGTGTATGTACACATATGCGTGTATGTGTGTGAACGTGTGAGTGTGTATATGTGTGTATCTCTATGAATGTGTATATATGTGTGTGTGAGTGCCTACTATATGTGTTTGAGTTCACATGGTGTATGTGTCTGTGTATGTGTGTGAGTATGCATATAAGTCTGTGTGTGTGAGAGAGTGTGTGAGTGTGGGTGCATGTGTGTGTGTATGAGTGTCTACCATTTGTATTTGGGTGCCCATGGCAGTTAGATGAGGGTGTCACATCTCCTACAGCTGGAGTTACAAGCATCTCTGAACCCCTTTATCCCCTATCTCCCCAGCCCTGGGTGCTGGGAACTGAACTCAGGTCCTCTGGAAGAGCAGGTGCAAACTCTTCATCTCTGAGTCAAACAAACAAAACAACAACAACAAAAACTGAAAGTGTTTGGTTTTTGTTCAATCTTTATATAAATATCATAGTAGTTCATAGTAGCAGACTGGTAAAACTATCCTCCTGTTTGTTTTTTGTTTGTTTGTTTGTTTTTGGATTTGGTTTTTTCCGAGACAGGGTTTCTCTGTATTGCCCTGGCTGTCCTGGAACTCACTCTGTAGACCAGGCTGGCCTCAAACTCAGAAATCCACCTGCCTCTGCCTCCCAGAGTGCTGGGATTACAGGTGTGTGCCACCACCGCCCGGCTAAAACTGTCCTGAATGTGCAGTAGCTACGCTTGGAGGCCCATGTGATGTGGTCAGAGGGAATATGTCCCCCTGCAAGGTCAACTTGACCTCGGGGAGTGTGGCACATCTCTTCAGATGCCCTGTAACTGTTCTCTTGTTCAGGGAGGCCATGGAAATGAGGCTCCATCTGGTAAATTCTAGCCAATGTCCAATCAACAAAGAGGGCTGTCAGCACAGAGGGAGAATTCCTCCATGCTTCTGAGAGAAGCCCTAGTTAGACAGGCCTTTGATTTTTATCCTCACAAAGATGGAACAACTGGTAAAAGCCAGGACAGAGGTTCCATGCGAGTCCTGATGACCAGATCTTCAACTGGTCTTCACCGAAGAAAAGTAAAAAAGGCAAAGCCAAGGAGACGTCTCTTCAGCCATGTTTTCTGGATTTTTGTTTGTTTGTCTGTTTGGTTTGTTTTGTTTTGGTTGTTTTATTTTTGTCTTTTTTGGTTGATTTTTTTTTTCAGGCTGGCCTTTAATGCACAGAGATCTGCCTGCCTCTGCCTCCTCAGTGCTGGGATTAAAGGTGTGTGCTACTATACCTGGCCCCAAACATGGGACTTAAGTCTGTATATTATTCATGGGGCTGGGGAGATGATCCCTTGCTTAAATGCCTTGGCTGCTCTTCCAGAGGACCTGGGTCACAACTGTACATGACTCCAGTTCCGGGGTATCTGACACCCTCTTCTGGCCTCCTCAGGCACACATATGGTGCACAGACATACATGCAAACAAAACTCCCATACAAATAAAATAAGAAAATACATTTTAGGGCTGGAGAGATGGCTGAGAGGTTAGGAGCACTGACTGCTCTTCCAGAGGACCTGAGTTCAATTCCCAGCAACCACAGAGTGGCTCACAACCATCTGTAATGGGATCCAACGCCCTCTTCTGGTGTGTCTGAAGACAGCAATAGGGTACTTATTTTATTTTATTTTATTTTATTTTATATTATTTTATTTTATTTTATTTTTGTTTTTCAAGACAGGCTGTCCTAGAACTTACTCTGTAGACCAGGCTGGCCTCGAACTCAGAAATCCGCCTCCCAAGTACTGGGATTACAGGCGTGTGTCACCACTGCCCAGCTAGTGTACTCATATAGATGAAATAAATAAACACTTAACCCCCCTACAAAAATTTAAAAAATAAAAGAAAGAAAATTGTCCCGACCCGCAGGACAGTCCTCAGGGTTCCTGGACCTCCTAGGAGAAGGCGAGAGACAAGAAACATGAGAGACAGACAGCAAGGCAGTATTCTGATCAGGCTGTCAAATTTTATTTTTTACACAGGCAATTTAAAGGGTAGCAAGCAGGTGTAGGGAGGGGTGAAGGGGGAAAGTCATTGTATTAGGGGAACAATCTCAGGGGGCTGGCATCATTTCTCAGGAACAGTTTCTCAGAATTGTCTCTCAGAAGAGGCAGGCAGATTTCTGAGTTTGAGGCCAGCCTAGTCTACAGAGTGAGTTCCAGGACAGCCAGGGCTACACAGAGAAACCCTGTCTCAAAAAAACAAAAATAAAAACAAAAACAAACAAACAAAAAAAAACAACAAAAAGAATTATCTCTCAGAATCTCAGGGAAAACTTGGCGAGTGAAGTAGGAACTTCGCAGGAGAAATTGATCATGAGGAGGTGAAGTGGAAAGGGGTTGCTATGGTAACCTAACCGCGGGTGAGCTCTGTTTGTTCTAGCCCACTCAGGTGAGCTCTGCATGTACTGACCATCTAACTACTTGGCTGATCTTTAAGCTAGTACTTTTCCTTCTGAAAGCAGGCGAGGAGAAGCGGGCTAGAAATGGCTGAGAGGAGGGGCTTTGAGATCTGTGAGAATGGCTCCTGGCAGAACATGGTGCTCAGATATCAACCTCAGACCTTGGCTCGCTGCAGCATGCAGTACCCAAGACAGACGAGTCTGCTACTGTTTTAAAATCAAAATCAAAATATGGCTAAATATCTCTTCTCTGTGTACCAAGAAGCCATACAGAGGGGTGTCGAGACGATTTTAGCCGCCCCAGCAGCTGTCAACACAGACCCTGGGTTTCAAAAAGAAAGAAAGAAAGAAAAGCGAGAAAAAATTAATCGTAAGAGTTTTTCTTAGAATGAAGAAGTAGAATTTCAGATTGCATAGATCTACAAGGCCAGAAGAAGAAACCCACTAAGTATATAAATCTGGCACCCCACTAAGTGGGTGGTTCTCATGGTGAAGATTTATTTCTCACACTTCTTTGAGGTTCATACAGAATCAAGACCTCATCTGTATGGTTTCTACCCTTTGCCTACAACGTGGGACACCCTGGGACCCGTTCTCAACGTGACAAGAAAACATAGAACAAACCCAATGGCTTCTCCTCAGGCTTATTCTTCGGCCTGTGGAGGGCTGGCTTCTGTCTCTTGGGACAGAAGACGGTAATGTTCCTTCCCCTTCCGCCTCTTCATAACAGGCTCTACAGAGGGCAGACCCCATGCAGCCCGGACTCTCTGCAGTGCTGGGATTTTATCCTGAGCACCCACACCTACCTCTTTCTCTTGATCTTTTTTTTTTTTTTTTTTTTTTTTTTTTTTTTTTTTTTTTTTCGAGACAGGGTTTCTCTGTATAGCCCTGGCTGTCTTGGAACTCACTCTGTAGACCAGGCTGGCCTGGAACTCAGAAATCTGCCTGCCTCTGCCTCCCGAGTGCTGGGATTAGAGGCGTGGCCACCACGCCCGGCTCTCTTGCTCTTACATGCTGCCCAAGCCACACCATGCACAACCTCCCTGCCCCGCCCATTTCTCACTTCCTCAAGTCAGTTAACAGACCTCACATGGCCTGACTGGGGACTGCAGAGGGCTACTGATGGCAACATACCTCCCCTCACCCTGTAACCGAATGTCCCTCACACCCGTATACTCAGAGTCCCACGTTCCTCCGGAGGAATTTCCCGCCCGCCTCCTGGACCACCGATTACCCGAAACCTCCCCCATTTCTCTGAGGCTGTCTCAGGGCTGCTATCGCTGTGATGAAACACCATGACGGAAAGCAATCTAGGGAGGAAAGGTATTATTTCACTCACACTTCCGTGTAACCGTTCATTATCAAAATCAGCGAGGGCAGGAACTCAGGCAGGGCAGGAACCTGGAAGCAGGAGCTGATGCAGGGGACTGGTTTGCTCCTCATGGCTCGTTCAGCCTGCTTTCTTATAGGATGCAGGACCACCGGCCCAGGGATGGCCCCACCCACAATGGCCGGTCATCTGTATGGTTTCTACCCTTTGCCTACAACGTGGGACACCCTGGGACCCGTTCTCAACGTGACAAGAAAACATAGAACAAACCCAATGGCTTCTCCTCAGGCTTATTCCTCGGCCTGCGGAGGGCTGGCTTCTGTCTCTTGGGACAGAAGATGGTAATGTTCCTTCCCCTTCCGCCTCTTCATAACAGGCTCTACAGAGGGCAGACCCCATGCAGCCCAGACTCTCTGCAGTGCCGGGATTTTATCCTCAGCACTCACACCTACCTCTTTCTCTTGAGCTCTTTGTTTTTTTTTTTTGTTTTCCCGAGACAGGGTTTCTCTGTGTAGCCCTGGCTGTCCTGGAACTCACTCTGTAGACCAGGCTGGCCTCGAACTCAGAAATCCGCCTGCCTCTGCCTCCCAAGTGCTGGGATTACAGTCGTGCGCCACCACGGCCCGGCTACAAGGGCAGCTCTTATGGACGTGGGTGTGGAGCATTTGTAACTCACCCGAAACTCCATCACTGAAGACGAAGGCTTCTTCAACAGCTGTCCAGGTTAGGACTGGGCCCCGCCCCACGAGCCCTTCCCCATCTAGGACTGACTGATTCTTCACTGTCCTCCACCTCGAGCAACTGGAGCTGCTCTGAGCTTGTGAATGCCACAGACAAGCCGTACCCACAAGACAGATCTCACAGCCTTCCCCACCGCCTGTCTGTCTGTCTGTCTGTCAGGCCCTTTCTGCCTTCTTTCTGCAATGAGCTCACACAACACTTGCTTGTTCTTGCAGTTGCATGTTCTCGGCACCTTGAGTTTCTCTGCACGCACTCTGTTCGCTGCAAAGCTTCTTTAACCAAGGCTGGGAACAGGACCAGTCTACGGGTTCAAACATAAATACCCATGAGGCAATTCGATAGCACGTCTCTTTAGCAAAACAAAAACTGTAGGTTCACTCAAAGGGTCCTTTATCTCCTGACCGGGATCTTAGCGCTGAGCATGAGTTCTGTGGAATAGGCCTCTGAGCCCGCGGAAGAACTGGTTCCTCTGTAACAGCTGCAGCACAGCTGCCTGAAGTGTTTGTGCTGCAGAATGAGGAAGTCCACCCGCTCCTGACTCCTCCCTAACTGCCTGCAGTGCTGCTTCTGGTGCTACAGCTGTCTCTATTCTGCAGGCGCTGTGTGTGGTGCCTTTTTTTTTTTTTTTTTCCCCGAGACAGGGTTTCTCTGTGTAGTCCTGGCTGTTCTGGAACTCACTCTGTAGACCAGGCTGGCCTCGAACTCAGAAATCTGCCTGCCTCTGCCTCCCAAGTGCTGGGATTACAGGCGTGCGCCACTACCGCCCGGCCCTTTATTTTTTTTTAAAGATTTATTTATTAGTATAAATAAATACACTGTAATTGTCTTCAGACACACCAGAAGAGGGCGTCAGATCTCATTATGGATGTCGTAAGCCACACATATTTGAACTCAGGACCTCAGTCAGTGTTCCTAACCACTGAGCCATCTCTCCAGTCCCTAAAATGAGTAGCCTAGGCTGGCATCGAACTTGTGATCCTCCTGCCTCTGCCTCCTTCAGCAAATCGTCCCAGCATGCGCCACCACAGCCAGCATGTAGTACCTACCTTTAACAATGGAGTCTTTCCACCCAATCCACCTCAATGTTTTTTTGTTTGTTTGGTTTTGTTTGCTTGTTTGTTTTGAGACAGGCTCTCTGGTTAAACCTGAAGCAGGCTGATTGTCTAGATTAGCTGTCCAGTGATATCCACAGGTTCTCCATCTCTATCCTTTCTCCAGGGTTACTGACAGATTCTAACCTCACTCCCACCCCGAATTTTATGTGGTTGCAGAGATCCAACCTCAGATTTTTATTTTTATACACAGCAGGCAGTTTGGCAACTGGGCTGACTCCCCAGAATCCCCATTGTGAGTACAATTGCCCGGGGAGATAGGAACAAACAACTACTCTCCCGAGAGGGACAATTGACCATAGTCTAGTCTCGTGGAATAATGAGCTCCTTGGGTAGTTACGGAGAGGAGACTGCTTGGTCCACAGTCTCTTCCAAGCAGCTTAGCTTCTCTGAGTCTTCTAGGCAACCCTGCTGATCTCTGCGTCTTGTAGTTGACTCAGCCTCCCTGAGTCCTTAGACAGCCTCAGTTTGTCAGAGTAACTCTTAGCAGTCTTTACAGCTATATTGTTGAGAAGAGATACCTTTGGATTTAGTCAGTTTCGGGGACTTCCTAAAGTTATTTTGGCTTGTTTACTTCCTGTCTTAAGATTCCCTCAAGCCCAGCGGTGGAGCACGCCTTTAATCCCAGCACTTGGGAGGCAGAGGCAGGCAGATTTCTGAGTTCCAGGCCAGCCTGGTCTACAGAGTGAGTTCCAGGACAGCCAGGACTACACAGAGAAACCCTGTCTCGAAAAAAAAACAAAAAACAAAAAACAAAAAACAAAAAACAAAAAAAAAAAAAGAAGAAGATTCCCCCGAGATGGAGTTTTTACCTCCTTGTAGACATCCTGTCTTTTTGTTTTTGTTTTTGTTTTTGTTTTTTTCGAGACAAGGTATCTCTGTATAGCCCTGGCTGTCCTGGAACTCATTCTGTAGACCAGGCTGGACTCGAACTCAGAAATCCACTTGTCTCTGCCTCCCAAGGGCTGGGATTAAAGGCGTGCGCCACCACTGCCTGACATCCTATCTTAAAATATTGTTTCACTGCCATTTAAAAAATTTTTTTAATTAATTAATTAATTAATTTTATGTATGTGAGTGCTCTTTCTGCTGTCAGAAGAGGATATCAGATCACATTATAGATGGTTGTGAGTGCCAGTGTGGTTGCTGGGAATTGAACTCAGGATCTCTGGAACCAGGACAGCCAGTGCTCCTAACTGCTGAGCCATCTCTCCAGCCCTCACCTCCCTTTTTTGTATCTTTTGTCTTTAAAAAGTTTCCCTCCAAGATGAAAGGTTTCAACTTCAGAGGGAACTGATACCCGTCCCCACCCTCACTCTTTTTTTGGGGGGGGGAGGAGGGAGACAAGCTCTCACATGGCCTAGTGTAGCCTCAAACTCTAGATATAGCTTAAATAACTTCTCTTTCTTTTCTTTTTTTTTTTTTTTTCTACTCCGAAACCCCACCTCGCCCTAAGACAGGGTTTCTCTGTATAGCTCTGGCTATTATAACCAGGCTGGCCTTGAAATCAGAGAGATCTGCCTGTCAGCCTCCTCAGTGCTGGGATTTGTTTATTTTTATTTTATGCGCATTGACGTTTTGCCTGCATGGTGCATGTGTGTCAGTGTGAGGGTGTTGGAGCCCCTTTATAGACAGTTGTGAGCTGCCTTGTGTGCTGGGAATTGAACTAGACTCCTCTCAAAGAGCAGCCAGTGCTCTTAATCCTAACAGAGCATGATGGTTGCTGGTCCTTTGTGGTGGCCCCACAAACCTTCCTCCCTGAGTCTTCTAGCAGAGTGTCTGCCTTGATTAGCTGCTAAATCCCAGACATGGGGACCCCGTGTCTGACAATTTTTTTTTTTGTTTGTTTGTTTTCGAGACAGGGTTTCTCTGTGTAGCCCTGGCTGTCCTGGAACTCACTCTGTAGACCAGACTGGCCTCGAACTCAGAAATCCGCCTGCCTCTGCCTCCCAAGTGCTTGGATTAAAGGCGTTTGCCACCACTGCCAGGCTGACATTTTCTTAAAAAGATTTCTTTATTATATATAAGTACACTGTAGCTGTCTTCAGACACTCCAGAAATGGACATCAGATCTCATTACAGATGGTTGTGAGCCACCATGTAGTTGCTGGGATTTGAACTCAGAACCTCTAGGAAGAACAGTCAGTGCTCTTAACCACTGAGCCATCATCTCTCCAGCCCACAACTTTTTTTAAAATATTTATTTTATTTATATGAGTACACTATAGTTGTTTCCAGACACACCAGGAGAGGGCATCAGATACCTTTACAGATGGTTGTGAGCCACCATGTGGTTGCTGGGAGTTGAACTCAGGACCTTTGGAAGAACAGTCAGTGCTCTTAACCATTGAGCCATCTCTCCGGCCCCTATCTGACAATTTTAACATGGTTAGAGAGTGACATTCAATGTCTATGGCCTCATCTCAGCCTTTCCCCTTGGGTTTGACAGAGCGGATCTGAACGGTGGGGTGCAGAACTGTGCGTGAGGACAGTCGAGTCCCACTCTGGGCAAGAACTGGACCATGTGTTCACACTCTGCTCTGCCTGTGCATGTATGGTGAGGAAGGCTTACTTGCCCACCGTGTAGCAGGCTGCACGCGTCCTAAGAGCTGCAGGAGAGCGACCAGGACATGCCCCGGAAAGGCCTAGTCTAAGAGCCTAGCTGTCCTATCTGGTTGAAAAAAGCCTAAATGCCTTTTAAGCCACAGCCTGCAGGTGACAGTTAGGCTGGGGTGGGGGAGGAGCAGAGAAAAGGCTGTGGTTGAGCAAGACATTTGGGTGCAGGATCTGGTTTAAGAACCCCAGAAGTGGGCGGGGGTTGAGGGTTGGGGGGTGTGAGGGAATGGGGGTGGGGGGGATGGGGGGGTGGTGTGGGGGTGGTGGGGGGTGAGGTGGTTGTTGGAGGGGCACCATGTCTTAATCTGGGTCTGTAAGAAATGGCAATAAAATACAGCAGGAGGCAGTGGCTGCGGGCCAGGGGTCTTAGATGAGGCCTCGCTGGCTTAGGTCTTGCAGCTGGACAACTCTCTGCTTCCCTTAGGCTAGGGTCTGAAGAGCTCCTAGGGCTCAGTGGAAGCAACATCTGTCCTCACAAAGTCCCAGTGACAAACCAAACTCCCATTCCACCAACATTAACCCTGGGAGCTAAATGAGCTTATTAGGGTTACTTAGAGCATAGGTGACCCTAAAGCAGTGGCCCCGGCATGAAGGATGGGGTCTCCACCTTGCCCCCAACTCTTCCCTTGCTCCCAGTTTATACTTTCTAGCCCGTCCCTGAAACTGGGAGGCTATGTACAATTAGGGCAGAATTACCTGCAATTGGCTGGGAGGAGAGGCTGGATATGCACATGAGGGTCTGTGACCTTCTCTCTCCCTCCTCTCAGGAAAGGTCAGAGATCAACAAACCCAGCTACGGCGGTCCTTTGCAAGCAGGGTCTGCGGCTGGCCTCGGAGGGTGGTCTGGTACCACATCTCAAGCATCAACCCTGGGCTTTTGTTCCTTTTAAGCTGAGCCCAAGAAATGAGAGTTGGGGGCGGCAAGATGACTCAACAGGTAAAAGTGTTCCCATCACGCCTGGGGACGGAGATGTTATCACCAGAACCCCCGGGGAGCGAGAGCAGTGACTCATGACTGCTGCCATCTGACTTGCACACACATCTGGCCTGAGAGTGCCCGCCCGCTCGCACACCCACACGCTCACACACACTGTAACACACACACTGTTAATAATAAATACAACAAACAATCTAAAAAGAAATGGGAATGACACCTGCTCAACTTGGAGTCTGTCCATCACTAGACTGCTTCATTTCCATACCCTGACAGGAACCCCAAAGCCCTGTGCGGTCCCGCTGGTGTGAGCTGAGACAGATCTGGGAGGTGTGGACTGATGCAGCCCCCTGTCCCAGGAACAGGGGAAATGGTTGTTTCTCTACAAGTATCTGCCCATTCCCACTCCCACTCAGACCTTTGGCCTCAAGACATTGGAATGAACTCCATGTTCCCACAGACCCTCTCTAGGTTACAGAAGGAGCCACAGAAACCCAGAGGCAAGAAAGCCTTGAAGCCAGGCAAGAACTTTTCAGCCTGAGGCAAAAGGATCACTCCAAGCTCGAGGCCAGCATGAACTTTGTACTGAGTTCTGGGCCAGCTGGAGCTATGAATTTACATTGAATCCCTTAGAGCTCCCAAGTCAGTGATTCCAATATAGAAGCAGCTTTTTATTTGTCTTATCAGTTTAAGAATTAACAGAAGTAGACTGCTGGTCTAGTATTCCCGAGGCCCTGGGTTCAACCCCAACACTATGAAAACAGATGTGAGGGCACAGGTCTATAATCCTAGCACTTGGAAAGCTGAAGTAGGAGTCCCACAAATTTGAGGCTAGCCTGGGCTACCTAGCAAGAGATTTGAGGCTAGCCTGGGCTACATAGCAAGAGCAATGGCCGTGAAGCAAGACAATCTCAAAATACCAGGACAAATCCAGACATGGTGGTGCACACCTTTTAATTTCAGCACTTGGAGGCAAAGGCAGGTGGATCTCTGAGTTGCAGGCCAGCCAGGGTTACTCGGTCAGATCCTGTCTCAAAACCAAAACAACAAACCTTCCTTCCTTTAATATCCCAAAACAAATGAAGATGAACACAACCAAGGCACAGAATTCAGTTGGGGAATTAGAACGTGTTAAGCAGGTAAAAAGGGAAATTGCAATACCAGTGGCACCTAAAAACTAAAAGACTATCGGTATCTTCAGCATTGGGATCAAAGGAAGATAATGTATCTTGATGGTAAAATGCAGCCAGTGTCTAGCTACACACCAGGGGCAGCTGCTGTGTGCACACCTACTAAAGGGCTATGAGAAAGTTCACGCCATGCCTAGGAGGCCTTTATCCAAAATAGGTCCAAAAATATTCCCACAGAAGGTTCACGAAAACACGATTCATAAGGACCATGAGTCGAGAAATCACATACACTCGATCTTCTATGGGAATCTCGGCGTCTTCAATTTCTGGGCTACTCATCAGCCTCCTGGCTACTTCATTCACACGTTCCCAAGACACCAAGGTACACTCCTGGGTGGCATTGACTGCAGAAGCCTTGAACTCTCTCTCTCTCTCTCTCTCTCTCTCTCTCTCTCTCTCTCTCTCTCTCTTTTGGTTTTTTCGAGACAGGGTTTCTCTGTGTAGCCCTTGCTGTCCTGGAACTCACTCTGTAGACCAGGCTGGCCTCGAACTCAGAAATCCGCCTGCCTCTGCCTCCCAAGTGCTGGGATTACAGGCGTGCGCCACCATGCCCGGCTGCCTTGAACTCTCTTACCAGGTCAGTGGAAGGGAGCTTCTCTGCCATCTCAACCACCAGCTGTGCCATCTCAAGGAACACCCACCCCGGTTTAGAGGTGCACGCCTCAGGCAGGGTAACGGAGCGCCGGACCCTCTTCATTTCCCCGGGATTGGCATCAGCTGCCTCAGAATTACTTCATTATTGCCAACCCTTTCCTCCTGGCTACTTTTGACTCGGGGTTTCGGTGCTGTCTTTTCCTCCCGTTTCACTGAGCTGCAGTGCATAGTCTCAGCAGGGCAGCCAGTGCTCCCCAGGACGACTCTCCGTGCTAAGAGAGACAAGTACTCAGACTGGGGAGCACCATGGACAGGAGGTTCGCAGGTGCTGGGGTTGGGAGGAGGCATCTCGCTGGAGGGGAGATCCACCCACATTTGAGGGATGCTCGGTTTCTGTGGCTGCTGGCAGGCTGCCATCCTGACGGAAAGGTGGTCACGGTCACCGAGGACAGTAAGATACAGCCGAGGAACAATGCAGCCTGGATCATGGTGGGTGGGTCCGCAGAAACAGCCCTGTTGGGAAGGAGCGGAGCTCAGGTGAGGAGGGGGGAAATATTCAAGAAGAAGAGACACCAAGAACGGTCAGAGCTGGGTGGTAGAGTCCCGGTTACTGGAAACTTCAATTTCCCTGGATGTGTTTTTACCCCTTCTTAGAGGCTGTTTCTTACCCTCACCTGTTTGAAAAGCAGCAGAGAAATGAGGTGATCCTCTGTCTCAGCATGTCCTAGTTGAAGGGGCAGCTACCTTCCAGATCTTTTTTTTTTGTTTTTTGTTTTTTGTTGTTGTTGTTGTTTTTCCGAGACAGGGTTTCTCTGTGTAGGTCCAGCTGTACTGGAACTCACTCTGTAGACCAGGCTGGCCTCGAACTCAGAAATCCGCCTGCCTCTACCTCCCAGAGTGCTGGGATTACAGGCCTGCGCCACCACCGCCCCGTTTACCTTCCAGATCTTAACTTCTTATAGTTGATGACTGAAAACAAATATTTACCACCTCTTTCTGGGCTAGACTTTGTCCGACCAGCAATTGCCCCAACTGGACACACAAGGCGCCTCCTTGTGGCTCAGCTGTCGGTCCTAGTCCCGTCACTCTAGTTACATAGACCTAAGCCAGACCAGGCAAATCTCTATCCTCTAAGCAATGGAAAGTTTGTTCTTCTTTGAGACTGGCCCTTCTGTAGCCCTAGCTGGCTTGGAATTCAACTGATTAGCCAAGGATGACCTTGGATTCTGAGCCTTCTGCCACCACAACCCCAGTACTGGGATTTACAGGAATCTTCCATCACGTGCAGTTGCTGTGGTACTGGGACTCAAATCCAAGAATTCACACATGGTAAGCAAGCACATTACCAACTGGGCTACATTCCCAGTCCATGAATCACGCACGCTTAAAGACTTACCAATCAAAAGCTTTGAAAAACAGAACCTTCAGCAAATCGAGTTTATATCAGAGCAGTCTCTTGGGTTTTTAACTTTTATTGCTTTTTTGTATGTTGTTTGTATGTTGTAGGGTTTTTGTTGTTGTTGTTGTTTTGAGACAAGGTTTCTCTGTCTAGCCCTGGTTGTCCTGGAACTCAATCTGTAGACCAGGTTGGCCTTGAATTCAAGAGATATGCCCGCATCTGCCTTCCAAGTGCTGGGAATAGAGGCAAGTACCTACCGATGAGCTGGAGTTACAGACAGTTGTAAGCCACCTGACATGGCTGTGAGGACTCAAAATTCTAGTCCTTTGGAGGGAGTCTTCCATGTTCTTAACTACTGAGCCACATCTCCAGCCTCTATTTACTTTTTTGTTGCTGTTTGAGATAGTCCTGGCTGTCCGGGAGCTAGATGGACCAGGCTGGCCTTGAACTCACAGAGATCTTCCTGCCTCTGCCTCCAAGTACTGAGATTAAAGGTATGAGCCACCACCACCTCACCTGGCTGCCTTTTTTTTTTTTTTTTTTTGGACATTTTAGAGCCCAAGCTGGCCTAACTTCCTATGTAGTCTAGGTAAGAGTGCTGGAATTATAGCCATGAGGCACCATACCTGTTTTGTTTCAAGACAGGGTCTTAGACACGTGGGTAAAAGAAATTTTCAGAACAAGCTCGACAATCTGAACCCAGGGAATAGATACAGACTTTGAAAACATATTATATGACATTCCCATAATAATAATAATAATAATAATAATAATAATAATAATAATAATAATTCGATTATTTCTGGTAGCCTGCCTGGCTGGGAAGGGTTGAAGTGGGGCACAGTGTTGGACACAGGTCAAAAGACTGATGGATGATCTCTTTTCATTTTCTGTTTTAACTGTTCTGTGCTTCAGTAGGCACTGGAAAACTTAATTTTATTTACGTTATAAACTTACTATATAATTCTCTGGCAATTAACATATGCTGCACAGCAGCGGGGAATTCAGTTGAGGATTTATCTCTAATGCTCATTTTTCTGCCTAGGCCAGGAAGAAGCTCATTAACTCTGAACCAGAGAGGAAAAGGAGCAGAAAGATGTTACTCACAGGAACGCCACAGAGCCTCCCGAGCCAAACCGTCATCTTTATTTCTTTTCCCTGGCCTTTTTATAGACAAAAGTTTTTGAGCCGGGCGGTGGTGGCGTGTGCCTGTAATCCCAGCACTTGGGAGGCAGAGGCAGGCGGATTTCTGAGTTCGAGGCCAGCCTGGTCTACAAAGTGAGTTCTAGGACAGCCAGGGCTACACAGAGAAACCCTGTCTCGAAAAACAAAACAAAAAACAACAACAAAAAAAAAGTTTTTAGAAAATTACCTCAGAGATAAAATGTTACACAAGGAGGCAGTCAAAGAAGGATGGTAGTGATAAGTGTTTCAAACTGTAAACTCACTGGTTTCACGTGGCCTTGCTCTATCACAGTGCACACCTGTGGCTTCATCCTCGGACCTAGATGTTTTTCTTTGATCACAAATCTGTCCCAAGCCTATTTCTCTTCTAGTGTAATTATGAAAGCTCCTTGTGTTTCTTATTATGCAGCCTTTACTTACTATCATGAGTAGGCACACTCTATTCTTGATTCTAACTTTATTACATCTTTCTAGCAAAACAACCATGTCTTAAAACTTTCTTCCTAAGATTATTTGAATTAAACCAGGAACTCTATAAGATCGTTGATTCATCTAAACAGCATTAATTCATGAAAGTTCATCATTATGTTGATGTGCAGGAAATCAGCTCAACAAGGTGAGCTAATGCCCGGGGGTCGTTATATTAACTCTGTAATGACTGGAAAGGCGTATCACCTGCAAGAAGCAATCCTGACGTGAAGTCTCTCGGGGCCTTGCCTCTCAGAGCTGGCCCATCTTAGTTCATGTGAAAAGGTGGGCCACTTCCAGGACGGCTATCTGCTAGCCTTAGCCTATCCGGGATGGCTCCTGACATATTATCTGTATATGCATGAGTGTGTACCATTTGCATTCAGTGCCCAGCAAAACCAGCATCAAATCCCCGGGAACCGGAGTTGCAGAGGGTTGTGAGCTACCACCATGTGTGTGCAGAGGAACCCAGGTCCTCTGGAAGGGCATCCAGTGCTCTTAACCACTGAGCCATCCCTCCAGACCCCCATAACTAACTTTTAAGAGGCAGCTTATGAAGAATTTGAAGAAAAGGGAGGGTCTATATTAGTATAACCTAAAGGATAGTAGACCTTTCTTCTTCTTCTTCTTCTTCTTCTTCTTCTTCTTCTTCTTCTTCTTCTTCTTCTTCTTCTTCTTCTTCTTCTTCTTCTCTTCTCCTCCTCCTCCTCCTCCTCCTCCTCCTCCTCCTCCTCCTCCTCCTCCTCCTCCTTCTCCTTCTTTTTGAGACAGGGTTTGCTCAAGCTTTGTGTGTCAAGGCTGGTCTGTTTATCCTGCTGCCATCTCCTAAGCACTGGGTTATAGGCGTAAGCCACCACCCCTAGCTGAAGAGTAGACTGGGGAAACGACCGGTGTAGTGATGTCGTTTAAGTGAGAAGGACTGGGGTATTATAAAGCAGGTATTTGGTTTTCATCCCGCTTCCCAATCTCTTTTGAAATCCTTATGATTTGTGCTATGAGGCATGCTAGGAAGGCTGGTGCCTGTTACCAGGGGAACCAACCATGTGATGAGAGGAGGGAATTCTCTGCTCTACCCTCGACTTCACAAAGAGGGGCAACTGATAAGGCAGCGGTCCATGGTTTTAATCAATTGTGCTTATGTAATACAGATCTTTTTGTTTTTAAAGATTAATTAAGTAATTTATTTATTTATTTAATGTGTATGAGTACAGTGTAGCTGTTTTCAGATATACCAGAAGAGGGCATCAGGCCACATTGTGGATGGCTGTGGTTGCTGGGATTTGAACTCAGGACCTTTGGAAGTGCAGTCAGTGCTCTTAACTCCTGAGCCATCTCTCCAGCCCCTGTAATACGTTTCATAACTCCCCTGAAGGTCTGAGCTCTGAGGGCAACAGTCAAAAGGGAGCGCAGCCGGATTACGATGGGATAACTGTTTTAAACTCTTTGCAACTTCTGCTTCTCCCCAGTCCACAGACACGAAGACCCGCCCTGCAGGCTGGAGTGACGGCTCGGCTCCCGGTAAGAGTGCTGGTGGCTTTTCCAGGGGCCTGTGTTTGGTCCCCAGCACCCACATCCAGCAGTTCCCAACTGCTTGTATCCAGCTCCGGAGGAGGAGCCAGGCCTTCCTCTGGCCTCTGTGGGCACCCGCACACACCTGGTGTACACTTAGAAACACACATATGATCTATTCTCAATGTTTTCTGTTTGTTTTCCTTAAGGTAGAGTTAGACTAACTTGTTCTGAATGGCCTCAGATTCAAAATCTTACCAAAGCCCCACAAGGGGCTGACCCAGCAGGCACACACCCCATGGCCAGCAAGATGAAGTATCATGTGACATTGCCTTTGTGTCTACTGGAGAAGAAGACAAAAGAAAAATCTCTCTTTTTAAAAGTACATTTATTGTCGGGCTGAATTTTTTTTAAAATTTTTTTTAAAAAATTACATTTACTGGCCCAGGTGCGGGGGTATATCCACTCTCTTCCCTCTCCCATGTGGCAATCCTCTTGCCTCTGTCCCCCACATGCTGGGATTGAAAGCTCACGCTCAGTTCAGGAAATGTCTTTTAACTTTGCTCTTAAAGTTCTTCTAAAGACACAACAGATGACTGGCTGGTCGCTCTGAGATCAGCAACTGTTAATTTTACATGTTTAATATGAAACACAAGTCAAGCCTGAGAGTAATGCATCCCAATTCTACCTCAACTGCAGAAACGGGCTCAGTCCTGTGTCCTGGGATCGGCCACTGGGAAGAAAGTGGGGACGGTAGGAATGCTCATGTCCTGTGTCACAGAGCTCCCTGTCTGAAGGACGCCAGGGCGCAGTCCAGAGAGGAGTCCAGACCACCTTCAACATTTCTGTTTGCTACGAGACGGATCCAGAGACCGGCTGTGCACACGGCTTACTGCAAAGACTCCACCTAACACTGCTGCCTAAAACTCTGGGCTGTCGACGTCCAGAAGATTGCTTTCAACCCAGGCAAAGTAGCTCCCGTGCCTTCCACTCGCACGGCCAGAGGCGTCTGGCTTTCAGTCATCCTCATCTTCATCCTCAATCTGAAACCGCTTCTTCTTGTGGATTCTTGGAGTTCCCGACACTGCTGCTGTGGGAATGGCCGGTAAGAGACGGAGACAGAAAACACCTCAGTATGTAGAAGGGTAAGGCAAATGGCCGTGTCTCCTCTGAAGGAAGTCCTACCTTGCCTGCCCCCCTCATCGTCGTCCTCTTCGTCGCTGTCCAGCAGCTGCCGCTTCTTGGGCTCTGATTTCCATTCTTCCTCCCCAGGGGCCTCCTCTGAGGTGACGTAAGACACAGTTAGGGAACTGGTCCTCACACCCGCACGGTGACAGAGTAAGTCACCAAGAGGTAACCATGGCACTTTACCTTCTGGAGACACTAGGCCTGCTTTCCTTTTACGGGCTGACAAGAGGGCTCTCAGGGCGTTGGCTCGGTGCTCCTCATGGGGACTCTGCTCTCCGGGGACTCCTGGACTTGGCTCTGGCTCCTCATCTCTTTCCTCCTTGTTTTCTCGCTGACTCAAAGAAGCAGCCACTTTCCGAAGCTGGGTGGAGCTC
The DNA here is from genome assembly GCA_964023405.1 of Apodemus agrarius. Taxonomy (NCBI): domain Eukaryota; kingdom Metazoa; phylum Chordata; class Mammalia; order Rodentia; family Muridae; genus Apodemus; species Apodemus agrarius. The sequence goes on from OZ030026.1 coordinate 2,256,557, forward strand.
AGCTTGGCTGGAATTCGCCAGAAGGTTTCCTGCAGGTACACAGCAGGTGAAGCTGCTGCCGGGGAGGACCAGCCTCTCGCCACTATTCGTTGAATCAGCATGACCCTCCGTCAGGAATGACCCACAGGAGTTAACTCACTACTC